>VXAX01006651.1:344062-456279 GCA_013399835.1 Leptocoma aspasia | reverse complement strand
GAAAGTATTTTAATATAATAAACAGAATTTCTGATGTTCTTTCTCTTCATTACTAGAAGACATGATGGTGAGAGAGACAATTACTTGTAATGTAATTACTTGTAAACTCCACTTTTGCAGTGTCCTTAGCATTAGAGCATTTGATAACACGCAATTTAGTGGATATGAAGCTAAGTCAGCTGAGTGGCACTTGGGTGAAAAAAGCCCCTTGAAAAGGCACAGTACATGACAAAAGCAGCAGAGTCAAGGGACACCTAACCAAAAGCAGAGCTGTAACAAGTGATGTTAAATTGCAGGCTGCCACAAATGGCGTTCATCACCTACAGGCCTTCCTTAGGAGTTTGGTCACACAAGTTAAAATGCACAGGAGCAGAGATTTGCCTGCAGTATGACATCAGACTCTTTCCAAGAGTCACCCAACACACCACGTTCAAGCCCTTGACTAAAACAACAAGACAGTTGTCATTCCACAGGATCAATGTCTTTCACAGGCACTGTCACATCAAAAGGTCTGCTGTGCACAGCTGAAATCCTTCACAAGAAGGGATCTAGACATGTCTGTCTCTCGCAAAATTGTTGTTCAGGAAGTTTTTTGGTGGGTGAATTCAAGTGCTTACAGAATTTTCATGGTTTTCATTATGGTTTAATTTTACTCTCCAGAAAAAAAAAAAAGATAGATCAGTGTGAACTTTTGGCTTGTTCTTCAGTTATTAGGATTTTGCTTGATCTTTATGCAAAGTGGTAGCTCTTAAATTCGATGCCACCGATGCTGATGTAAGATTTCAAATTACTTGGATTCAGACCGTGGCTAGTCACATTTTCTGTGTGATTCTGGGCAAGCTTTTTAACTCTCAGACTCAGCTAATAGTCATAGTACTGTCTCACTGACTTCTGAGGGATTTTCAAGCAGAATCAGATCATCTGCTGGTCTTCTTTAAAGCAGTTTCACTGGAGTAAGAACAGCCTTCATCACGAGAGGGTATGGTTTTGTGTTATTAACCCTGTGCTGGGACAATGATTAAAATGCCTTGCTTTGAAGTGACAGTAAGATATCACCCAGCAACATAGAAATGCATCTAAAATGACTCTAAGTGCATTCACTTTTCCTTTTTTTCCCTTTGCATAAAAATCTGGGAGTGTGTTCATGAGACACTATCCATAAAGTGGCTTTGTACTACTTGACAGTAGAATTCCACTTTTTAAAAAAGCTTTCCTAAATGGAAGTGCTGGCATTTTTCTGATAGCTCTGGTGATGTGGAAATGGAGCTGTTTTCTGCTCTCTCTCATCCCCTCAGTATTCTAGTTATGCAAGAGCTAATTTGTGTGGAAATGAGAGAACTGATAGTGTAGCCAGCTCATTAGGTACAATTAAAAGAAAACCATCCCTCAGGGTCAATGAAAATCACTACCAGAGAAATAATTGTTCATGTTAGAGGGCTGTCTTCCCTTAAGCACAATAACATTGTATTGGTGTGTATTTTTCATGCACTTCTTATGGCTCTACATGAAATAACACTCTCTTTCTTGAAAGGGTCATTGCAAACTGGCTCTCTGTCTTTTCCTTTAAGTAGAAGTTGACTGCCACAGGTTGGCAAACTGCTTTAGAAAGTTCATTTTCCAGTGTCACTTATGTAGTTTGGTAATTCAAGATTTTTATTAAACTTTTCTTTTTAAAGATAATTTCTGTTACACAAAATAGATCATTAAAGAGCATAGTATAATATAAAGAGTATAGTATAATAACTTCTGAGTGAAGTTAATGACTGTGTATACTTACTGAAAGATAAAACTTTGCAGTATAGATTGTATTGCAAAATATCCAACGTAATGATTGTTGATATCATTAATCTGAAATGGTTCTTCAAAGCAAAATTCTGGAAGCTGTGCTGGGATCAATTATATTGAGAGTTTCTTGTCTTCCAGCACAGGAGTATTTTGGAGCAGTGAATGTTTCTGGATATGCAGATCAATCTGCTGCATTCATCCTTGAAACTCTGATGTGTGTCACAAGTGGCTACTTATTTCTCCATTTTCTCAGATATTTAAAAACACAACACTGATGCATTTTCATCACTACATTCAATATTGACTTGTTTGTTGTGATGTGCTATCAAGTGTTGATATTCTATCAGTTTCTATTGAACGGGCTGCAGCCTTTTCTTCAGGGAGACCCTTGAGAACTGAACAGATCTCAGCACTAGTAAAATATTCCTAATGTTCACAGTAAACATTTCATTTGTTCTCTTTCCCACTACTGCCTCAAAATTGTCTTATTGGGCCTTTGTCAGTGATGTCCAGACATCTTTGGGAAAAGCCCCAACTTTTTCTTTTGTCTTTTTTTTTTTTTAATCATTAAAGATGATACTATTCTTTTATGATTGAAGATAATAATAAAGAGCATGATTCTAATTTCAAATTCTCCCCTCTTTCATGTTGTAATGCAGTATTTCAGAGAAAAATTTATAGGTAACTTTGAAGAGCTGAAAAGAATTGCTGTGATACATTAAATACTTCAGTAAAATTACTATCTGAAAGCTGCAAGCAAACCTACTTGATCAGTTTCTTTGCAATAAAAGACTGACAATTTCCAGAACATCAAGATGAGTTTGTTTGGTGTATAATAAAGAAAAACATTTGTAAATGACAGATTTAATTTTTTTCCTATTGATCAAGGTTGCAATTACTAAGGCAATTAACTTTTTAGATCTCCATTAGGGTCCAAGTGTAATCTAAAAAAGTTTAAAATGACAGGGTGTTATTTTTTTGCAATAAAATGGATTAGCAGTAGTTGTCAGGAAGTTTAGCAGTGAATCATGTTCTGATACACAGACAAATCATTCTGTCCTTCCAAAATGTATGCATGCCAAGTACAAGAAATATTATCTTGAGACATTATATTACCATTTTTGGTGTTCTTCTATTAAGACTGAACCAATTGGCCTTCGATTCTTAACTTTTTATTCAGGTAAATCAGATAACAGAATTTTACACAGCTGATGTATGGTCACATTTGGCCTTAATTTGCATTCATCAGTATCATTGTGCAAAAGCTAAGTTCTATGATTAATATTTTATAAGGCCAAATGTGTATTGTACACAGCTGCTACATAAATTTACAAAAAAGTAGCTTTAAAGGAGCAGTGTAATGAAAAAACAGAATGCTTTGCCCTGTATGTTGTCCAAGGTAAAGTAATTTGAATTTAATATTCTAGTTTTGCTGGTGAGCATGAGGTTTAGTTCCACTGGCTCTGGTTATCACAGATTTTCTCCTTCCAATCCTAAATGAAGGTTATCATGGAAACACTGAAACTAAAAACGAAAAAAAAAAAAACTCTTCTAACAGAAACATGAATTACGCCAAGAATGTCCATTAGCATCATTATCTCAAGTAGCTCTAAATCAGAGATTTTCAGCATGAGGAAGAAATGGCAGCAGAATGCCTCATTCTGCTGCTTACATTGTAATTATAGATTCAGAGTAACAATGTTAGTCACCTTTCTTCACGCCATGATGCCCAGCAGGACTGTCCATTATTGTTAGCCTAAGTTTTAGAACAATAAACATTTAAGTTAATAGGGTGGAGGGAGGAGGGGGAGAAGAAGACTAGAGAAAAAAATTACCCAAGCATGCTAAAAATCATATCACTATATGGATCTTATATATGACTTATGAGTGACACAACCTTCTGTTACTTCCCAGTACCCGGGGAGAATTTTCTGGTCAGAATCCCTGAAAAATAAGAATGTCTGTCTGATTATCACATATAACTTATTTGGAAATACAGTGGTGGCAATTTTTCTGATACCTTGATCACTTTCTTTATGCCTTACCTACATCTCAGATGAAACACATGGTGAAACTAACAAAATTTAGCACTTCTTGAGAAGGTTATTTAAAAGTTTGAGATAGAAAATGAGGACTACAATATTCTAATACAAGTATAGAATGTATCTAAAAAGGCAAAACAGTAGTTGAGATTGGGATGTGGTATTTTATGCTGTGTGAGTGAACTGATTTGGTTTTTTTAAAGTATTTCTTTAAATTCAGATTTTTTTATTTGTAACAAAATTCAGTTCACATCACAGATACAAAAGAAAGATTTTGGCCCAAGAATAAATCAGTCAGGAGCCAAACAGATGACTGAGACAAATGAGAGGGAAAATTGAAATTCATTTAAATAATTTTTTTCTCTAAGAAATTATTATAGTACTAAAGTGTAACTGGAAGCTTTATAGCTTTGGGAACTCAGGCTACACCACATTAAGAGCCTTTGTAGTCTTAAATAAATGAGAACGAGAAAGAGGAGAAAAAGATGGGTAAATAGCACCAGTAAAATTGAAAGCAATTTAGCTACAATAATTCAATAAATTAGGGGCAAAATGGGAGATACAGATCTCACAATCACTAATGATCCATTCATTAAACCAAACTGCATTTCAATTTTTATTTTTAAGTGAAACTCAGGCTTGAGCTATTTTTTGCTGTCAAACCTGTGCCTGTGTTCATTTCCAGCATTATTTTGGTTGAGCTGCCTCAGCTTTTTCAGTTTCTGAAATAAATGCCATTCTTCACAAATAGAGATGCTGAAAAAATGAAAATACACATTCCTTGAGCTGCTGGCGCTGGTAGACAAAGGAATGGGAGGGGAGAAATATATAATGTATAAGGTCTTTGAATTGAAATTACTCCCCAGCTGCTTAAATCTTTCTGTAAACACTCCCATGTATGAAAGAGATCAGTTAAAACTTAAATGCTAAGGAATGGTTTCTATAGACAAAAATAAAATATTTTTTCTTTAGTGACTAGGATTCCAAAGAGTAAAATCCCTTAGTACGTACAGGTTAGCTACTTTGCCTTCTATGTAACTGTTTCTGTACTGCTAAGCTTTGCATATTTTAGTGAGGTAACAATGGGAAACAAACAGTAAAATAATAGCAGTAAGAACATTTTGTATTTCTATGATATTCCGTATATTTTCTTTCTGTGGTATTTTGTGTTTGGGCTTAAACTACAACAAGGCATTATCAGAACTACCATTATTAAAATGTTTTCAAATCTTCAGCTCTCAAGAGATGAATGAACCAGTTTCAGGAAAATGCTGAAACAAAGCAAGGCAAACTCATATGGAAAGTAGTGCTGAAGGCTCAGCATATGTCTTTGACAAAGGGTGTTTTGGTTTGGTACAAAATTAGAGAAATTTATTGCTCTCGGGTAATGGGAGCCCCTTGAGAGCACAGGTTTAGTAATTGAGCCATAAAAGATTAAAGCATGAAAAAACCCAAACCCTGTTACATTTTGTTTTCTTTGTGACTTCCAAGTGACTGCCTCAGTAGTAACTGCTTTTTCCTTTCCTAATCTGAAATAGTTTCTCCAAGATAAATCATGCTAATCGTCACATAACCATTCCCTCCATCCACTTCAAAACCAGCAAAGATGCTTTGATCCCATTCATGCTCGATTAAGGTTTTTGCATAACAATGAATAATATGAAATAATGTCATAATATGAAATCTCTGGTGATGTGGAGACAGTGGAGCCACAGGTGAAGCAGAGAGCTGAGGCTTTTAAGTCTGTTTCCAAAAAAAGCCTGTCTGGGGAATCATCTTGTATTGGATATGCTTTATGCTACTCACTGGGCTAGGAGTAGGAAGTACCCTCAAGAATTTACAATATGATTTCATAGAAAATTAGGAAAAGTCTCTCATTTAGGCTATCTATGGTATCTAAATTCATCATATCCTCTATAATTTAATGCAGATATAACAGCCTCTATGTTATTACTGTCATTTTCCTTAATAGAATATTTAATTTAGCTATCCAAACAATACATTACAAAATTAGGAAGTTTAAATCATCTTCATTGTGTCAAAAAGAAACCAAAATGCCGAAACTGTCTGTCTTAACCTACACAAAATAGTTATGATCTCAGTTAATGAGTCTGAGTACCACAATAATGATTTACTCACTGCATTATCTATCATCTTGAAACAGAATATAATAATTCATTTTCTTGGCTTTTGTTTTGAAGTAAACAGTTTTCCATTACAAAAAAAAGAGGAACTTTCCATTGATCATGACTTATGGTCATTGGAGGGGGCCTTAAAAGATTCATTCTTATCTTCTAATTGTGGACAGTGAGATGGCTACTGCTGTTTTCATGCAGCATAAATACAGATTTACTTCAGTCTAGGCAGAATTCAGGTTATACCAGATAAACAATATTGCACAAATTTGAGCTACCCATTTGTCCTAGTTTCAAATGATTCACTTCAAATAGTTATTTAGTAACTGATAATCACTTTAGAAAATGAAACTTTCAGACAGTGTTTTTCCCACCAAATAAAGCCATATCAATTAGTACTCATTATACTGCGTTTCTCTGCTACTTTCAGGAAATTCACTCAAGCATTTCAAGTTATACCAGCATAATGGTATTTTAAAAGTTATTCAAAAGATGTACCCTAATAATTGTCATTCAATCTTTGATTAAAAGTCTACAGAAGATAATTTTTTCATGAGCTTACCAATTCACAACAAACTTTTAATGCAAATTTTCCTAAGCTCTGTCACCATCAGCCGCTCCTGGTTCCATTATCTCAAAGGGTTTTGTATGGAACCAAGAAACATCTCAAAATCAGAGCCTCCTCTGGGGGTTGTTTCAGAAAAAGGCAATAAAGAAAGAGAACTGGTCAGCTGATGGGATGAGCCCTTAGGAAGTGGCCTCCTTCAATCTGAGCATCACCTAATAAAGTCAAGGAAAATGGAAGGGTAAAAAATATGGAGCAGTTAATGAAGCAATTGTGTACCTCAAGCACTCATGAGATCAAAAATGTAATTTCTGGGGTGATGACTTAGTGAATAATTCTGTAACAGCTGTAATTTCATCCTTCATACAGATAGTCTAATTATACAGGAGGATAATAACAATAAAAGGTTATCAATAGTTCCTATGAAATCAATTGGACAAAAATGAGGAGTACTGTGAAAGCAGGCTGGTTGTCTCCTGAACAGAGGAGTTCTACTCCTTAAAACTGCAAATCCAGCATATTTTAGTATTGTTTTCATTGCTGTTTCAAAACACAATATGAAAATAGACTGTTCTATCTCTTCCCTCTTGTAGATTGTATTTATCACAAAATTAGATGGTCTTGTTTTTATGGCACATGCCAAGTAATTTTATAATAACATTAACTCATCTCTCTCCCAGTGAAATATATGGATGGCACAAGCATTCTCTTCCAAGAGATGACATTCTCAGAGCAAAAGCAGTAATATTCAAACATGCTGAGAAGGAATATGAAAGAGATCGTTTGTATTTATTATTCTTTGTGCGAAATTAAACTAGCAATCACAGCAAAAGCAGCCAACTTAGTGACAGTGTCATGTAATTAGGAAATGCTTGGTGAATGAATAAAGATATAAACATATTTATTTCCATTACATTCTGATCAAACTGTTCTGATGGTGAGCTCTGCACATATAGAAGAGGATAAATATATTAAAAATGTGGTTTTTCTTCAGTCTTTTCCGTGTGGCATTATTAGTTTTATTAGTAAATAGCCCTTACATTTTAGTATCAGTCTGGGTCCCATTGCAGCATTCTTTTAGCTTTATTTCCACAGTAGTGTTTCTACAAAGATATCAACATTAAGGCACATTTCATTAGCATGAAGCTACATAGATTTTTCAGATTTGGAATAATGTGTGGGCTGATTGAGTTTAGTGGCTTTTTAACAGTTTGGTTCTCTGATATGTCTTCTATCTAATGGAAACAAAATGACTGTTATGCTCCAGTTCAAAATGCTGGAGGCTGATAATCTTTCCTGGTTGTAAGACCATTTAGGGATTTGTTAGATGCCTCTCAAGACACCCACCAGTTTTTAAGAAGCAGAATGTTAAGACTATGAACTCAAACCTTGCAATTTGATTTGAAGAAAGGAAAGTGTTGGCAACTCCCTTGCTACTGTAGATATCATTGATAGTCTTCCCTGCCTTTCTTTGTAGATGTTTAACAAACACAGGAAAAACACCCTCAAATTAAACAGGAGGGTTACACTGGGTATAAACCCAGGTTGGTAACATAATTTTCAGTAAACTGCTGGCCAGACTGAAAATAATTACATTAGGCCACTGTTTTGCATCAGGAAAACAGAGTGAGCACACATTGAGTAAGATTTCATAAAGAAAATAAATTACTGAAGCTCTTAGGACTCTGTGTACTTTGCATGTACAAAACCAACCTGGATTTTTTGTTTTGTTTATTCATATGTTCATACATTATTTAATACTGGGACTAACAAGAATTGATGAATCTTGTCATGCTTTTCAGAGCCTGAGTTATGGGAAGTGACACGACTGAGAGTTATACTTGTTTTATGTGGCCTACAGGCTTTATGAAGAATGCCATAATGTATTTTACTCACATCTCTATAATATGACTGTAAAAAAACACTAGTTATGAATGTGGTCCCTGTGAGGAGAATTTGTATGGAGTCTGTGCGTGAAGGTTTATTGATTCCTGCTAGAGCTGAAAGTGAGTAGCAAGTATGGTAAATAAATCAGGAATCCATTATACCATTGCATTACTGCCAGAAACACTTGCTTGATTTTTTTGGGGTTTTTTGAACATATGATTATCACCACCAAGATAGTTGTCTTATTGCTTGTACAGTGTTTTCCACTCCTTCACCCTTGGGAGCAGCTGCAGAGTCCCCAGGGCAGGATTTCATCTTCTGACCAGGAATAAGGCAGAGAGCAGAGGTCCACGACTCTGGGAAAATTTTCTAGGACTGAGGAAGTGGTGATACTAGAAGGAAAAATAGGAATGAATTTCTTCCAGCCTTCCAGAGTCTTCCTTCTGTCCTGCTCATTAAAGCAGCCAAAATTAAGGCACACTCACCCTGTCTGAGAAAGCTGTTCACACTGTCCTTCAAAGCTGTGTCCTTCAAAGGGCTCCTCACGTCCTGAGTACCGATCTCCTTTCTTCTTTTTTGCTCTGTTTGCTTGAAAATTTTCTCTCAGTCTCATGTTTGTTCTGGTGCTGTAAGGCTACAAAATAATAAAAAGGTTTAAGTTGGGAGCTTAAGATTTGCTTTCTCAATTTTTTAGGAATTACTGCTTTTCTAAGTGTAATTCAAAACTCTTGTTCCCAGGTGGTCTTGAAAAGCCTGTGAAGATTGTTTTCTTTCCTTGATGCAATGCTATTTTTTTTCAACCTGCCTCAAACCATGAGGTATAGCCCTTGACTCAGCTCTAGTGAATTTTACTTAGCACCCAGAGCAACTGTCAGCAGTGGTCGAGAAAGCTGCTTTGGCATTTCCTGTTGGGATCTTCATCCTGTCTCCTGCTTCATACACCTACCAGCTTAGACCTACTCCCTCACACACTAACCCTCATCTTTTTTCAGCTTTACAGAAAAGATTTTCCTCAGCTTTTTGCTTTTCCACATACTGCTCTTCCTTCAAGGCCTCTCTGTTTCATGCTACTCCCTGACCCAAAGGATTTGTTGGATTTCTCACCTGATTATTCAGCTCTTTTTGCCCTGGGAATCAGCTGGCATTCTCTTTGTGTCTACTTGTACCAGCTGTCACCCAAATGCTTTTGTGAATTACTCAGTATTTCCTGCCCAAACACAGCAGTACCATCTCAGTTCCTCCTACTCAAACTATTCTGCTCACTGCAAACTCTTCTGGACTCTGCTGAGGAAACCCAAACCTTTCAGCTCTTCTCACTAACATACCTCAGTGCCTTACCCAAACCCTTCTTCTGGAGGTAAAACCACAGCTTCCCACCAGGATCTTCCCAACAATCTGAAAATATTTCTATTTTTGAATATGGAAATAAAGCCTTTGTTCAAGACCAAGGAACCTGTGAGTGTTATCTTTTTTGCAGACTGGACAAGAGGATGTAGGGTAAAAACAGAGAAGGGAGTGAGCAAGGCAATTGTCTCCTTCATGTCATCTCCAATATTTTGGGGATCATCCTGCAAGCCTAGGGGCACTGTTAAAAATGGAGGAAACAATAAGTGCTAAAGGGATTTTCAACATGTAGTTCAAAACCTGTATGAAATTAACTCTACTGAATGGAATTTAACTACCTCTGGAACAATCCTCCACCAATCTGCTTCTAAGCAGAGCTGGCCCGCATCAGAATGTGCCTGAACACTATGAACAACCAGAGCACGTTGTGAGAGTTCCACCTACGTAGTGGAGCCAAACTGGCTGCAACTATGAACGTAATGAGATGTTATTAGAGCCCCAAGAAATGTGTGAAATCCAACCATCAGAGCACTTGTGTCACTAACGCCAGCTCTTTGGCAGACGGTGGAGCTGCAGCCCACTCTGCTAAGTGGTGTCACCTGAGACGTGTTTGCCGGGAGCAGCTTCTGCTGTGGCATGGTCAGGAGCACGGCTTGTGCTGATTGGGGTGATGATGTCCTGTCAGGTGAGCTAATTATGGCTCAGACGCTCAGGTGAAAGCAGTAACATCAGGATAAGTCACATCGACTGCAGGGTGACTGCAATTATCTTTGCTCTCCCATTCTGGGTAAAACCCCTTTTCCGCATGTTTCAAAACAGTTTTATGCTGATATTTGAAACCTTGATTCTTTGAAAAGTAACCCTTAATCCCTTGAGGAAGAGCCCTCTACCTTGCTATTTTTTTCTCTTTTTTTTCCGTGTTCCCTGCCATTTGAGGACCACCACAGCCTCCAGGCAAGGCAGTGCCGCTGTGACCGGGGCTGGGGGCTACGGAGCCGCAGCCGCTCCTGGCTCCCTCGGGGACAGGATCTGTCCCATCCTTCTTCTCTAAAGAGGGCAGTGCTGGGCCCGGTGCGCTCCAGCCCCTGGCTACTTGCAGTAATTAATTGCAGTAATTAATTGCAGGTGAGCTGCGCGCGGGGTTTATAAGGCAGGAGGGGCCAGCGTGCTCCCCAATCCTACAGCCGGCTCCAGCCAGGGGTTCTGCGGGAGCTGCTGTGCTTAACTCCCCACGGAAAGGTTGGTTTTGTGTTCTTTGGGTGGGTGTTTTGTCGGTTTGTTGGGGATTTTTTCTGAGTTTAAGTTAAGAAGGAGGGCTGCTCCAAGTCCGGCAGTCTTTTTTCCAGGTGAGCGCAGCCCTGCGGGAAGGAGCAGAGCCAAAGAGCGGCTCACCGATATCGCCAGCAATTTTTACTAAGCACGTGGAAAAACTGCTGATTTACTTGTATATTTGAGCCTGTCTTTATTTGTTGTCTTTGCCCAGTGCCGCTCATCTCTCAACATGTGCTGGTGGAGGAGCTGCTGGAACAGCCAGAGTCGGGAAAAGCCCATGGAAGCTGCAGGAATTGGATGTGCCGTACCTATTCTCAGGTCAGGTATGCTCGGAAAGAAGGCTTTCTGAAATACTGTGAATGCTGGGTGCAACTTACACTGCCCTCTTTTCACTGTGACAGACTTTGCTAACTGTGTTCAGTGGCTCAGCTGATGAGGACGGTAACTAATCACATTCCTGAATAATTTGGAGTTGTAGCATCTGCTGCATCCTGATAGGAGAGAAAGCAGAGCTGTGTGTGGTTGGGAATGAGTTATTAACGAAGTGATTACAAAAACAATGTTTTTGTTCTGCTTTGTACCTCCTGAAAGCTGTTAGCTTCTCTGAGGCAGGAGGAGGAGAAAAGCGATGTTCTCATTAGTAGGTGCCAGCATCCCAAAGTGCTCCTTGGGTATTGCAAAGCAGAACAGGATGAATTGCAGCAGAGATAAGGGGTGGAAGAAGCCACACAAGTCTACTCTGTGCTTCTCTAGTTGCTATCACGGTGTGTTATGGATAAATTAGGGTAGCAGCATCTGTTTGCCATGTATGTAAACTGCTGAGTAAACTCCTTGGAGGTAAGAAAAATGCTTTTGTTTTGAGTCTGAGAACACCTTTTTGTTTAGGTGTTGATATAACAAAAAAAAGTTACCCATGTGAATATTTGAACAGTTTAATGGTTTTAAATAAGTTTTGGGGAGCATTTCTAGTAAACAAAGTAACTTCTGTGTTCATAAACACAGTGCTACAACAGTCTGGCCTTAGCCTGGGTTAATGAGAAATTATAGAATTAATGAAAACTTCAGTTATACCATCAGATACCACATAAGGGGCAGTTTTATTCCCTATCTAGTCCTAAAAGACTAGATGTGAATACTGAGTGTGTTCAGCAGACCTGTGCATTGCATGCAGTTAACCATTAAAATAGAGCAAAGCATTTATTATTTCCCAAGAGTGAAAGTAAAACTATTAATAGAATATTGATGATACAATGTGTTTAAGGCTCAGGGTTTTCTTTCCTGTGCGGTTTCCAAGACAGTCCATGAAACTCTAATCCCCTCTAGTCTGGCCTGTGAAAGTCACTGCTGCTTAAACTTTATCGTGTTCTTTGTGGTTACTGATGATCAAATGATGAGATGACAGGTTATTTTAGCAGAGTTCCCATGGATTGTGCTGGACAAAGTCGTAAAAAGATAAGTGTTGTGTAGTGGTTGCTCCTTTGTCTTTACCTATTTTTCCCCCACTATAAAAATACACACAAGTTTATAGACATGGACTTAGTCACTTCTGACCAACCCTGAGGCCTGAGTGTACAGACTGATGCTTTCTTTTGCTCTCCCTTGATTGAGTCTTATCCAGTTTGGTGCCTAACTCTGCAAAGCATTAGCATACTAAGTTGGCCAGACTGACAAAAACATGGATTTATAGAGTACGAAGACAAAAATGCAGTTTTTCAACAGCTGTTATCTGGCTGCGTTTTTTTGTCTTGCTTAGATTTGGTGTTCTTTTTGTGACAATAACCTTTTCAAGGCTTTTCAGAGAAAGGGCACATGAGCATTGGAAAGAGTCATTTGTTCAACAGCAGTATGAGCAGTAACATTATTCAAGAAAAATAGGAATGTTACAGTTGGAGAGCAGAATTTCGTGTGTATTTTAAGATATTGCTGTGATAATTAATGTGGCTATTTCAATTTTAGCCTTTCTTCTGTGCTGTTCTGCCTTGCCATTAACAGGCTGGATTGTGGCCAATAAGTTTGTTTCAAAAGAGAGCTCAAACTTCAGTCTGAGATTAACACATTGGGTAGGAGGAAAATCTGTCTGGGCTGTAACTTAATGAATAAATTCCTTTTTTAAATTTAGTTAAATTGTTCTGTAGTGAACAGTACCTATTTTGTTCGGTCATGACTTGGAATGGTTAAAGAGGATTCATTGTCAAGCAGCCTCTTCTAGAAACATGGCCTGTTTTTCTTGCAGTCAGTTGGGTGTTCCCCTACCTGAATAATTCCCATGCCATGAATAACATTGTGAGCCAGTGTGAACTTAGGGAAAAAAATAGCACAACTTGGATATTTCCTAGTTAATATGGTTTCTTTAATAAATACACGATGGTTGTGTCATGTTCAGAGAACTATTTGTACCAGCTGATAGAGATTGCTTGATTGAGCAGCTGGTTTCTATAAACAGCCTAAGTGTAGGTAGGGTAGCAGGAGGGCTGATGGGAGGAGTAGGATTTATGTTTTTATTGCTGATCATGTAGTGATTCTGCAGTATGGGGGTGTGCCAAAAAGGTAGATGGGAGTTCCGTGATATTTCTGAAAGCAATAAGGGAGGAAAAACTCCAAAAAGCACTGGGGTAGTTACTATGCAAGAGGGAAAAAGAAGGTGAGAAAGGCATGTTTGCTGGTCATTCTCAGCTGCAATTGTGTTTAAAGCACAGGTGTTTATTTTTAAAGATTTTTATAGTGGCAGATAAGAGCTTGCAAATTTGAGAAATAGGCGTTAGCTAAAGGTAAATGGGGGAGTTCAGGTGTGCTGTGAAATAAGGAAACTGAAAATGATGCTGCTTCAGCTGAGCCAGTGCAGGCAACTCGCTGTCAGCAAAAAGGAGCGTCCCTATTCCTTCCTCCCCTCACACATCCACTGGCTGCGTGATCCCCTCCCTTTTGTCTGAAAAAAGATTGTTGGTTATCTTTACTGAGCATCAGTGAGCTGAGTGAGAAGAACAGCAGGTTGTGTGTTATTGCTGGAAACAACAGGAAAAAGCAGGGTGTAGGAGGCTGGGAGATGCAGGAGGATGTCCACCTTTTGGAGGCAGGGAGTTTTTAGACTGTGATAAGCATTTGAGCTGTGAAATGCAGCAACCCCCTCAAGAAAATGTGTTGTATTGTTAGGAGAAGGAAAAGGCAGGCTGCTCCCCAAGGGAAGAGACGCCAGGCACAGTGAGGCAGGCAAGGGAAGCGACAGTCCCACATTCCTGCCACTTGCAAATGGGTTCAGAGGACACTGAAGAAGAAAGTAGTGAATGAAATATCTTGTCTGAGCTGTCTGCGGTGAGAATTTGACAACTGGTTCTTTTATAACATGAAAAACAACAAGAGTTTAGATAAAGCTTCAACTTCAGCGCTGATGGCTCAAATCTGGTTACAGTTACTGTCTTGTTTCCCCTCAGCTTCTCAGATTAATAGCTACATATGTGCCAGATGTTTTCTTTTTCCACCCTAAATGTATCTGGAAGTACAAAATGTAGTCCTGTCAGAGACAGGGTACACAGAATGAGCCAAGTGAGGAGTTTTGGCATTTCACTTTTCAGGGTGGATCTGGAATGTAGCTGCCAGCTCAGAGTTGGCTTATTGCTGAACTGATAAAACACATTTATTGAGCCAGGTTTCCAGCCTGGCACAGGATGGTTTGAGTTGGAAGAGAAAGATCACCCCGTGGCCATTCCCCTACCCGAGAGGATTTTTTAACCCTGTGTGGGTAGGTATGACCACACCACCCACCAGGTCGTTGTGATTACTGAGCCTTCAAATGGAGCAACTTTGAAATATACCTATAGTAAAAGAAATCTGTCAAGTTCAGCTGCAACTCTGAGCNAACTCTGTCTAGTCTCTGCTCTAGGTCAGCCTGCACAAGGCATCAAGTAAGGTTTTGAATTTCTTTTTAATTATTTTGTCTTCTATTTTTCTGGTTCTGGAGACAATATTGAGCTGCAATCTCAATGCAAATACATCATTACTGATGGCTGCATTTGGATGTGTTGCTCTCTGCCTATGGAATGATTGATCTGTGTCATAGCGTTCAGTAGCACTCTACTTGTACTACTTAAGTTTGGAAGTCCTTTCCCTAGCAACTTGAATTAATCAAAATGTTGCCAAATAATGCTCCCTTATCTAATCTAATGATTTGTTCATGTTAGCTCAAATACTTTGTGTAATCAAGCTACTTAATAGAGATATAATTAAGTACAAGTTTAAACATTAACCACAGTGTTTGATTTATGCTGTCTATCTTTTGCTGGGGGAGATTAAAATTATTCTTATTCCAAGGAATTCCAGTTTTTTGCGGCTTCTTTAAGCAACTTAACTCAGTCTTAAACTCACTTCTATGTTTATAGAAGTTTGGCAAAGATCAGAAAATAGATGGCAAACTTCTCTTGTTTTTCTCAAGAATTACTTTTCTCTATTACAACCCCAATTTGTAATCCAATTTTTCATACCAAAATATGTGACCCAAGTTCAGAAAGACATTAGGAAGCAAAATTGAAGACTAATTCAAAAAGAACTCTGAGGAGGGGTGGACAAATATAGGTCAGGATTTTCCAAAGGAAATAACTGAGTTGTTCACCCTGTATAGGCTGGCAACTTTTTTCAGTGGGATGGCCTAGACAAAATTGATATTTATTTATATTTTCCTTTCAAAACTAGGCCTGAAGATGTTATCCTTGTGTGTCTAGAGCAGGAGTCTGCCTTAGCTGTGAAGCAGCAGCATGGCCTCTGTGGGTTTCACATCCTATTTGCAGCTTGTCTGTGTGTGTGTGCTGCACTGCTTTACTGCATTTTAGTCACCTTACACTGGGTTTAAACTTGCGAATTGGCTACAAGGGAGCTGGAATGCCTGGAAGATGGCAGGGGGGAAAACAAATATGGATTACATCTTAATCAAAGGAACACACTGAGTGGAAGGATGATGTACATCTTGTGGTGATGTGCACCTCTACTTCCCATGCAAGCTGTTTTTGTTTTCTGGAAGTACCTTAAATTTGCGACTAAAGGAATGCAAGAATGAATTAATAGCAAATTTCATACTGATTTTAGGAGTGTTTCCATTCTTTTAGGAACTTAATGTATCAGTCATTTTTTCTTGTTGAGAGCAAAATTGAAGGGATAGATTTGAGGGGTGAATGTGGCTTTCACTGTTTTGTGGGTTTTAGAATGAACTGAAGAAAAACACCTTGTGACTTGCAGTTCAGGGTGCAAGATGAAGCAGAGGCAGTTTGGTGTTCTGCATGTTTTAACTTTTAAAATGGACAGACATAGTTGGGGACTAAGTAGTCTCTTAACTTTGCTGTTTTATGTCATTCAGCTGTTTTATGTGATGTGCATGAGCCTTTGTTCAAAGCCTTTGTAAGCATTGAGTTATTTATACAAATTTTTGATGGCACAATTTTTTACTGTACACTATGTTAAAAATTATAGAAATACTAAGTTTGTTTATTTTGTTACTGCAATTTGTTTCTTCAAGTTACCTTTGACAAGGCTGACCAGAATTTTTTTATTGTTGAGTGCTAGCATTACAGGAAATGGCTCAAGCTATGACTTTTACCATCAACTATGTTAATAATCATTAGCACTCCAGTTTCTCTATCAATAAGTACCAGTGTGGAATTATGCATTTTTTTGAAACCAGAGAATATGGCTTCATCTGGTGCTCATTATCATGTTACCACATGTTAATTATGCCTGGCAAAGATTTTGTTCCTTTCCATTATATGTTTATGGAGAAGCCAGTTAGTTCTGCTTCATTTCAGCAAACTGGGCTGATGCCCAGACAACTATTAGTGGCTGCATTGTCATTATTTGTACTGAACAGCAAAGTTTGTGATTATCAGGGTGAACTGTGCAACCTGAAAGGGAAGTTCTTGGTGAAACATGTTTGTTTCTTTTCCTTTGTAGTTATGCCATTGTCAAGACAGCTGCGTTTTCCAAGTTTTCATTGTTGTTTTTATTGGGTATTTCCATCAATTAAAAAAATAGCCTCATATTTTCCAACTCCAGCCTTGGCTAATAAGGCATCATGACCGTGTGAGGGAAATCTGTTAAGTACCTGAGGAAAACACTAATAATGCACTCAAATTGTGATTCAGCTGTGTTTCCCCGAGGTAAATCTGCACAACCAGGAGTAAAACCCGTTTCAGTAGGTAGCCGTGCTACAGTCACTTTGTGATTGTTGCTCTTTTAAGGAACAGTTGTATTTCAGCACCACCTATAGGTATTTGGAGGAAATCTGTTTAGATCCATGACAGGATCCACAAGTGGGTTCTGTATTTATTGAAAGTGAGACTATTGGTGACAATTGCATAGCTGCTGTTACAAACATTTTTCATCTTTAACCTTGGTTCAAAAATGTATGAACATGCTATAGCATTAAATTTATTTGAGTGAAGAAATATTTAGCATGAAACTACATGATCAGAGAGCATGATGGGATGCTTCATGAGATGCAGGTTTTGCCTCTTACTGTAAGAGAAGAGAAAAATAGAAGGTTTTTAGTAGTGTCAAATTTCCTCTCGATTCCAAGGTGGGTTTTCTGTACTTTAGGATGTGTTTTTACTGATTAAAACCACAGAATTTGCCTTCACCCTTAAACTTACTCAAACATCGCTAAGATTTATAAGTACCTGGTACGTTTTTTGATCCAGTGTCTCCTTTATGTGCAATGATTGATGTTTAATTGATGTTTAAGAGTGGGAAAATTACTGGCCTTTTGAAAGAGATATGAGATATAACCTGAGTTGCCTGGTTTCCCAGAGAAAGTATCTCAGAAGTCACAAATGCATGAGATCTCCGAATGCAAACTGTCCCATTATGCCAGCGCCACTGAATTTCATTTTAATGTTTTGTGCAGTACCTTAAATTTACATATAGCTTAAACAAAGGACTTCTTTAGGTTTTATGGGGGTTTTTTGTATGGTGGTTTTTTTGTTTGTTTTAATGGGGATGTTTTGGTTTGTTTTTTTTTTAATTGTAAACCAGAATATATCAGATAAGCCATACAAAATAGATGCTTAAATGTGAAACTTTAAAACATGTTGCTAGGCCTTTTAACAGGTAAAAACTGTTCAACAGGAATAAATCTTGTGTTGTCCTGGAAGGGAAAATACCTGATTGGAGGGAAAAGTGGCAACATTTTACACTTGGCTTCAGTGAATCTCTAGAAGTTATTCTGTGCTGCAGTTTAAATATTGTTACAAAAATTCAATAACAGAGTATGTGCTGTAGAGGCTCTCTCTTCAGAGCTGTTGACCCTTGCACTGGATTTATTCAGGAGGAAGAAATATGTTAAGGGCTCTTCTGGGACTGCCTGGGTTTTCCAGGCTAGGAGTACTTGTGGATTTATGCTCATCCAGTAATCATTGCTGCACTGCCGGAGTTTAAACACACCCTAAATATGTGAGAGGTAGAATGGATGGCAAATATAGCTCAGTAATGCCTCCTGCACAGCCTTTGGAAATCCTGTACTCCAGCCCACTGAAGGCAGTTCCCTGTCTCTCTTGTTATTTATCTTTACATGAAGTAGTGCCACACGGGGCCAGGTGGAAGAAACTGTCAATCCCTTTCTGGACAGGAGGCTGAAGAGGGTGGAGTTTTTTCTCATTATTTTGTCAACAGTGTGAGGAAGTAATTGAAGAGCAGTAGTTGTGCCTAAATGGAGTGTATTTATTGCATGAGCTATAATTTTCTCCTTTTTTTTTTCCAGAGGTGTTGCCTGCTGTGTCTGTACATTTTTCTACATAACTGGCTAATAAAAGTTGCAGGTGCAATTCAGTTTATAGAGTGGAGGCCTGTGCCTTTGGATTTACTGATAAATGCAGCAGGAGTGGCCTTTGAGTTTACTTTGGGCTTTCCAGCTCATATTCCTGAAGGTGAAATCGTTGAACAAGTTTTTCTACCAGTCTGCATAACAAATATAGACTGAACCATCTCCTTGTCATCCCCAGCCTCTTCTGTCAGTTCATTTTTGGTTTGACTACACCAATGACTGGGAGTGTTTGGTTTTTTTTAACCCACTCTGGACAGATGTTAGTAGTAGCACTGGTCACCTTAATATTAAGAAAAACAAGGAAACGAACAAAACCAAAATCCCCCCCAAAAAGTTTACCACAACTCTTAAAACAATGAGCTCCACCAAAGGGAGTTAAGCCTTTTATTGTTTTTCTTTTTGTTTTTTTACTGAAAAAGGTAAAGTGAAGTTATGCTCATCTCATGGAAGTGACTTCTTTCACAGAAGAAGTCACAAGGCTGCCATACTTTGGTAACACATTTCTCCTTTCACCCAGAAAGACCCAGTGCAACAAGCTGTGTGATTGAAATAAGGGATTTAAACAAAAACCTCAAGGTAGTAAGTAAAGTAATTCGGGGGAGAGACACTGTTAATCCCAGAGCAATCAGTCAAAAAGAAGAATTTTTGTATGAAGGTGGCTGAGAATAAAGAAGGATGAACAGAATTTTGGGTGATCACAATTGGACATGTATTGTGTGTCATTTGCTACTCTGTAAGCTGGATTACCCCATTCAAGGGCACTATTCAGCACACAAACGAAAAATCAGCTGTTGGATCACTATTAGATTTTCATTTTGGTCTTTGGTAGTAGGGCGAAATTGGGTTTTATTGGAATTGAGAGCAACTTTATGGGAAAGGCACTGCAGGTTATTGTTTTTCAGTGCCAACTATTACAAGCAGGACTCAATTTTCACAGGGAAATAGATGCAGCAGACCTCATACCCAGCTCTTCCAGGAAATGAGCCTTCCTCATTTAGTAGTTCATGCAGCACATTTCTCTATCCAAGATATAAGCAGAAATCCCAATTGGCTTTTGTGTTAGCAGATATACATACCTTAATGAAACTTGATGAAGTCTGCTTGTTTTGCTACTTTTATTTGTGCTATTTATTGGTTTCAAATATTTTGTTTTCCTGTGGAGCAGGTTTCAGCATAAAACTGCTTCCAAAATGAGAGGAGCAGTTAAACAGCAGTATTTCTCCTATGAGTAGTTGAAAGTGCTCTTAACTCCACAAAAAAGCAAAGCCAGACTGCAGTGCCTTCTTTCTGTGCTATATAGTTCCAAGTTCTGTGGAAAAGTTTCTAAAGTCAGGCACTTCCTTAATCTGTCTTCTTATTTTATGGATGATGGGGATACCCTTGTTTTAAAAGTCTGTCAGACTTTTATAGAAAAGCAGTTTTGCTGGAGTGAAGAGAGAAAATAGAGTGGGCCTGTGTTCTGTGAATGAACTCTACAAAAAGAGAAGGCTGCAAAGGAATTGAAAAGACGGGAAGGGATTTTAGGTCTCCTTTATGCCAAGTGCATGGATTGATTTTTTTTTTTTTCCTGTCCAGTGTCTGAATGTTGTAATCCTTCTTTGCCTGCATCACGTAAAGAAAAAGATAAAATTAAGTAAATTGTCAGATTCTGTTAGTGCAAGGGTTGGTAGAGGGACAGACAGGTTTATCTTGGAATAACTTTCAGTTGCTTTCCAGCTACATTAGTGAATGCCTCTAAGTGAGCAACTGGCCATCTTTATGTATTTTTTTGGTATTGCAATCTGCTGATTTTTAGTAATGCCTGTTGTTTCCACTTAAGTCAGTAGGTCACCTCTTCATTTATAAATTGCAATGCTATATTATAATTGATTTATTTTTTTACGCTATGTGCTTAGTATACTTAGTATATAATTGAGGTTACAAAATCTGTATAAATTTGATTTTGTTTGTTTTCTTGATAAAACTGTTTTGCTGTGAAGTCTAAAGTGTTCCCTCAAACCCCCAAGAAAGAACATGTGATAAATAGATTATCTCAATTAAGGTTTAAAGTAGTATTAGCCCATCCCAAGTAATTCTTCAAGGTTGCTTTGTGTGAAAATAAGGTAAAAGGAAGCAGTAGTTTTGGCAAAACACTGATGAGAAGTTCTAAGATGATCTTATCAAGAAAATAAGATGACCAGACACAATTATTTTATGTTGCAGTGATGAAAGGATGGCATGAAATTAAGTTATGATGTTTGCATTGTACTTTCATTAAAGGCATGCGTTGCCTTAAATACAGTGCCCAGTTTATTTACTGTCAGTCAGATAGGGTGCAAGAGGGGAATCAGTAAGATTAAAGAAGAAAAGATTTTCCGAAAAAAACATCAGAAAGATAAGTTCATTCAGTTTAGAGGTTACAAAGAGCAGAGCAAAAGCATATTGAATGAGTGTGATTTAGAGATAGTCGCTAGAGGATTTTCCTTTGCTGTTTCATGTCAGAGAAGGCTGTAAATACACCCTCAGAGATAAAAGGATGACAAATTTTATTTCCAAGTAAAATGAGGTTGTAAAAGTTACTAAGGCTGTTAAGAGAAACACTTTTTTTTTTCCAGAAAGGCAGAGAAGTGTATGGACCAGAATGCACTGTGTCTGGCTGAGGCATTACCTGCAGGTGCCACACTGCAGGCAGAGGTGCTGCTGACAGGGCAGCAGTTTTGGTTCTCCTGATGCCTTGTGCAGGCTGACCTAGAGCAGAGACTAGACAGAGTTAAAGAATAAAGCAGGGATTTATTAAAAGGATTTCCTCCATGGATCCACCTTGGGCAGCACAAGAGCCCAGCCAGGGCTGCACCCAAGATGAACCAAAATGGTCACAAAATGGATGAATGGTCATGAGGTCTGTCACTTTTATAAGTTCTGCTCCATTTGCACATTGGAGTTAATTGTCCAGTTATAGCTTTAGCCCATGAAGTCCCATCCTTCTTGTTTTTCTCTCTTCAGTCCACATTGTTTGTGCTCTTGGGCCTGAGATTTGGATCATTTGTCCTTGGTCCCAGCTAGAGAAGGAATTATTTTGTCTCCCTACTCTGTGAAGAGAGCTCACCATCCCCTAACATGAAGCTCAGAGCTACACACTAAAGCAGCACAGAATCTGAAAAATATAAAAGCTAAAATCTGAGGTATCCCTCCTGATCTAAAGGTCTGTGAGAAGAGGAAGGTCTCTAGCACAGCTGGTTTCAAACTGAGCAGCAGCAGTAGCTGGATCAGTTTTAGACATGTTTTGAACATTGTCTTGTCCAGCAGGAGAAGCTCAGATCACGCAAGTTGTCGAGGTTGTGTGAAGAGTAAGGACACAAGAACTTACCAGGCAAATGTTGAATGCTGTGGCAGGAACTGAAGTAAAGGAAATGGATGCTGTGAGCCAGCCTTCAGCTGCAGAAGGCAACCTGGCTCATGTGTTTGTGCCCCTATTCCTGCCAGCAATTCTTGTCTGTCTGTGTCAGACACCCACCCAAAGGGGACAGGAGCTGACTGCACTGCGTTTTCTGTGGCAATTCTCATTCTTTTCCATCTTAGTATGAATTTTTTTTCCTTTTCCCACTCTAGCCTTAGGCCAAGGCAGGCAGGATGTGAAAGGATGCTGTTGTTGCCAAGTGCTTATTAACTTTTTAGGGACATGCACTCATTCAGCTTCCATTTCAGCTTGTTGAGGTGTCCTGATCACTTTTTTGCTATTAAATGTCGTATCATCTTTGTCATATAGCGTGACTCTGTTTGTAACTGAGGCCGGTCTTTCACCCCAAGATGGTCAAGAGATATTTTTCCAGCTGACTCCATCTGCTTTGATAATGTCCATTTTTATCTCTTTTGTTGTACCTGGATTTCTACATTTTCAAGTCCTAACAGTAAATTCAGGCAGAAAGGGAGGCAAAAGGACACCTGATTTTCAGTGACTTTGTTGCAACTCCCAGTGACTTCTAAAGCCTGTTCATCATGTAATGCTAAAAATCTAAATATAAAAAAACCCCTCAAATACAGCAAATGTTTCACATGGGTTTAGTAATATCAAATAATGCTGAAGAAAGTGACACAGGTACTTGACACACTTGCTCCTGTTACGGCTTTATGTAATAAGTGTGGCCTATGTCAGAGAGCAATGATTGTTGGTTGCTGTAGGCAAATCATCCTTTGAAATAGTGAACCACCTAACTGGAGAAAGCACTTGGAACTTTGGTTAAGTTACAATTTTCTGGAGCTGAAGTGCAAGTCTATAAGAATGTTTGTAAGGAGTAAGGAATCTCCAGTGTTGTATAAGCTTGCAGGTTTTTATCTCATTACGGAGATAAGTTTTGTATTTAATGATTTTTCATGTTTTTTAAACAGTTTCAGAATTTTTTTCTGCTGTGGCAGATGAGAGCCCCGACTTCTCATGTTGCTGCTTTATAAGTCACACAATGAAAAGGGGAAAATGAAAAGGAGACTAGCAAAAAGAGTACTTGCCTGAGACCATTTTCTCTTTTAAGTAATTACCCCTAAATGATACTGGTACTTCTGGCATGTCTTCAGGTTCTGGCTTTCTGCATAGATTTGATTGTAGCTTTCCATTGGTATGTTCCCAGGGAAAATTAAGTTTATTGGATTGACATTTTGTGATTGAAAGCTGTTTCATAGTAAATCATCACTATTTGTGACAGCCTACCCACATTTAAAGGATATCTTGCTTCCCAAATCCATCTGTAACATTTTAGGTGGTTGTTAATCTGTATGTAGACATGATTTACTAGCCTTGCAGGGAGAGAAGTTGGAGAAAGTCTTTTTTTTTTTTAATAAAGAAAAGCATTAATGAAGATTACAGTGCAGAGGAGCTGTAAGAAGCTTTTATCTTGATACATAAAGAATGTGCAAGTTTTTTTCGTATTTTTTCTTCTAAACTTTTAAAGGCTTTATTTCTTTTTGCAGTAAGCCTTTTCACGGTTCTTACATTAAGACATACTGCAGTAGCTGAAGTCAAAGTAGGAATGTTTATAGAATATGGCATCTTATCTTAACATAGCAGTTTTATAACCTCAGATTTGTAGTGGCAAATCTATAATCGCTATGGAGTCTTAATCTTGATAGATTACCTTTTTTGTGCTTCTATGGAATCTGCACCAAAGTGAAAGTGGCAAAAGACACAAATACACTTCTGTCTTTCTTTTGCTGAACTGCTTAATAACTCTTTACACCTCATTCCAGTCCAGGTAAAATATCTGACAATGAGTTAGTCTGCTCAGTTGTGTGGGATATCAGCTGCATTTTGTCAATTAATCGTAGGGTGAAATCCACTCCATCACACCATAGCTGTTCAGGGGACATTTTCTGGGACTGTATTAGATAGAATTAGACCAAAATTCCTAGTTCAGGCTGTACTGCTGGTGGAGAAGCTGACCTTTGGGGTGCTTTTGCTTCAGCATGTAGAGAAAATGCAGCAAAACAGCCTAGTTAAGTTATTTTGTAGTTAGCACACTTGTCTGGCTGTGTGATGTACATTTGGTAGGTTGATTTGAAAAATTGCTAGGCTTTAGCCAGCGGGCCTCACATTACCCCTGGCAAAGTTAATTAGTAACTGAACACTGTCTGGGGAGGAAAGGAGAGAATAAATATGAGGGATGAACCAATTTAAATTCTAAATCAAAATTGTGTTGTCTTTGTGCTCCTCCAACAGGTTAGGAAGAAATTGCTGATGGCTGGGTTCATAACAAGGCAGCCCTTTTTGGGGATCAAGAGCAGCATTGGGCTGTCTTTGTTATCTCAAATGTTTAAATCAAACATTTTGCTCAATAGTAGAGAGATCTAAGAAAATGTCTTCCCCACTAATGTGCAACCTTCAGTGCTCTTCCCATGTCCCACTTGCAGTTGCTTCCTGGGCTTAGTGCTGTGTTTCCTTCCTTCCAGGCTGGAAGTGGTGGGTGAGGCACAAAATGTGTTCTCAGGGAACTGAGCATCTCTGCTGGACCTTGTCATCTCAGGGGTTTGAATTATTACCTTTGTTTTCAAAATTTAGTTTTTCCTTTCCATGCTTAGGTTATTTTGTACCACTGCCAAATTATGAGTAGTATTTTATTAAAGTAGGATCTTCCTGCTGACTTGCCTGAGCAAAAATGAAAAAAGTAACTCAAATGCCTTTTAAATGAGTAACTTCCAGAGGTTTTTAGTTGAAAATAAAAGCTTCACTTTTTTCTCTGGAGTTAAAGTCCAAGCTCCTGTGAGAGTGTAGGTAAACCTAAAGTTACCAGCATATCAAGTTACCAGCATATGTTACATTTTACAATGGAAATTGCATTGCAGACATGCAAACTGAAATGTCAAAGGTTAAAACTTTGCAGCCAGGAACTTTTCAGCTGAACTCTGTCAAATAATAAAGACAAAAAGCAAACTATCAGCTCACATTGATGCAATGAACTATTTGGAAAGATCTTTTCTTGATTTCTGGCAGGCTTTGCGTTTCCTGAAGAACTACCTTTATTCCAGTTCCAAATATTCCAGGTTAATTTACAGGCTTGTTTTTTATCTCTAAGACAAAAATTCTGTATTTGCTTAGATTTGAGAGCTTTAATTGTTGTGATTTTTGGCAGTCTAATGGAAAACTCCTGGCTCAACAGTCTGAATTACCATGGTCAAATGCAAAACCCTCCCCCTTTCCTTAAAAAATCCCGCCTACAGTTGCCTAAGTTTTCTTGTCCCGTTGCCTCACAGCTGGCTTTTAAGCTGTAGTTAAACATTAGTGCTCCACTGTCCTCATCTCTTAGGGGAGTGTTGGTGTTGCTGATGAGCTTCAGTCAAACCAGTAAAAGCTTTATTATATTTATTTAAATTAAATGTACTGTATGATCTATTCTGAAATTAAATCTAGAACAGGGATTGGCTTTCACTGGCACCAATTCAAGCACTGGGCATATTTGCCCAGTAAGTGTATTATGCATTTTATTAGAAACTGTGGGGAAGATGAACTAAACAGGCTTTTAAATTCTCTGTCTCTAAAGGTTGCAAAGAAGAGGACAGAAGGGTTTGTTCTTCCTAGTCAAGCACTATAGTCAGTAGAAAGGGCAATTGTCAGGACCATAGAAGGAATTGTCCCTTTTATGGCAGTGAACAAGACTGGTGCCAGATGATATAAGGAAACATCACTGGCAGGACTTTGTGTTTTGTAGGAAGTGATATTTAGTTACAGTAGCTGTTCTGCAGCTTTCTATAACAGAGATACCATTTGTTTCTGCGGACATCTCTATGGTGTACAGCTACTGTTCTTGTGCCTTATGTTTTCCTTTGGACAAAAAATTCTGCTGTGAATATTGCTACATGATCTTTTGGATCGGGAAGGTATTGAAGAAACAATGGAGAAAGGAAGAAACATAAGAACATGAAAAATCTTAAAAGAGGGATTAGCAGCCCTTGCTTGTTGTGGCTTGCTTTATTTTTAATAGATGAATACAGTGACAATGGGAAGTTAAGTGATGTCTCCAGCACCAAGAAGAGTTTAAAAAGATGTTATTCTCCAGAAAGCGTCTCTGACACTTTTGTAACCCAAACCAGAAATACTCGTTTTCCTCAAACTCTCTAGTGCCTAGTTAAGAGCAGATGTTGCAGTGGGTGGAGTGGGAAGGGTCCCAGTGGGGAGCCTGTGCAGGATCAGAGCTAGGTTAAAAACTTGGGACTGCAGTCCAAGACTGGAGGAAGAGGGATGTTGGAGCCTTGGGCAGGAAGTATTCTGTTCTGCTCCTGGTTTAATGTCTTGGCATGAGCAAGGCTGAAAAATGGTATTTCTGTTGTGGAGCTCCTCATGGCTTTGGTGCTTCAGGAGCCATAAACTATCTGAGATACCACACTCTCTACTGGTGGGCTTGAGCACTATTTCAGCAGAGTTTGTCAGCGTCTGCCCTGTGCTCAGATCATGGCAAGCAATGGTGTTTCTCTAATCACTCTTTGAGGGTCACTGGGGCTTTATCTATAATGAAATGCCTAGCAGTTAAAACATGCACAGTTTTAAGGTCAGAGAAAAGGAAGTTGCTTTTTGGCCAGCAAGGCTGCTCCAACACCAATTAGAGGTGCTTGCTCTCATTAACGGTGACAAGCCAGAACCAGAGAGACTTGGTGAGTAAATGTGATCTCTATTGAAAGTGAGTTTCCAGTATATTTACTTACATTATGTAAAAAAATTGAGCAAGGAGCTGAAGAAATTACCATTAAGTGTGGTTGTGTGTGAAGAATGTGGTTCTTGACAACCGGCCAGCAATGTGAGTACACTGTTCAAAACATGTTTTGTAAGAAAAGCCAGTTGGGGAAAGTGGCCCTGCTTCTCTGCTCTGTGTTTCTGGACTAGAATGTGTGTTTTATAACCTTGGGGAGCTTGTGGAAATGAATAACGTACTGGTCCAATGGAAAGAAAATTTCCTGAAGCTCTGCTGCAGTTCTCCAGAACTATATCACTGTGAGCCTCCTTCTTCCTTGGCTTGAGCGCTGTGGGGCTCAAAGTGCCTTCACTCCTTGGCCATCAAATTAGTGTTTCCAATCAAGGATGCTGAGAGCAGCACAGGGCTACCCTCTGCACAGCAACAGAGTTGAGTTGCCTTGCTTTGGGCTTAGCTCCATTTACATCACATTGTCTATGAATTAAATTGTTTAAAAATTTCTTCAATTTGCATATTTCCTGCTGATTGAGAGGCTGTGGTACAATTCTTACTTTGAAATCCTGTTCATGCAAAATAAGTCTGTTCTGTTCTTTCACACAGAAGGGTTAACTTCTTAATTCCTAAGAGGCTATAATTTCTACTTACCCTCTTATCAATGGTTATTTTCTTTTCTTATTTTCCCTCTCTGATTCATTTTGCGTTATGAAACTTTGTATTGTATTAATGGGTAGGTTAACTTGTTCTATAGCTTGTTAAGTAATTGTATCTTGAAGAAATTAATCTTAATTAGGTCTGGTATTCAGAAGTCCTAAGTTGATACATCATTTCTGAAAGGCCCTGCATTGTCCCTGGAAGCATGGAATGCTTAAAGAGCTCATTTTGAAAATAAGAAACATCAAGAAATTAAAATGGATTCTAATTAAATTATTCACTTAATTTGTTGCTTCTTAAAACAGGCTGCTGCAGACCTAGGCTTTTTTTTCTGTTGCAGTATTTGTTTTTGCTAAGATGATCTGCAGAGATGTGTCTCTTCTGGAAGTTTACTCGGTGTATAACCTGATTTACCTCCAGACAAAGAACCTCTATGGCTATAACTCAGACTTAGAAACCTGAGAAAATAAACAAAAGAAAAACTAGTCCAAAATCAGTGACTGGGCAGGAAGAGGTTGAGCATTTAGCAGCAAGGAAAACTTATTCCTTGATCCCTTCTTCTTGCATTTCAGTAGTGAGCTGGAAGTAGCATGAATTCAAGCCATCATTGAACTTCTTTTTTTAGCAAATAGATGGAAATGTTTTAGCTCTTTCTTATCCTAAGAAAATAAGTAATGCCGTACATATACACATACATTTTGGGGCAAGTTTTCTGCTTTTAATCCAGAGGCTGTGGATGAGCAGAGCACCTCATATAAAATAAATAATTCCTTCATTCAGGTATTTATTTCTTCATCTCCTTTAGATCCAAAACTACGGGTAGGAACAGTTAGACAAAGGTCATTCTACCAAGATGTTTCTCTCTTTAGTTGGGAAAATAGGGAGCCTATACAATAAAGCTATGAGATGTTCAGGGAAATTGAGAGGTGACCTGTGGATTGATCCTGCAAGACAAAGAGGGGTTGTATATCCATTAGCTGCACCATTCATTTAGAATTTTCTTTCTGTTGTCTTGGATTTAAATCACCATTATGAAAGGGGAATTTGACTAAAAATATGCTGGGAAAAAACACATCTTTTTTTCTATACAGTAGACTAATAAATTATTTTCTTCTTTTGAAGTGATTTTAGTGGTTGAACAGACCTAGTGGTTGTTCCATGTGTGGGGGCTTTGTGTGTGCTTTAAAGAGCCATGAATTATAATATGGCATAATTTTGTAATTAGTCACGACAGTCTACACGTTTTCTTGTGGCAGATTCCAAAGATGAAATCTTTATAGTCAGAAGCATTTGTTCAGATAGGGAACTGCTCTGTGTAAAAAGCATTAACTGTATTGCAGTGACTTTAGTAACGAATAATAATAACAACAATAATGTAGAGACAAAATTAGGACTGAGAGATAAATTTTTATATCATTTTCTGGTGATATTGACCAAAGGAGTAACCATTGTATTTCTGAGGAGATACAGAAGTTTCCCTAGGAAGTTTTTAAAGCAGCCAATATATTTTTGAGTGCTCCAGAACTCCAAGCAGAGCAAATCTGTGAGCTCTTTACTACTGAGGTCTGCTAAGATAGCCAGTTCCCAGGTTCTGGTTTTTGTTCTCAAGGCCTTAAAGCTTATACTAACAGCAATAAGTAAAGCATAGTTACTTATTGGATTGTGTTATTTGTGTCATCTCACAAAAAAAAATTGTGTTTCTAATTCCTGGCTATAGCTTCTGCATACTTTGGGTTTAGAGATTAATAGGAACCCCTTATCTACAGAGAAGCTGGACCTCACAGGTTTCTGTATGGTCCAGCTTACTGAAATACCTCTAACTTAATTAATGTGTAATTCCAAGAAGGTATAGGACATGCAAATGAAAAAATGGAAATTAGTGAGCATGTGCTAGAAAACTGTAAGGCATCACATTGTGGCCATGCAGTGACACAGCTGAACCCTTGGGAATGATTCCTCCGCCTCTAGTGGATAAACTGCTTTTTTGAGCCGTGGACTTGCGGAATCTGCCAGAGCCAAACATTTACAGATGTGCCCGAGGATGCTGGACTACCTCCAGCTGTGAGGTGGTAATTAGTCAGTCTTCCACTTTATTTAAAGTCTGCTTATTTTGGAGGAGAAGAGATGTTCTCACAAGTAGCCACTGTAATACCAGAGAATTAGTGTGGTCCTTTACTATGCAGAAATACACTCAGTGAAGGTTTGACTTTTTCCTCCACAGCCATTGCTTGGTACCACATGCAGAGAATATTTGCTGTATCACCTGTAAGTGGGAAAAACAGTTGGCAGTTGGTGCTTTGGGGTTTTTTTGTGCGTGTTTTTTGTTGTGTATTTATTTGTTTTGGTGTTTTTATTTGTGGGTGTTTTTGTGGGTTTGGTGGTGGTTTTTTTATTTGTATCCTTACATTTTAGAAAATCCAAGCATGTGAACAAAACCATCTTGATGTATCATACAGTGGGTAAAAAAAAATCACAAATCCTACTTTAATCCAGTAACATATTGTACTGTTGAACCTCAGATGTGTAGATGGTAATGGGGGCAGATAAAGCTACACTGAGCAGGCTGTCTGCTTTCAAGGCTGTTTGGAAATAAAAGGTAAATGGGTTCTTTGCAGACACATCACAGGCATTGGCATAAAGCATAAAGGTCCGTCTGTGAGCTGGGGGAGAGCTCCAGTGTGCTCTGCACAGCCCTGCTGGTTGTTGCAAATCCAAGGTGTAATTCCTTGGATTTCACAGGCAGAAGGAGTAGTTGGCAACAAGGAAGGAAGAAATGCCATATTCCCTCTTAGCTCTTCCATAAAGACTACATCTATGTCACAAATGATACTGAAAAATCAGCAGCAAGTAATCAAATGTAATATTGTTCAGTTTAATCCTTTTCATAAAAGAGCAGTAACCAGTCACCAAGAAACTCTTTTCATGTTTGGTGTTTTAAGCACCTGAGCCTTGATGTGCCTTGTGGCAATGCCAGGTCTTGGCAATAGATCACTTAATTGATTAATCAGCACTCCTTAAATTCATAAGCAGAAAGTACTGGTAGCTCATTATTCACAGATGTTTGGGTTAACAATTTTCTGCTGTCTCTTGTGAGAAAAGCCTTGTTAGTTGAGAATGATATTTTGGTCAGAAAAATGAGTATTCTTTTTAAAAATCAAAGAACATAGTTTCAATGATGTGAATCATCTATATGTTTAGCAAAAAGCACTTTAATTTCAGAAAAAGCGCTCTGTACTGAGGGAAGAACTATTTTAGCATGAATTAGTTTTCTTCTGAGGAACACTTACAAAATCTCCACAGGGACTCTTCTTTAAATAAGTGTCTCTTGTTCTGAGCAATTGAAACTTCTTTCTGTCCTTTTCCTTTCCTTCTGGTTTCCAGCTGGCCTGTCCACCTGCTTACAGTTTGTATCCAAAAAGCAAAGTTCAGAAACCCGTAAGATCTTTCTGTTTTAAATGGAAGAAAAGTGATAATGCCTGTGTTCTTCATTTATTTCTAAAATATCGACAATAATATGAAAAGCAAACTAAACCATACAAACCCAACCAAAAAAACCCAAATTTGTTTCCTGATTGATAGCACAAATTTAATTGATAGTAATTGTGTAAGAAAGAAAATTGCATAGTAAAGTCCAAGATGCCTATGCTGGAAATGGTTAATTTTAATAGTATATATCCTTGTGAATAATTTAATTTTTTTTTCTCATGAGCAATGATAACTCTGAAAAACACTCAACTTTGCTTTCTTGTTATGCTTGACCCCATCTTCTGTTCCCTGTACTACAGCAACAGAAATGAAGAAACATGGTGAAATTTAAAGTTACTTTTGCCTGTATATGTATCACTTTGTATTCTGTGGAACAGGTCCTGAAAAACTTCATTTTCTTCTTGCATTTTAGTGTATGAACAATTCCAACCCTAGTCTGGGTCCATAATCTGTTCAAGCCTCTCTTGCTTGCAAAGCTTCCATACTTCTATTTTTTCCAGTTCAGTAGCAAAGAAACAAAAACAAAGAGAGAAGCTTGCCATTTGTCACACTTGGGGAAATTATTTACCCTCAAAACTCGGCATCCTCTGTCCTGACCAAGCAGGAAGTGCTGTGTATGCTATTACAGCTCATTGTAAAATAAAACTGGAAGGAGCAACTGAATGCACAGAGTCTTCTTAAAGGAAGCTGGTAACGCCAATCTGTCTTTCTGCATGTCTAGCTCTTCTCTTAGTTTTCATCCCTGGCTGGAATCTATGCCAGTGTATTCCAGAACTGCAGGGTGGGGAGGGGAAGGATGGACCTATCTATTATATCTGTCCCTCAAAATATTTAAAATCGGCACTATTTAAATCCATCTATTAGTTACATGCTTTCTTCTGCATCTAATGTCAAAGTAAGGTGCTGCTTCTATTTATTATTTTTGTTGCTGTTATTATTACAAAGCATTTAAAGGAAAAATTAATTTGGTCAATTTATGTGTGAATATCTTGATAGGATGAAAAGCCCCCATGAACAGGTATCTTGTATCTATATAGCAGCTATTTTTCCAACAGGCAACAAGTTTTTAAAACAGAATTGGAGGAATGGAATCTGTTGGGGGCAATATTTAAACACCTTTAATTGAACACGGTCCAGCACAGCACTCTGATTGTGAAAATGCTGTGTTCAGCTTGTATTTAGCTATTGAGAAGAAACTGTTTCTGAGTTTGATTTACTGCAAGCAGCTTGTATTAAAAGCTTCTTTGAAACATAAGTGCCGCCAATTGTAACTTGTTTTTGTGAGGGGTTATTGTGTCAAAGAAATTTATGTATGTCTATCAGAAGAGTTATCCGTGCATTAGAGCAGGGTGTGTGTATTACGGCGTCCTACCTCTGGGCAGCTTTTGTTACCCTGTGGTGTAAGCAAGCAAAAAACATCACCCCAGCTATCTCCCAGGCTGGAAAAAAATCAAATAAGCTGACAGGCTTCTGCCAGAATCTAGTGTGGAGACGTGTATAGTGCTAGAAGTAGATTGCAGAGGATCAAAGGAAAATATTGAGTAATTCTTAATCTTCTTTTACCAACAGCATACAAGCTTTATGAAAAATCCTCCTTCACTGCCTGTTTTCTTATTAAAATAGGGTAATTCAGAAAAGGTGGTGAGAATATTGTAGTGAGAGATTCTTGCCAGTTAAAAACTCTGCTTTACTAAGGATGTACTTAGCACCCAGGAAACACCTTTAAATATTGGGTTTATTTCTAGTGGGCAAAGCAGGATCATTGCATTGTTCTCAGCCCTCCACAGACCTCTCAGATGGCTTTGTGATTTGTCCTCTGGTAGCACTCTGAGTAAATCTTGCAGCTGAGCCGTCATTAATTCATTTCTGTTCAAGAACTGCTGTGGGTACAGTTTAAATTGCTTCATTTATCTGGTTACTGAGCAGACCAATGTGTCTGAACTCTGCTGCATGGGACAAGAATGCAGCATCAGGAAATCTTTCTGCAGCAACCTGTGGTGTTCTCCTTTCAGAAGCACTGCTTTATTCCAGTTATCACTTACATGTTTACAGTTAGGCACACACTTGAGAGACTTTGGCTGGTCAGCATTCTGGATGTTTACTCTTTGTTTTGAAACCATCGAGCCAAAATGGAAAGCTCTTGTGGAAGGCATGATGTTGCATTTTCTGTCTCCTGGGAGAGGTAATCTTGCCAAGGGTCTGTTTTGGTTTGTTGTTGTTTGGTGTGTTTGCTGTGAAACAGGTACACGAAGAGACCTTTTGAATGCAGCATCTTCCTGGCAGTAATTTTGCTTCTGAAGAAAGGAGCAAATGGTTTTTCCACTGACTAATTTGGTGGATATCAGTCATCTAAGGTGGCTCTTGCCTAATGAGTTGGAAAGGGCTTTCCCACCTGAAGGAGTCTGACAGGACCTGTGACACACACTTTTATCATGTCACATGTACAGAGTATTTCATGTTTGGCACAGTCTTCTCTTGATTGATCGGTTTTGAAACAGGCTGGTGCTGGACTTTAAACAAGATTTTTTGATTCAGTTCTAATCCAGTGTTTCTCCCCTTTTTGAAGTGCAATCTGGTGTTTAGTCTTCTTCCACGTGTCTAATCTTGTTATTTATTACATATTTTCTATTACCAGAAAAGTAAATACTAAAAGAATAAAAATCTTTTTCTCACTGCTAGGCAGCATAGGCTTTGATGAAGATGGATTAGTGCTCTGTCATCTGTGAATCACAAATTGTTTCCAGTTTCTTGGAGGGCAGGAACTTGGAAAAGGGCAGACAATTGTTCTGAGAGTCGTAAGCACTGTGTAAATAACTGTCCCCTGTTCCCTGGTGAGCATGTGCACTGCAGGAACTGTCACAGCAACAACTGGCTGGGTTTAGCTGTCTAATGACCTCTTCTGAACACGCTTGAAATGCTTATTTTGCTTAGAAATGTTGTCTTAGATACTGGATAGCAACTGATAAGAGCCAAAGTTTAGGTGGTGTTTCCCAAACTGCTTTTGCTGTCTCTGCAATTCCTGGAGAAGCCTTTTCCTCTCCAAATGTACACCTGCAAGTCAGTGAGCTGGGGAGGCAGCAGCCAGCCCCAGGAAGAAGGTGCAGGTCTTTCTCACAGTAGTTGTTGGTGATGCTTTATTTTGGCTTTTAGCAGATTGGAAAAGAAAATTGGTTTCCTGCTTGTGTGTCTGGAGTTGCCTTCCTGTGTCTGGTGTAGACGTGAGGAGCCAGGAGGTGATGGAGCAGAAATGACAAGTGGGGCAGGGATGGCACTCCTGGCACCGGGGTGCCCACGGTGGGGCCAGGGGGAGCAGGAGGCAGCAGGTCTGACCCTGTGGCTGCTGGGGCTGGGCCAGCTCTGTCTGCCAGGAAATGCCTCTCAGGGCTGCTCAGACTCCCCAGAACTGGCAGCACATGGTGGTGGTGTCCTCAGTTGCCACCTCCTTCACTTACTCATGCCCTTAAAATACCTTCCTGAGAGCGTGCTGTGGGACTCCTGTGCCTTATGGCATGGCTCGCGCATCTCCTGCACCTGATTTATTCACCAGCCACACCACAGAGGAGGGCTCAGCCTGGGACAAACTGGCATGTTGGAGAATCCAAAGTGACACAGAAGGGTGGCCCGGGTGCAGTCTGGAGGAGCAGCTACAGTGCCTCCCAGTCACATTCTCTGAAAAGAAAATAACTTTCACTTCTAGTCATCCTGTGCCAAGATGAAGAAAATACAGGTGTGCTCACGGCTTTCTGAGAAATCAGTAGGAAGTCCAATGAATGGGAAGTTCTGCTTGTTTTGTGGTTTTCTATCTAAAAGCACACTCCATTTAATTTCCATTTGTTTCATTCAACCAAGAGTTACAGACAGCTAAATAATACTGTCAGAGTGTACTTCTAATGGATGATTTTTGTGCTGCTAGAATACATTTCAAGGGGGGTTGGAAAAACCCATGTAAGAAGCCTCTGAAAATGTAAGCTACTTATATGTATGCTTAAATTAATCAATTTGCAACATTCTGAGCGTGTAGAGTTGTGTTTCTTGCACTACTTAGCCTTGGTTCTGTTTTTAAAGCAAGGGGGGAGGTATTTTAGGTATTGCAGAAGTCAAACATTGAAACTTACAGTTTATGTGAACCTTCCAGAAATTGTTTTTGAATTATTAGATAAATATATCAATTTCATATGTGCATGCGTATTCATAAATAAGTATATTTTTTGGTATGGTGTGTGTATATTTGTAATGGCAGAAATAAGTATACTGTTCATAGATAAAAAGATATTCAGAAATAAATCTCTTATCAGAGCAGTGGAAATAAAAACAGCCACACTTAAATTAAAAAGCCAAGAGTTTTAAAAGTTTAATGAAATATTTTCCCCTGCAGGCAGAAATTATCCTCAGGCCTGAACACTTCTAAATATTTAACTTATGGTAAAACCCAGACTGACTGCAGCCTGAGTGGGAATGCAAACCAATAATAATAATGAAGGAATAAAGTACCAGTGTAGTTGCTGGCTGTTTCCACATAAAACACCAAAGCTCTCAGTGCTGCAACAGTGACATCCAGTGACTAAAGCAGCTGGTCCTGGGCTCAGGCTGCTTTTGGAATGAGCACTAAAGGACATGGGTGGAAAGGGGACATGTGTTTACTAAGGTCTTTACTGCAACACTGGACTCAGGACATTAAGAGGATAATTAGAAATGCCACGGGAGATCCAAGAAAAACTATGTATTGAATTAACCCATTTCTGTTTCAGAGGTAGGCATTTGCTGAGCCAAGTAAGGAATATACTGTTTTAAAGCAAGTGTTTTGTCCAGTGAGGCCGTTTGTTCAATGAGCCTACACACACAGCCTTTTTTATTATTTCACACTTCAGTAGGTAATGCTTCTACTCTACTTTGCTGCAGATATGATGTACCTCAGATCTAAATGCAGCTGTATGATGGAAAGTTCTTTAAATTTTTCAAATTCATGAAATAAAAAGACCAAAAAGAAATGAGAAACCTGCCATTTGTAGGGAAGGTGACAAAATGCTTACTGTCCTTTTACATAATACATCCCTTTTTCTGTTTTGATTGAAGGTATTGTGAGGTTTTAATGAAATTCACACTTCATAAAGCTGCTGGCTCTAAAAATGAGTGGCATTTGATTCTGATCTGACCTCTTACTTCCTTAGTTATCCATTTTTTTTATTGGATAGGTATCTTTATCTCCACATTATTCCACATGTCACATGATATGTCCTGTACTTTGATTCCTGTAATTGGTCTACAGAAGCAGTTTATCTCTGGGCTTGTAAAAAAAAGGTAGCAATAGGAGCTAATTTTTTAGGATTTCAACTTCAAAGAATGCTCCAAGCTGTCTATGTTTTACTCTTAAGAAATTGATAAGTTAAAGTATATGAGCTATGTATGGTCATAAGCAAAAAGAAATGCACAGAAAAATTAATTAGAAGAATCACAAGGGAAACAACTGCCCAGATGGAAATGTGAGGAAATGTGAAAGTTTCACATCTGTCCTCTGGCAAGAGGTAGTATTTTCATTGTGATACAGGAAAATAAAAGAGAAATTAAATCCTTAGGGTTGCATTGATTCTCCCTGCTCATTCTAAACAGTACTCCAATTATTAAATATGTTGGGTATTGAAGCCCTGCTTTATCTGGTATCAACACCAGGAATGTTATTTTCTGGTGGTATGCTAATACTGGATTTCTTAAGGATAGAAGATGACAAAATGTTCTGCCTAATAGAAGGGGAGAGCATTTTTAGATTTTTTTTTTTAAGTCCTGGACTTGATGGAGGGAAAAATTTAAAAGCTTAACTTTTTTTCAGGGAAAAGAACAACAGCACCAGCTGACTGCAGAACCTCTTTACTTCTGCTGGGCAAAGTAGAAGTTTAATTTCAAGAAAAAATTATGCTCACCATAAGACAATTGGGCTTAGAAATCAGAAAGGCAAATGCTGAATGTATTCCTTGCTGCTGCTCAAACAGGCTTGGTAGCTCAGCTTTGGGAAGATTTTCAACCAGTAAGAAATTGATCTGACAATCACTTTTCTTTCATCCATCACTCAATTCCTTTCCTCTCATCATCCCTGAAGAAAAAAGCACATTAGGTTAGTCCACTTAGCCAACTTAGCCTTACTAGCCCTGTGTAAAGCTTTGACTTTCAAAGTACAGAACTCCAAGAAAAAACCCCAGCAAAAATAAGTTTTGATGTTAAGTGTTGAAGATTCTCCCTCTTGAAGATGTTCCTGCATTTCCACTAATAATGGAAAATAAGTAATATGTTAACTAGTTTTTACTGCTTTGGAGTGAGGACAGAAACAAAGCCTGAATTTTTGGAGTTGCCTTATTGTGCTGTCTCAATGTTCTGCTTTCAGTGAAAATAGTCACCTTCTATGTTTATTTCGGTTTCAGTCTTTAGAAAACCCTTGAGATAGCCATGGTTTTTAAAAAAGATCAGAAAGTCACAAGAAAGAAGCACTAAGAGGGGACAGAGAAGTGTATCAGAGGAGACAGATTTTCAAGTGATAGCTGCTGAATTCTGATCTTGCTTTCACTAAGGAAGATCTTTCATTTTGACTTCCATTCACATATTTTTAGTTGGCATTGAAATATTAAATACTACAGAGACCACCGTAAAAATAATGGAACAAGCACAAAACCAGTAAGAGAGCCATTTGTAAAACTCATACTAAAAGGAAATTTTAAGCTGTGTTCATCTTTTAGAAACTAGTTAGGGTTTTGTGTGTGGATGCCCTGAGCTGGGAAATAGATTTGTTGAGATAAAAGATGTATGTTGAGATAATCTCACACTTGAGCACAGAAGTGCTGCTAACAGTGCCAAGGTTGAGTCTCTGGCAGGTACCTGCGTGTTCCCTGTGCCAGCGCTCCATTGCACAGGGAGGGAGAACAGCAGCAGTCGGTGCTTCCAGAAACCCTCCAAGGACACCAGCCCTGCCAGTGGTGAGTGTCTGTGCTGAGGGAAGGGACCCTGTCACACTCTGGTGACAGCCACTGCCACATCTGAGCTGTCCCTCTGGGCTCACTGGGCTGAGCCAGCTGTGCTGGTGGGGGTTCTCCTGTCAGCCTGATCTGGAGTTCCTTAATCCTCGTGGGATTCAGAGAGTCCTGTCCCATCTCGTTCAAGCACCAGTAGCAGTATCAAGTTATGGTTCAGGAGGCAGACAGCTCTCGGCTTTGAGGAAAGCTTTAAAGACCTAAGCAGTGGGAAAATGAAGTGGCGTCGCTAGAGGGCAACAAGACATCACGGACTGTGCTTTTAAAGCTCGAGCAGCCAATGTCATACCCTCCCCGAGAGGCACGTGTGAGGAACAGCTTTATGGAAGCCTTGGTGTTTTCCCGACGCTGTGACATAGTGAATCTTGCTTCAGAAATGATAGAGCTTAAAATATTAATTTTATTGTATATTCACAAACAAAAGTTATAATTTTGTGTTGCCTAATCCCTATTCTGGTACAGTAAAACAATTATAAGATTGGATACCTATGCATCATTTTAATTTCTGAACAGCATATACTTAGGGCTATGGTGAAGTATAACATATTCTCCTAGAAACCCGTGCACTACATACAAATAAAAACGTACAGGTTAGGAAAAATTGAATTTGTAGTTCACTGTCTTTCCCTCCATCCCTTTCAGTCAGCATGAGTGCCAATCCGAACTGGTAACAGACATTGCAGGGGACAGTGACCCTGCCCCAGTCCTCTGAGGCTTTCAGGGTCGTTATTAGCTCTTACCTTCCATTTCCTTATGTCCTGCTGGCACTAACAATGTTGTCAGTGTAAAACCAGGTTGTGGTAGAAATGTAGGCTGTGTAGTACAGTGCCATGGTGGAGAGAAGGGTGGAGTGCCTGGCCTGGAGCCACTGCTGTGCCTCAAGGAAGGGTCAGGTGTTTTTAACCCATGTGTTGTAAGCATTTTGCAGATGCAAAGACTTTTACCCTAGTATTGTTATCCTTGCCTACCTTCTGCAGGCAAGTAGTCAAGACAGAGTTCCAGCTAGGGGTTTTCCTGGGATTGCACATTGCCTCCTGGTTTGGCTCTTGGAAAACCTGGGGCTGTCACCAGAAGCAGCTTCATGGTGAGAGCTCCCAGCTGACAACATGGAGTAAAGGGATTTTTTCTGTGGTCAGAGGGTAGCTGGCTGTGTGCCTTTTTAAGCAGTGTCTTTTTGTTCATCAGGCTTGTAAAGATGCTGACCTCTTACACACTTTTTTTTTTTTTTAATTCCCTGATCTCCCAGTTTGTTGGGAATAATTCTACGCACTGTCAGAAGACTAAATCCTAATAATCTCAGCTTTGGACTCGTCAGAGCCAAGTACTGAGTATTGCAAGTATGTACAAAAAATTTTTTTCACGGCATCTTGGTTCTAGTTTACTCTAGCTGTACCACTGTATGTACCTGCTGATTGATACCTCCTCAGGGAGGGACCTTTTCCACTGTGGGCAGACAGGAGTTATCAGCAGGCTTCAGGGCAGGCCAGAGACTAGTGTGATGGTCTAGGCTGAATGGAATTCTCTGATCGCACTAAAGGTTCAAATCAGTCTTGTTTTCATCTTCAAAGTGTAATTCCCGTTTCAACTGAAGCCTTTTGTGTTGTAGTTATAATGCAAAATAAATTAGGAGGACAAGGAAATTCATTACTGGCAACTAAATTAGGAGGACTGCATGTGGGAGCTGGAGAGGCATCAACAGAATAGAAAGCAAAACTGCTTATTTTAAAATGAAATCGTTTTCCTGGAGTTCTTCTTTCAAGTACGAATTCCTCGAGCACATCACCATGTGGCATTATTCCTCTCATCCCATTTTATTATTTACCAAAGATTTCTTAGTTTAACTTTTAATCAAAATAAGGGTTTAATTCTCTTACATGTTCTTTAAAGTACTTTTCATTATGTGTTTTTCTCATCTTACTTGACAATAAGATGTCAAATGTGTTTTAAACTGTAGCTTTTCCTTTTTATTTTTTCATGTCTGTGTGGACTAAATCTTTCAGAATTCCTTTGAGTTACCTGAGTAAGCTCTTGTGAGAAAAATATTGGTGTTAACACAGACATAAACTATGAAATTTCTTTTTTGTGTGTGTTCATTAAAAAAAAAAATCTCATAAAGACACCAACAAAATATACACTTGAAACTATGGCCAGGCCCAGTCCCTAGATACAAAATAAATTTGCATGGACTTGTAATTTCAGAGCATTCAGCATCCAGTACAACTAAAACCAAAGCAACTTCTTTGTAAATTGCTTGTAGAGTGGAGCGGGCTTGAAGCTATCTGCACGGATTCTTGTTTATCCATCTAGGTGGATTATCAAAGTGGAGAAATATGCACATTTCTTGAAATTTATTGAGTTTTGTTTCTATTGTAAATGTACAGACTTTAAGTCATGGTGTAATTTTAGTGCATCTGCTTTGGACTGTCCTCCTTGTGACCCTCAGTTTTACGGGTAACATTGATAGGCACTAATTCTCAACACAAGGTTTTTCATTTGCTGTGGTGTGACACAAATGACAGCCTGCCCATTTCCTTTTCACTGACCTCTGCAGCTGGCTTGCCTCTTGTTTTATCTGAGCTGGTAATTAGTAACTGCATGGTAGAACCTTGCCCCCAGCATTTGAGCTGTCCCTTTACTCTGGGAGTGCTTCTAGTCCATGTCAGGACAGTTAATCCATTTGATTATTGACCTAGTTAATAGTAAGTAGACTCAGCTGACTACTGACTTTGTTCTGAAAAGTATTACAGGCGTTTTTACAGTCAGGAACAACAGCCAGGAGCTCTAAGGGGCTGCCAGGAGCCCTTCTGTTTGTGTCAGAGATAGTTAATCCATTAACTGACCAGGACAAACTGCCGGTCTGTGTCAGGATGGTGGTGAACAGCTGAATATAACCTTCAATTGAAGTGATTTAGCTGCTTGTTTGTCTTTGCCTAGAAATAATTACAGTGAGTTACAGCTACTGGCTCTGTAAGTCAGTGTATTTCAGCTATTATTTCTGTTTAATTCCTTACCTGGGAAATGCCCATTCTGTGCATGCAGGGCTGAGGTTGTGGACATGTGTCTCTACACGCACAAGGTCTCTGAGGGTCCCCATCCCTATCATCAGCCATGGCACTCTTAATGACGCCGAACTCGAGTTTTAGCACATACTGGTGTGATGTTGAAATAGATGGGATGTTGTAGCTGCCCTTGTGAACAGCTCCAGACGGCCGGGTGAGCGGCGTGGCTCGGTTTGAAGAGACAAACCCCAGCAGTCCGTCCCACCGCACCCCTTACACTGGCAAAGAACAGCAGGGCATCCTCACCAGCCGCACCGCAGCCTGCCAGCTACGGCGGCTGAATTATCTCCCAGCCTCTCGCCCTGTAGAGCTGCATTTCACAGCAGCCGCTCCGAACTGCAGGCAGACGAGAGCTTTGGGCAGGAAGCATTTCTGCCCGGAGCGAGCCCTGCGCCCCGCAGCACGGCGGGGGAGCTGAGCAGCCCCTGCCCGGGCAGGAGCCGCTCCGGCCGGATCGGGTTGCAGCCCTGCCTTTGGAGCTTTACACCACACCCCTCCAACGGGAGCTGCTAGGGGAGGGTCACACTCAGCTCCGATTCAGGAATTCCCTCTTTCTTCACGAGCTGTTGCTAGGAGTTTGGTGAGTACTTTGCAACAGACTTTCGGTTTTTAACTGAGTAATTCTTTTTCGTTTCGCCTGGTGGCTTTTCCTTAGATGCGGTAGTCAGATATTTATATTCAAAGTCTAGCAAAGGGCGCTGCAAAAAGGGAGACTTCTTTCCCTCTGCAGATTTGAAACAGCAGGACAATGAATATATTTGTATGTTTAATGCAACTAATACTTGGTTGCCATAATCTCAGTCTCAGGTATTTTAAGCTCTAAGGCAGTTCTTGGAAAGGAAGACATCCTAAAGCTGAATAAGTTAGTTCTGATCAATAGCTCGAGTTGGAAGAGAAGTTCTTGCTTTTTGAAGCAATTTCTCCACCTCAGTAGATCCAAGAGAGGCTTGATTCAAGCAGAGTTTTCTGCCAGGCTGTTTCAAATCGGTCTGAGGTAACTAGCATCTGAAGCAATTCATATTTTGAGAAGTACAGGAAGATTTTAGGAGAATCAAATTAAGCTGTTAAGACATAAGCTAATTTCACTCACAGACTATTTGAAATTTACAAGAAACTCTTAATAAGGGTAGTGAATGAGGTGTCCAGTCATTTCAATGTAACAAACGCACTCTGCACCCCAAAAAACCAGAGTATTTTGGTGACGTTTGTAATATTTTACTTAGAATAATTGATGTAAACTTCAGTTTTAGTAACTGTGTAAAATGAAGCAGTGATACTAGCCTGTGTCTTAAAATATTGCTAGAATTGGCTAATATGTTAGAAAACTTGCAATTTAAATGAGGAAAAGGCCCATAACAATGGGAAACTAGGAGTAGGGAGAAAAATAGCAATTTGGATTGGGGGAGGAGTGTGTGGATGGTCAGTCTGACTCAGTGCTCCAGGAATTAGCCATGAAGGTTTCATGGGAAACACGTAAAGATATAAACCTTCCTTCCTGAGTGTCTTATGGACAGACAGAGGGACAGGAAGTGCAGCTGTCAGTGCAGATAGGGGGACAGCAGGGCATGCTGGAGGAATTGCTAGGCACCCACTTGGGCAAAGCTGTCACCCTTGGCCCTTTGGAACCTTCTGCCCATTATTTAATTTCACTAGGAGACATTTATTACTGTCTGTGAATGCAGCAAGTATCTGTATCCACAGCAGATTTCTCTGAATTGTTGTTTAAACTGAATTTGAGAATTATAATCAATTTACTTTGTGGTGGTGTACACAGAACAACGCTGAGGAGGTAAAGGTGATTAAAGCCCATCCTGCTCTGGCCTTTTCCCCTGGCTAATAATGCCCCATGTGAAATGCTTCATTGAAAAAGCAGCCATGTGGCCAATTGCTTGATGAATCCATTTAACTGAAAATTTTATTACTTTTATGCCAGAAAGTCACCAAGTGCCCTTTAAATTGCTTTTCAGTAATCTGTGTGTTTGTCCTCCCATTGTGCATTGCACAGTCTGTAGTTTTGAGTTTTAAAGCATTTCAGCTCTCTGGTGTAGCTATGTGAGGTTTAAGGTGCATTTAGCTTTTCAGTGCAGTGCCCACATTTACTAGTATTGCTCATGAAAACTTAATTGTTATTCATCTAGTAATATTCTAAATGCAGAATTAGGGTTTTGTTTATGATGTGGGACAGATAGAAATTTAATGTCATTGAGTTTATCTATCCCTAGTCTTATTGGAGAGTAATTTTGGAAGCCCAATGGCAAAAACTTGACTCTTTGGTGTCTATTTCACATCTAAAGGGAAGTGAGGGACAGCGTTCAAAAAGGAGGCAGATTTTCTGGGAAGAGAAAATTTTAAGAAATTGGAGGAAAAGTGATCTTGGAAGCAAAGCAAGGGTGTAAAAGAAAGAGCATCCTAGCAGATTGTCAGAAGGGGTCCAGATCCCCAGTTAGAGAAGGAGAATTACTCAGCTCCAGTTCTACCTGCAAGGACTGTTTGTTTCTCAAAGAACTCTTCCAAGTGAATAAACAGCAGCAGACACTGGTACCCAGGTGTTCACCAGCACAGGGGCACTGATATCCTTTATGCTATTCTGGTTCTGTGCATCCTGGGTTACTTTTAGGGCACAGAACACAGACTTTTCCCACTGATATATCAGTGGGGCTAGGATTATTTCTGGAAAAAAAAAATTACATCTCCTCTGAAAAAAAAAAAAGACCATTACACAGTCTCTCACATTCTGGAAAGTTGCTTTAATATCTGCATTTACTTTTAAAAAAGGTGGTTCTGGCAGGAATTTTAGCTTGCATTGTAAAGTAAGATGGTATCTGCTTTAAGTGCTTTTTGTGTACTCTCATGATTTTGTTGGTGTGCATGCAGTTTATTCTGAGGATGTCTGCCAGGACTAGAGCATGTGTGTAGGAAGAAGAAAGTAAATTTTAAAACTAAAAAAAAAAAATAATCAGTAGAACTTAGCAGCATTGAGGTTTACATGACTGTCATATCTCAATTTTGGAGCCAAGTGTTTAAAATCTGTCAAATTGCAGTAGTTATTAGTGTTGTTTGTGTGGGCTGCATTCTGAACAGTCATATTTTCCATCTAGTGAGTCAGGAGAGGCTGATGGGTTCTTACCTATCTGAAGTTGCTCTTCACAGTGAAAGCAGGGAAAACTGTCTTAAAAAACAGGGACAAATTACCCACTTCTGTATGTTTCTCTTATGAAACCATTTTAACTTTACAATGGGGACAGAGTACCCCTGGGGACAGAATGAAGCAAAAGCATATGGAGAATTGTATAATTCCTTTCCCCTCATAGTTACTTCACAGCAAAATAGACTTATTTTAATCCTTTTAATTTTCTCTCACAACTCTTTGTTCTGTTTCTTAATTACTTCCTGTGCTGTTAATGCAGCTGTTTATTTCCCATTTTGAGTATTGCTGCCATCTTTCCTGATGAATAACTGAGTGTAGCTCTGAAGTTCAGCGGGTAATTAGGTTTACAGTTTAGACAGAAATTAAAACTAGGCTTTTGACCCCCAGGGTATAAATTGGACCACAAGCAAGTTCAACTTGCTTTCAGAAAATTTGACCTTCCTTCAGAAAATGAAGCGTTCCAAGAGAACTAATTTTAATGTAACTACATTGAAAAGAGTAGCTGCAGCAAGTAAGTTAGAGATATGAATTTTATGTAAAAGAAATAGTCAGTTAGTACTGCTTTTATGAACTTTAAGATAGGTCTCAAAGTGTGTTGGTATTTGTTCTATGTCCACAGGAGCTGGCACTGCCATCAGAATGAGGAGCATGATCTGTGCTGTGGTGGGAGATGAAGGGAACACAACCCTTTTTTCTATGGCAATGTCATTTTACTTTGGTTTAAGGTGGCTGTAGGGTGATAATCTAAGGCAGTCTGAATCCTGAGTGGTTCCCACTGAAGGCACTTTCAGCATTTCTAACCCGTGTGATGATCACACATCCACTGCAGGAAAAGTGTCTGTGGTGGCTCCACCTGGGAAGATGGACCAGGTGAGCTAGACTTGCCTGACAGTGCAAGGAAATTTGTATTTTGAACCTCTGCGTGTGTGAAGATGTGATGATGAGGTTACAAAAGGTGGATGGGTATGATCCAAACCAGTCACAAGAGGCAGCACTGTGGCAGTAGTTTCTTCCTGTGCCTGCCTGTGGTATTTTCAGCTTCAAAATTGAGTAGTCATACTTCCACAGCGTGTGCAAATGGGAAATTACACACCACTGGGTTACAGGTATATAATACAATGCTGAAAGTACTCTCCCCACTAGAAAAGCAGGTTGTGTTGAGTTAATAGACATCTAAATTCACTTCTGTGAATTTAGATTGGACTCTTCCAGTCCAAACTCCTAGGAAAAAAAACAGATTAGCCACTTTATAGTGCTTAGATGTAACTAATATTGCTGCTTGTTTGTTTTGCTAGTGGTTTTTGTGCTCTGGAGTGTTTTTTATTAGGATTCTGAAAGCATTCCCTGTTTGAAAATAAGGTCAGATGGCCAATGTTTTTGCTACCAATGGGTAGTTTCTGTCTGAGTGGTACAGGCCTGAGTGTAGTGGGTTTGTTTTGTTTATTAAGATTTATGAAATTATGTAAACAAGCTATTTGCTTTAGTCCACATGTAAAAATATTTTGATAGGATCAAAAGATTTTCTTTTTGCTGTTGAAAGCCATATCAAAATGAAACGGAGCTAGTTATGTGATTTGCTGTAGACAAACCCAATGTTCCTGTTAAAAGTGCAGTTATTTTAATAAATCAGTCTTAATTTCAGAAGTTATAATTCACTTTGACTGTTGCAGCAGGAGCTCTGCACTGCTTGGTCAGGGAGTTAGGAAAACTGTTTGCAGGCTTCTGTAGCCAAGGCTTACTGTCACTGTAGCTCTGCCTACCTGATTATAACCAGTTCCCAGCTCTTGGGTCATGGATGACATGGATGGGACACCTGGCTGAGCCAGGCAAGAAGGAGAACTCAGTGGAGGAGGAATTTAGAGTCTGGAGCTGTGTCACAAGAGAAGTTGAGTGGAGTCAGAGTGGCAGACGTACCTAGTGCCAGGTGTGAACAGACCAGCAGAAGGAAAAAAAATAGGTCCTGGACCTAAGTGGGAAAATGGAAAACAGTTTTAAAGCAAGAGTGAAAGCAGTTACAAGGAAAATGAAAAGGCATATATATAAAAAAAAAAAAAAAGACTTCTTGCACTGGGTTTATTCATTATTTTTTAAATTTCTATCTCAAAATATGACAAGGTTTTTCTTTTCAATTCTTTTATCAGGTGTGCTTGAAAAGCAGCATTTACAGCCTTCATGAAAGCAGAAAGGAGGTGGGAGTTTAAATTTGAAAGAGTGACATCAGGTTATAGAACTTTTCAGCAGAAAAGCTAATGAAAACGTTAGTTTTTCCGAATTTTCTCTGCAGTTCCCAGTTTTCACTTCTCTTTCCACTTATCACTAGGTAGTTTCAGAGACTGGAATAGTGCAGCAGCAAAGCATTTATGCTAAATGGTGAAAGGTAGGTAACCAACCAAAATTCTCTTTCATGACAAGAAGGAATTTGAAATTCTCGGAGGAAGCAGATGGAGTTTCTGGACTCAGGACTGACACAGACTGAAAGCTGCTACAGTGGGGCACAGGAAAAGGGAGATAATTTGGGATGGGGGGTGGAGTTTCCATAGCTCTTGCTTTCAGTCAGTAATGTTTTCATGCTCATGATTCACAGTGCACTGCCTGAACTTATTAAGTTGCTGTGACAGCACCAGGCTCTGGTGGGAGCCAGTTTAATTGACAGCTCATCACTGACTCAGGTATCACCATCAGAACAGAGGTGATAGAATTCCTGCTCACTTCATTCTTCATATTTACAGCTGAGGGAATGAGAAAACAGCTCCAAATAAATAATAAAATAATTTTTAAGGGAGCACTGACTCTGCAATGCTGCAGAAAAGACAAATGAAACCTTTGTCGCACAAGTCCTGGTAGGTAGTGCAAGAGACCATAGGACAAAGAGAATGCCTCTGAACTATAGTGAACTGAAAAAAATCTGCTTTTGTATCAGAAGTGTTGTAATCCTCTCTAGTTAGACCTTTTAATCCTTAATTTTAGGCTGTGCTAAATTGGACCTTTGGCTATGTACATCCTACCTTCTGCTATTAATTCCTCTACTTAATTACATCCTCTGCCTTTGTGTGTGTGTGTTTCTTTTTCCTGGGCTGTCAGTGTGAATGAGTCACTTTTACGGTCATTGCAATGTCACTTTAGGCCTTTTCCTAAGGATGTCTTTTTTTGGCTACTATGGGAAATGCTAGTTTTATTTTCCTTTTTTCCAGTTAGCTTGTTAGAGATAAATGCCACACTGGGAAAAAAAAAAAAGTTTTTTTGTGACTAAACATTCAGGGAACTATAGGAATTGCTGTTGAAGAGAGACTGCTAGGTAAAAAAAAAAAGTGTGTGTATATATAAATAAATAAACACACACATAAAAGTTGTGTCTCCAAAGGCTGCAAACTGCATGGACAAGACACTGAGTTTTATGCTTTTCTGGTTTTGGCTAAAAAAATTCTCAAGGTCTTAATTCTATTTTTGTTTTGGGTGTCAGGATGAAAAAGGCTTGGTTATAGAGCCAGGTAGTAAGGATTTGTTACTGGGAGCTTCCTTGGCTGCTTGTGGTCTGCCTTGGCTACCTTGTATTTCAGCCTGAGGGGAGCTAATAGCACTAAATGAAAGCATCTGATTAAATCAGTAAATAAATCTGTTCCAGTTCTTACCCACAGACCTTTGATCTCCTTTGTCATGTAAAACTCTTCTTGTCTGTTCAAAAATGTCTCATTAAAAGGTGGTGAGTTTGGGAGCAGTAGAATGCCAGTTCCTAAGGAACTGTCTGGATGAAATATACATTAATGACACAATGATGTAGAGTATTAACGCTGGAATGATGCCTGGCTGTCCTAAGCAAGAATCCTTCTGGAGGAAAAGGTTTTATTTACTCTCAGAAATGTTCGGAATATTGCTGAAGTAATCAGACCGTTAAAAATTACTTACTTAAAATTGAAACATTTCCTATTTTTCTCACGACAGACAGTTTTTCACCAATGTGTGCATTTGACGTTTTACTGAGCCAAAGTGTTGGAATTTTGCAATCCATACAAATACAAAAAAAACGAAAATATCAAAATGCTTAGGAAAAAAAATTATACCAGTATCATAAGAGGCTTACAGCTTTGAAGTTCTGTTACTGGGCAGCTGAGCATCCAGTCAGACAACCTGTACTTTTTCTAGAGGGTTTGGGTTTTAATTGAAAATCCAGTGCCAAGGACGCTTTGATCTGGGATTTCATTCTTCCTTTCAGAATAATAAGAAACAATTAAACTACAGAAGGATTTAAGCATTTTATTACCAAAACCTTCACCCCACTCATCCCACCTCCACCCAAACCTGACCCAGCGTTCTGGGACTGTGTGAGCTCCTGGGAAGGTTAGCAGGAAGCTAGAGGAGGTTGTGTTTGGTCAGGAGACTTTGCAGCAAGGCAGATTTGCTGCTGCACAGCCTGCGTTGTTCCTGCTGGGAACTGGCCCAAACACAGAGATGCCCAGCTTCTGACACACTTGTGACCCTTCCTTTTAGGGGAAATGTAGGAGTTGAGTGGAAGAACAGAAATGCTGTATCCTGGTAAGGGTTTTGTTCTCTCTGCAGGTGCAGTAATTTGGCCTCATAATCACATAGTGACAATTCTGTATGGTAGCTCATGATACACAAAATTCTATTTCCAAATGAAAAAAAAATATGGAAACTTATTAAGGATTTCCATTTCTGCCTGATTGCCTCTCTTCTGCTTGGGGAAAATCTTTTGAGAGTATGGGATAATTGACTAAAAACTGATTACTAAACTTGGCAATCTAAATCTATACTCTGCGGATTCCTGGAAGAAGGAACCAAAGCCTCAATTTAAGTGATAGAAAAACCAAATTCAAATAGAATTTTGCTGAACCTAGTGAGAGTTTTGATGGCATGTTTGCAAAAACTCAGACATGGAAAATTCGGGCTCGGGGACAAACATGGGATTAACCCACGGGTTACTGAGGTTGTGGATAATTAGCAAGTTCCTTTATGAAGAGCCACAATTGTGCCGGTGATTACTTCTAAGGAAAACAATGTGCTAGAAATTTGCTCTTTCCCATGTAATTTCAAAAAGTATAACTGTATTTTGTAATTTTTTATTCCAGTGACCTCACTGGAGCCAGGCAGTTTGAAAGTTATTACTTTATATCTAAGTACCAAATCTGAGTATTTGATGTTTTATTTCTGCTTTAAGTGAGCCTAGATGATGATGACAAACTCTCCACAATTTTGTTTATATTGTAATGCTAATTGTGCAGTTCTTTGAATTTTTTTACTTACTATTTCTCCTCATACCATTTTTTTTTTAGTTGTGGATTTATTTTGATTTTGGTTGATGTCAAACTAACACCACAAATCAGATGTCTCTCAAATCACAAAGACAGTCTTAGACAACTTCAGGTTAGCATGTGCAGAGTTACTTTCTATTTTAAAGCATGACTGGACTTTTTATAAGGGGTTAAATCTTTTAAAAGATTTAACTCTTTTTTTTAACCTTGGGATGAAAATGCATCATTCCTCCAAGGTCAGGTACTACAAAACTTTGTATATAAAGGATTGTAAAACTACAGTTCCAGTTAGAATTATGATAAAAGATGCTACTTCGATTTTATTGAAAAATACTCTAGCTCTTGCTCATTATCTCCATTTATTGAGTATTTCAAAACTTGTACATTGGTTTCTAATCCAAGAGAGGTTATTCCATCTCTGCTAGAAAACAGTAATTTCTGAATTTGTTCACAGAATTAAAGAATAATCTTTGAGGAAAGATTTTAAAATCATGATGAAAAGCACAAAATGAGATCTCTTAGTTTGTAAAATGTTTTGCCAAACTGTATGTGAATAAAGCTTTTTATTTGTTCCTGTAGAAGTTAGGCTTAATAACTGAGTCTAGAAGGAATCAAAGACATGCCATTTTTTGTTTATTTTGGCAGGAACACATTATGATGTGGAGTTTACCATGGTCATATTTTCTGGCTAAAAGAGAAATTCCTTTAAACCCAAACTTTTGTTCCATTATAAAAAAAAAAGAACAAAAAAGAAGTTGTCTGTGTTTTTCACTACATTATATACTGAAGCCTTCTAAAGGGTATTGTCAAATTAAAAAACCACCTAAATAGTTAGTGCTGCTCATGATTTCACCAAGAGTTGTTTTTCAGAATTCATTTCTTTTCTATTATATGCTGCAAGCTGGGAAAACCCTGAGTATGCAAGAGGGAAAAATTGCTAAGTTTTCTAGAGAGAAATGGGAATTGTGGCTCTGATTTGGTGAAGACATGCTGTCTTCACAGGCATGTAAACAAAAACAATGAAGACCAAAGAGTCACTGAAGGTTAGGAACTTCCTAGCCCTTAGATTTTTAGGTTTTATTTACTGAATATTAATTAACATAGCAAAAAAAATAGTATTTTACTTTAAGAGAAGAGGGTAGGGAACTAAGGATTATGAATAGGGAATTGATCTGTTGGTAACAAAGAAGATATTGGATCTATTATCTAATTAAACTGATCCTTAAGGAACTTTTAGTTAGTTGGAAAATACGTATTTCTAAAAAAGGTAAAGGAAAAGTTTTCTGGAATTAACTTCACGTGTGTGTGCGTAACCTCATTTTTAGCAGCCTGAACACACCAGCTGCCATGGAATAAAAGTATTGTTCTTCTGTCAGTGATTGCACTGATTCAAAGTGAAAAATAATAGCTCTGTACCTAAGTGAGGTTCTCAGTATTAAAGAGATTTACAAGGTACAAAATCCCCCTTAAGGCACTGAAGCACATGTTGCAAAAAAAATTCACTGATTTCTCTGAAATGCAACTTACTCAAGAGTCTGGGAACTTGGTAGCTGTAAATTGATTAAATATTCGTTAAAAATGTTGTGGCAATGAATCTAGGTTCTGCAGGTGGAGTAAAACTCACTTGGCATGATTTGACTTGGCGAGCAATGCTCCACTGTGTAATTAACACCAGGACATTAGGAGTACCAAGGGTTACATTTCATGTCCTGATGTGTTCCAGGAGGTGACTTCAGCTGGGGCTTAGGATGACAGCAACAGCAGTGCCTCTAACCTGTACTGGAGATGGGATAGGAGACTGGCAACCTGCTGAGCACAACTGCAACCCTGGGCTTGTTTTGTGTTGTGCTTACAACAAGACTATGCTTGAAAGATGGTTGTCTCACATCATCTCCAAAGCTCCCAGTTTGTGTGTCTGCACACAGAGCTGTGCACTGCCCCGCTAATGACTTCTGCAGAACACTCAAGGAACCTGACTGAATTTGTCACTTCTCATTTTTATGTTACACAGGGAAGATGAAGGGAAGGAAGAAGGGACATTGCTTACCTTCACCCTTTGCCTTGCTGTTCTTCTGTATCGCCGGGCACACAGCTGCTGAGCTGGATGGCAGCGAAGAAGACCATGTTGTGGGTAAGAGATACTAGAAAACACCTAAAACTCAACCAACAAAAACCTAACACTCAAACAGCCAAGCCCACTGCGTTAAAATACACTGCAGGTGTAATTCTGTGCTCGAGAACTTTTGTGGGAAACTTTTGAAATTGGGACTAAACTAAAAATATTCTCTAACTAGGAGAGAGATGCTTAGAATTATCTATAAAGCTTTAGCAAAATTGCCTTCTGCTGGGGCTTCTGTTTCCCAAGATAGTTGGAATATCTAATCCTAATCAAACACTGGGTTAGAGATTAAGATGATTCCTTTAAAGCTCTGCTTCAGGGGCATGGAAAAGCTCAATGTTCAGGCAAGGAAACACAGAGCTGGCTAACTCAGGCTTTATTTCCTCATACAGAAAAAGCAGAAATATGATGAATGCCATTGTAGATTGATGTTGCTCTATTCCATGAACAGTTCTCTTGAGTCACAGTTAACTTGCAAAGTTGGATTTAAAGGTGATACAATTATTGTCCTAGTAGTTTTCCTGGGCCTTAATAGAGGTCTTTGTATTGCCCCAATGATTTGATATCACAGGATAAATAAAGGAGTTGGACTTCATCCTTGTTAATCCCTCCCAACTCAGGATATTCTACAATTCTTTGACTAAAAACTCACCAGTTGAAAATTTTTGTTAGAAAAACAGTGTGACTGTTAGAACTGGGGATGTTCTTAATTTTTCACCATGGTAAGATCATTGTTTACTTGACTGAAACCAAGATGGATCAGAATTCTAGACTAGATATCATTGTGAAGGGTATTTCAATTTTTCCCCAAACAATTCTAAGAAAGATGAGGGAAAAATACACTTCTGGGGCCACACTAAAATATTCCTTTTTCCTTTGAGGAAATGACTTGAAACTGTGATCACTTCCCTAAGCTGCAGAGGACTATGAAGTAGATGCTTTTGTTTGACAAGTCTCATGTTGAAGTGCAAATGAAAGTGCAGCTAAGGGGAACCTTTTTGTTACATTTTTGTCCTGTTCCCATCCAGATTATTTCTCTCTATCAGACTTTTCCAGTGGCATTGAGACAGAAATAGTCACTGTACACAGTCATGGCTATAAAAAGATAGAACCATGTCACAATTAGTCACTACAATTTAAATATGCACTGTTCCAGGTTAAGTGTATGCTTAGAATGGCTGTGTAGTAAAGACTGGTTCATGCAGAATAAATTTGTTTGTTTTAAACTCTGAAGTACAAAAGTTCCCTTTTTGTTTGAGGGCAAAGTCAGATTTATCTTTGCCCCACAACTCTTAGTGCTGTATAAATTCCTAGCCAAGCTTGCAGGTTGTGAAGGGCAAATCAGCTTGCACACTTTGTCACCACAACAAGAAATCTGATGGCTTACTTCTTTCCTCTATTTACTTTGTTTATAAAAGAAAATAAGTAAATAATCTCAAGGAAATTAAATAGTCATTTTATTGGGGATCATTTTTTCACTGGTTATTTTGCAACTGGTTACTTAGGATTATGTGACCACTAACTGCTCTAGTATGAGAAACAGCTCTGAACTTTGGCTTTAATTCTAGAAGTAAAAACCCATCAAATGTGAGGCTTAGATTTTAAACTAGGATCCTGTTTTTGTGACTACTGAAGACTGTTACAGTGTTTACAATAAAAAGGCTTTTGCTATACTCAGTTTTCACAAAATATTTATATTGTTGTTAATTAAAATTGTGTTTGTGGTTTCTCAAGGTCTAACTTCTGGACTCAGACTTTACATGTTGCAATTTTGTGGGCTGCAATATCATTGACAATATTTATTTTTGAAGGTAGATGATTATAAAGCAATGACATATTTTACCCCAGCATTCCATAAATTTCAGGTATTAATTGTGCACATCCATTATTTTTAATGTCATACTTCTGGATCACATTGAGTACAAGTACTTTGTGAATTTAAGGGTGGAGTTTTGTCTGTTTTAATTACAGTAATAATGAAGATTGCAGGGTCAAGTCCAATGTAATAAAAAAATTTTTAATTTGTTCTCTTCCAGCAAAATCTGTCATTTTTCCATCAATAGATAAGTGTAATAACAAAAATGAAAGGTATAAAAATAACCAGGTTATATATATTGTTCATTTATCCTTTATGTGGTAGGCAGCACTTGAGTTGATGTTGCAAAGCCTGAAGAAAATGACTCACAAATTGAATGTGCTTTTTATTCATATGTGAAAGCTTGCCAAGAATAAATGTGCCTGCCTAAAGAAAGTGTAGGAAACACAGGGTAGGAAGAGCACCGAACAGTGTGTGGGTGGGAAGCTGTCAAATTGACAAAGATGGAGAGAAAAGAAACAGCAATTCATTAGTGGCAAGGTGCTTAGTATTGATACCACTTATCAAAGGGAGGCATTGCCAAGGAAGGCTGGAAACATGACAGCATATCTTTATAATTAAGGATAATCACGGAAATTCATATAAAGTTGAGAACACATAACCTAAGCAAATGGAAACACAGTATTTTTACTTAAAAATTCAGAAATATTAGTGGTGTTTCCTCTCCCAGTTTATATTGTTCTGTTCTGGAAAGCAGCTTCTCCATAACGCTTACCTTTTGTATTTATTGTGCTGCAGCTGTAGTATGGAAATGAGTTCATTTTCTAATTACAAGCAGGTCTTTTTATTAGCAGCCCTGCAGATTACCCACAAGAGTCTGAAAGCCAAATTAGAGTCTTTTGTTCTGCCTACATCCAGAGGAAAGGTATTATTTTCACTTGCACTAATGTAAGAGGATTAGAGACATTATTCACCACTTCTGCTTTTGTAACACTGCCCTGCTTTCTAGTGAAGTGACAACAGTGCCTTGCCTGGATCACCTGCAGCCCCTGTGCTCAGGGCTGCAGCTCGTTGGAGCTCTCTCAGTGACATGACTGCACTGAAAGGAGTAGTGGTGTTGTATGAACATCGTATAAGTTTCCCTGCATGCAGGCCTGAAGAAAAATTCTTCCCATGAGAAAGTGTCTTTTATTCTGTATAAGTTTCTATAAACAAATCTCTGAGCTGTGTTTCAAGGACAATGGGTTTCTCTGCCCTGTCTCCTGATATGGGAGATTGGGGTTTTCTTCCTTTCAACCTATGAGGTGAAAAGCTGTTATCTCTGATTGTGTGAGCTGTTCTGGCATTCCTTGGATGGAACTGGAAGCAGCAGCTTCGATGCTCCGGTCTGGGCAGATAATAGCCCAATTCTTTGAATTATGGAATCATGTTAATAAATCATATTTAGCCTTCTGATACTATTGTCAAGAGTCCTTTGTCAGCACATGGACCATGGCAATAGAGTGGTGTTCAAAGTATCCTCCTGAGCTGCAGGAGTGGCCATGAGAGTGACAGCAGAAGCAAGCATGGCTGTGCTGTGTAGGAGCAGTCTTGGCCCCTGTCTCGTTTGACAGCTGCAAAAAGCAGGAAGGCTGAAGGACTGGAGGAAGAAAGTAGTGACAGAAAATACCTGCAATGAGCTCATTGTCATTGTGAGCCACTTCATGAGTGTTGCTTTGGTCTTAACACAGACTGTGGAGTGCAGTGAGTGTTGGAACAGAGCAATGGGTGTTGAGTGCTCACGTAGCCTGATGTAAGGAAGTCATCACATTAAAAATTTGGGGAGGGGGAAGAAAAAGGGGAGAGGAGGTTTTGTAGGGTTTTTTTTTTCTGTTTTAGTATGGGAAGTAAGAACTTTGGTGTGACAGTGAACATCAGCTGTAATCATTATTTAATGTATTTATAATGAAGTTGTCTTGGTCTAGGCTAGTACAGTCCTACAATTATACAGGAATTCTTAATGTATTTGGAGCAGGTGTCTAAATTGGATGAGTAATAAATATCCAACAGAGCCAGATCTCAAGTGGGGGGTTAATTTTTTTTTTAAATGACAAATGCAGTGTGCTATACTTAAGGAGAATGAATGCAATCATAAATACAAGATGGAAAATTGATGTTGAAGCACCTGTATAACAAGGTTTTATGTGCTGGAAAGTAAATGGGAGTTACACAGCATTACAGGATTAATTCAATGTTGTTTTAAAAACAAGGGCAAGTGATTTTGCGTTGGATTAAGGAAAAAACCTTAAGGATAATTATTCCACTCTCTTTGCCACAAGTAATGTGTCAGGTAGGGGATTACATTCAACTCTCAGCAGCATATTTTACCAGGAGTCCAGACCAATGGGAAACATCCAAATGAGAGCTATGAGAGGATTAGAAAGCAAGGCCAATAAAAAGATGGGAAGAAAGGAGTTTATTTAGTATGGAGGTAATTAAGAGGAGACAAAATCTTCCAATAAAAACCAAGTAGGCAGAGGTTTGGGCTACTGATGCAGTGATGTGCAGTGAGTGCAGGGCAGCTGCTGCACCACCAAGGCTTCAAGCAGCCAGGGAAGCAGCTGACCTTGGACAGCCCAAAATCAAGGCTGAGAGTGCAGAAATCAACTTTCTCTGCTGCAGCAGCCTTGAATTGCAAGACACGAATAGTGGATTGGAAAATCAAAACTGATTGACCATGTGTGTTTATATGGTTTTAAAGTATTTTGTCTATGCATGAAGGAAGTAAAGATTATTTAATATATAATAAAGACTATAAAGGCAGTATATTACCAAAGAAGGGGCTGTCTTATAAGAAGAGTAGTTAAATCCTGGAACTGACTGCTTTAGGTTGCTTGGAATTTTACTTTACTTGGATCAGAAACTCCGTTAACATTCTTCAAATGTTATCTTCCTCTGTTTCTGTTGAAGAATTTTCACTGACTTTCCAGACAGACATCTTCGCTAAATGTCATGTCCTGTGCTTTTCACACAGCACCTGAAATGTAATAACACTTTGTCCCAGTGTTCAAGAGCAGAGCATGAGGCCTTACACTAAGAATTAGTTTTGTCAAAGTATATTCCACGAGTGAAATGACTACAGGCAGATGTGTGTCTATGCAGATCTACTGGGCAAACACTCCTGCTTGCCTCCTCATCTGCTGCTCTAATCTGAGGAGGAAAGCTAATTTTATATCATCTGTGTGAGTTAAGTGTTCCCAGGTGTAAAATAATGGGGAAGAATTCTTTCACTCTTTTCAGACAGAAGAATGATTCAGTTCCGGTGAATCCCTCTGAGACCTCTTTGTTCAGAGTCACTTGGTTACTGTTTGGAGTTGGAGGGTTTGGCCCCTGGGGGTTTGACAGGGTACAGATTTTACTCCAGCTATGGCAGCTTTGTAGCATTCCTAGGAACCTGAGTGGTTGCCAAGAAGTGTGACACAGTTAGTCATTATGTTCTCAGCAGATGTCAGGACATCTGACAGTGGTTAACAGCATCCCTGCGGCTGCAGGGGAAAGGCCTCAGGAGGTAACCAAAACAATGATTTTTGTTCCGTGGGTCTGGTGGGAAGTGGGCTAGGAGTGGAGACCAGAAAGTTCCCAGGATGAACTCTGCTAAGCCATTTATCATCCTCTTTGGGTAGTTTTGCAACAATGCTTGCTTACTGTTTTTGTTTGGATGGCCCACAACACTGGGGTGGTGCAATGAAGCAAGAAAACGAGCTGATATAACTGTGTGTCTGAAATTTCAGTGGTTAAGAAACCTGGGAAGTTTTCTCAACCTCTTGTAGGCTGAACTGGGTTGCTGGCAGGGGTCACAGAGGGGACTTCATTTCTCAGGTGCCAAGAAAATGATGTGTTTATAAGCCAGCTGCCAGCCCTCACCCCGACCACATTGGAGTTGGATTGGTTTCTGTGGGGCTCTGAGTGTTTGATTTTATCATTTCAGGAGTAACTTCATAACTCACTGGAAACTTAGATGTTTTGAAGACATTTTTTCCCTGGTACTGAGTGGGGGAAATCCCAAGTTTCATTTTGCAATGCAGTATCATCTCAACTTTTTAAGTTGAGCCTTTTTAAGTCCCTTCCAAAGGATTCCCAAGCCTTTTGGAGAACTTTAGAACCTTTGAAGCCCAACTTGGCATTTATTGTGGCTTCTAAATACTAAATCTTTGTGTACTTGAGCAGACCTAGCTAAGGAAACTGGAAAAAAAATTATTCTGAAATACTCTTTGGCTAGTTGAGCTTCATAGTAAGTTTACCAAATCTAACTTCTCTTATAATTATTAATTTTATTTCATCAATATTTTCTGTTGTATGGTCTTCAATAATAATTTCAAATCTATAAATCCAACTTCAAAATCTGAAAATGTATTTTCACCAATATGGCATGCGTCACAAACTATTTTGGGGACTGAATATTTAAATAGAATTTTGAAATGAGTCATTTTTATATGGATTTTAACACCAAGTAGTCCACTTCTGGAAGATCTGAATGCTTGTTACAATTGTTCTGTTGGGAGTAATCATGTAATAGAGGTTGTTAGTTTTTCAAGGACTTAAATGCTACTCTTTAAGAAATTTGTTTCTTGTCTGTAGGTTTAATAGTTATAAGTGGCTCAAACAGAAACAAGTAAATTAGTTGCTCAAATGACACTAGTAAGCTTCTATGGACCTCAGTACTTCTGAGGATTTATCTCAGCTCTTAGAATTTAATTCCAAGATTGTATAATAAGGTCAATTTTAGGTGCTAAAATTAGATATCCACAGAGCAGGTAGGTAGTAAGTACACAAGTTCCCTTTCAACCATGTCATAAGCCTGATTTTTGTGGATTTTTTAAAATTAAAACCAGAAACTTAACCTAGAATAGTAGGAATCTGTAATGATTACATGATCATGTAAACTCTTCTCCTCTTCTTTTTTTTTTGTCTCCTTCCTGGGCCACAGCAAAGAGCACAGATAGCTATGTTCTGAGGTAGATACATGTTCTGAGGCATCAATGTTCTAATTAGCTGTAGAAAAACTTTAGGCCCGTTCTTCTGGCTCCTATGACAAGAACGCAAGCTCTGTAGAGCTTTCAAAACCCTCTAGGGTAAAATACTGCCTTGGAAAACAGAAAAAAATATACAGTAGACCATATATTTATAAGGGAACAGTATCAGGAACAGGATTGCTAATCAGAATTTTCCTATAGACATTGACAGGGTGAAAACTCAGCTAGTGTCCTTCACAATGCATGTGACAATTTATATGCAACAATCCCTGACCAAATATATATTGAAAGAATGAAATTACACAATTTGAAAATATTCAGCTTTGTTTTGCCTTGGCTTTGTAGTTGTATGCTGTTGGAAGCTGCAATGCAGGAACGGTGAGATGAAAGGAAAAGGAGTCTGGTGCCTGTCAGTGGTCCCAGCGGGGTTTGTGTCCCAGTGAAGTGCCATCTGACAGGAGAGGGATGCCCTCTGCAGTGGCCATCCCACGCTGTTCCCTGGCTTTACAAGCCAAGTTCTCTGGGAGCAGTGCATGGAAGAGAGCCCAAGGAAACCTTTCTGCCCTGGTGGTCATGGTGTCTTTGTGTGTTTTTGTTATTCAGCGTTGCGCCCCAGCTCGTGGGACTGAGCCACGCTCCATAACTGCTTAGAGGTTTGTGATGAGGAGTTTATACAGTTTATGTGAGCTGTTTCGGTGGAAAATTGAAACCACACACTTGAATTGATCGAATGGAATTTGTGTTCCAAGGCAGATGATGTTTTTCATTTCACAGCTGTTCAGAGCTTTGCAGACAGATGTGCAATGCCTCTAGCAGAACACACAGGCAATCTCATCTGGGAGTTACAGCATGCAGCAAACTAACTCAGTTCTTCCTTCTCCTCTGTATCACAGGTGCTGATTTGCCACCACTGAAGCTTGTGCACTCGTTCTGTGCCATGAAAGCAGACAATGGTCCCTGCAAAGCCATCCACATCCGCTACTTCTTCAATATCAAAAGCCGCAGGTGTGAGGTGTTTGAGTATGGGGGATGCCACGGCAATGAGAACAACTTCCTGACGCTGGAGGAGTGCCAGGAGAAGTGTGTGGCAACAGGCTAGTACCCATCCTCTTACTCTCCTGCCAATTCTTCATTTGCATCTGGTGTTTCTCATTCACAAACCACTTGGGTTTGGGAAGTAGAAGCCTTCTTCGATTCCTATTAATGCTGAAATGCAATTGCTCTAATTTGTTCCCAAGTAGGTTGTAGTCATCTGAATTATTTTACACGGTGGGTTTGGAAAGATAAGTTTTGTAGTGTACCTGTGGAGTAGAGACACCAGTGCAAGGAATCTTATTTTCCAGCTAGTGCACTGTTTTGGATGAGTTATGTGAAATTGAGTTTGAGGTTGGGCTAAGCTGGTGGGTAGCAAAGGTGTTCTTTATTGCTTTTAGAGTGTCTAAGCCAAGTTTTGATCCCAGGTTTGTCCTTCACTTGAGGATCTGATAGATGTTGTCCAAAGTTTTGGCCATTTTCTCTGTTTTGGCATAATTACTACTACAGTAGTAGATAATTCTCATTTAAAATGTCAGTTATAGGCATTTTTCAACTTTGTTTTATTGAAACCCCCTCAGTTAATCATTGGAAAGAAGAAAATGAGATCTAACATAGGATACACGGCACAATGTGCACTAAGGGCCTTGTGAATTGCTGGTTTGCTATTAAAATTCATCCTTGTAATTAAGGTTTTCAGCATTGTAAAAATTGCTCACACAACTGGATGAAAATTAGAAGATTCTTAAATCTGACAGTGGAGTTAAAAATTTGGCAGGCTTGTATTTTAGAGACTGGAGGAATTCAGATCTTATGGAGGGTTTCCTCTGGATACCTACTACAGATCCTGCTTTCACTGGTATTTGGTGGAATGTCTCTGGTTGTGTAAACAGGAAATGATAGGGAGATCTTGAAGGGAGAGAAGGCAATGGAAATGGCAAGAAAATTCCAGAGCAAAGGGGTCCTCAAAGGTGTGTAATAACCCTCAGGTAGTATATCGACCACGTGAGGCTTTTCCCAAGTCTCTTCATACATTGGATGTTCAAAGTAGGATAGAAGGATTCATTCCCAACAGAAGGTTTTCACTCACGTGCTTTGCCCAGCAGCAGAATTTGCCATGGTTACTGAGCTGAAGACAGTGATGCTGGGCAGTTCTGCAGCAGGGAGCAGTTAATAGGTCATTCTGAGGATGGACAACACAAGCAGCTGAAAATTGTCACTCTGCTGTCCATCAGTGATGGGCCCTGGTAGCACCTACTGCTGTGCAGGCTTTGGCAGGTGTCATTTTGTCTGCCCTTTATTCCTAATTTATTGAGGACCCGGGCCTTTTCTTGAAACTGGAAAACTGTTGAAGGTGCTGGATTGTTTTGCAGGATACAAACTTGTATCTTCTAGGATTAGCCTAGGCTGCTTGCAAGCACAGCAAGTTCTTACAGGTTACTAAAAATACTTCCAAGAAATTTCAGATTAGAAAATTGATTTCAGCAGCTCCTACTTTGGGTTTTGTGGCCAAAGCTGACTGCATATATGTAGTCATATATGTAGAAATACAGAAGAAAAAATGTGATCGGTCAAAGTTTTGGATTTTCAATGTTCAGCACAAATACAAGAATACATGAGCCAGCATGAGTGAATTACCAGATCAGGATAACTTTGTTAACTGCTTGGAATCAATAAGCCACCAGACAGAACTGATTGACATCAGTACAAGACAGTTCAGAGAGCCCAGCTGCAGGTTGGCTACTCTAAGGCTCTCCAAGACGAGGTTCAGATTCAAGATGACTTTTTCTGAATCAAGCTTCCTAGAAATCAGCTGTATTTTTTTTTGTTTTGTTTCTTGTGCCCAATACTCACAACTCCATGGAATCAAAAAGTACTTTCTAAGAGGAATTTGCCTATGGGCTGCATTATTTACTGGGTATGAGTATAATCACAAATGTCATCTCTAGCACAAAGACCTTAATTTTCAAGGCAGTGAATATAAATTTTAGGCTACTTAAGCTTGCTACTATGGGAAAATACCTGCTGATAAATGGTTCTGGTCATGATGGCAATTCTAATGTCTATTATTTAGAGTGGATCTACAAAGAAATACACTTGGTTCACAAAAAATAAATCAACTCAGGTGTGGATTTGGATTTTTGACTGAAACCAGAAGCAAAACCACTGTTGACATGGTAGTAAGACTAAAATATTCTAGGCCTGTATGAACTCACAATAAAATTTTCCTTTTCTCTGCCAGAAGAGTAGAGATCACATGCCAAAATATGATTGCTGATTTTGCCCTGAAGGGGACAGCTGAGTGAGATTAGTGGAACAGCCTGACGTGCGTGTCCGTGTTTAGGTCATGGGTTTAAATGCTGAGGGCCAAGCCTCCTACTAATAGGAAAAACTGGAAACCTGTTCAAAGAAATGCTACGTCACTCTGAAGTGCATGCCATGTCTTTAATACTTTTTAAAGAGTAACAGCTGCATTGTCCCAGAGGTGGAAGCAAAAATGTGTCATGGCAGAATTTCTCCCCAACAGATCTGCTTTGAAAACATAACATCAGCAGGTTTCCAGAGAAAACTAGGGTAGAATTATAATACAAAAGGGCAGTAAAGTACAAAACAAGAATTATGAAGCAATGCAAGTAAGGCTGAGTCCAGAAGCTGCTGGCCACCTTTCTCTCAGCTGTCAAAATATTGTCAGCCTTTCTCAGACACTGGATGATCTGCTCTGCCCTTAGACTCCTTTGCAGTTTTGTGATTAAACAGTCTCCTACAAGGAGAGGAAGGTTTGTTTTCAATCTCTAAAAAGGAATTTGGAGTTGAATTAAGATACCCAGTTTCTTGAGCTGATACAATAAAACCCAGGCTCCTGCATTAAAAGTGACAATAAAACAACTTCTTCGCTGCAGATGGTGCATGGAGAGAACCATGCAGACAAAGTTTTCATCTACAGCCCACTGGGATACCTGGAGATACTTGGCCAAAGGGGCCTTAATATCATTACCTGCATAAGGAAACTTCACTCAGGCCCTGCAATGGCAGAGCAAAGGGAGATTGATAGGATGAGCAAAGCCTTAGTGTCTCCCTCAGCCAGCTCCAAAGCTATGAGCAGTGTTAGCTACAGCAGTCAGGCTGTTAGTCTGCTAATTACTCCTCTTTTGAGGAGTAAATTGCATGATACAGGATCCTGGATCCAGTAGCAAGAGGAGTAATTTCCCTGTTCAATTCTGAATCGACATATTTTGATTTCAGTACTTGCTGTATTGTCAAGTTTCCAATATAGCAGGTCTTCCTATACGAGGGAAATGATACTTCAGTTCTCCACAAAGAGCTTTTGTGCTGCTTCCCTATTTGGGGGAAGGGACAAGGGAAAGGAAAAGATGCTGTATTCTTGCTTCTCAATGCTCACTGTCACTGCTAAACACACTGGTATCACAGGTGAGACTTAACATGTCTGCTTTTGCTAAATATTTTATTTTTTTTAATCTTGCAGAATTTCCTCATAAGATGGCGTTAACAAAAATTAAGGAAGGTAATTATATTTACATAGTCATCTAAGATTCTTCTACCACAATAAGGGATTTATTATCTTCTTTTGTTAGCTCGGAACAATACATAATTTATCTTCTAACACAAAAACAGCAATGTCAGATTAAAGTGAGTTCCGACTCCGAATCTTCTGTCTTCATCAAAGAATTTGAGGACAGTTGTGGTCACTGAAGGTGTTAGCTGCAATCTCTTCTCCACAAAATAAATACATCACAATTCTTTTCTCTTTCTTCAGTAAAAAAAGAGGGACTCAGCAGAGATTCAAGCATGGTATAATTAGCCACGATGGGGAAATCTTACTGTATATTTTGGGAACAAGCTAAATGCTTGGTACTAATGCCTTTTTATTTTGAGAAAAAATTTCTCAAAATAGAACTCGTTAAACACTGTCTGTGAAGGAGCTACCAGAGGTTAGGGCAGATGCCTTAATTTCAAATCAAACAAGGGAGCAAGTTTCCCATTCCTGAAGGGACAGGCTTTTAACAGAACTTTAAATTCCTGATACCCCAGACTTCCAAAACAGCCAGTGCTAAAGTATTGGGAGTCCCTTACTGGAATGCTGTTGGTTGGTCTGTTGAGAAAGCTGATGTTCCTAACGAGGATATTTCAATTTGACACTCAGCAGAGCTTGTGAAGACTTACTCTACCTCTTTGCACATTGGAGAATGGGGAGATTTACTCTCCCTTTTGCACATTGGAGACTCACCTGGATGGGCCCACTGTGGGCAGCCAGAGCTCCACAACACAGACTTGAGTACACTTTTTCATAAGTCAGCTCCTCTTTTTCTGCTTTCTCTCCTTCATCCCTCCTTTCACTCAGGACTTCCTGAATTTAGCAACTTGCAGTAATGCAAATGTTTGCACATACATTTTGAAACAGACTATAATCAAATCACCTATCTTTACAGAAGGGTATTTGGAATATTTTCATATGAGATGATGGTTCTGTTTTCCTGTTTTCTACTGTCTTTTCTATTCTTAATGTGTTAAAAAAAATTGTGATTATACTATGGAAGCTACTAAGGTTTATTTTCCACAGATGCTGCAGATTTTGGCACCACTTCCTTGAAGGGCTGACCCTAGTTCCCTGCTTTTAATGACAAACCAGAACACATCCTGTAAAATTCAGCCCATGGCTATCATCAGCATTATTGCACACATACCGTTGTTTCCACTAACGTAGTCTTGAATACCGAGTCCTTGGAGAAAGATGTGGCATTTAGAAGTATAGTACTGGTTTGTATGGTTAGGATTATATTGCCTTCATGAACTCTTTCTTCAAAAGTGGCTATAAAAGTTAGCTGTGAGATCAACCAATTTGGACTTAATTTCATTTGCAAGAACCTGCAAGAACCATTTTAATATAAGAATATTCTAAATTAAGGACATCTGTTTTTAAAAATCAGTCATAATCCTGTAGCCTGCTTTGCATACCCTTATTTTTATCTGCCTTCCTTTTTCAGTTAATATCTATCTAATAATCCCTTTGTGTTATTAGATGGTGTTGTGCAGTGTTTGATGAGAGAATTTTTTTCTGTAGCTCCTGTGTCTGTGAGCTCCTAGCAGATGGAACAGACACTCCTGGTGGAGTTTTGCTGCTCCCTGTCTGCACACCTGTCTCACCTCCACTTTCAGCTGAAAGCACAGCACGTGCCTTGCACATATTTCTCATATTCATTGCTCTGTGTGGGCTTAGCTTTCTAAATCTGTGCACATCAATAGGTGCTGCCTTTGCAGCAGTGATGAGAGAGGTGAAGCACCTGATCTGTGGATTACACTTACTGGCAGAGAATGAAATTTGTAATGAAGAATCAGAATTAAGCTATTCAGGAATGCTAAAAACAGTTGATTTGGTTGCTTTATTCAAGAATATTTTAGTGATTTAATTTTGCATGTGATCTCTGAAAATCATTTTTTGCTGTTTGTGGAGTATTATAAAAATTGAAATGCAATATATTGCAAATGAATTCTTAGAAAAACACTGGTTATGAGCTATTAAAATATTTTATATAAATGCAACATGTGCAGCAATAGCCTTTAGTAATAACCTTGTTCTAGCAATGAATTTGAATACATACCTACCTAAAATATGTGTAATAGGATTAACTTCTTTGCAAGTTGATAATCTACTTCTAAAATGTTAGGAACTTCAAAGTGATTGTTCTGTATGCCCTTTCTTTTTAAATTACAGGCGGCTGCACACTGTTTTAGTCTCAATATTTTGTGAATTTTCACAGCTAAGTGAGGCCTTTATATGTTACACCTGATAGGACTTTGTTATACGATGGTCAAATAGACTTTTCTTGGCAAGTCAGCACAGGCAAGAATCATATTTCAAAATATCTATTAGCAGGAATCTGAGAATTCCTCCACATATATTTCGTTATTGTTACCATGATTTTAAGCATACTCTTTTAAGAAAAAAAAACTGACCATGGTGAGGAGTTGACTTTTGGGGATTGTCATATGGCTATGTGTCTTTCTTCCCTGCCAAAGGATGCGATATCATGTTGTGATATTCAGTCAAATGATGCAATATCAATTTCTTAACTTTTCCTTGGTTGATATTGCAGTTACTGATTGCAGACTCAGAACTGAGACTGAAATATTGCAGAAGAGCAGTTCTGTCTCCCTGTTTCCAGTATCCTTTTGTAAGGATAAACTGCCCTAGACAAACTGCACTGCTAGTTTTTTTTTCTGCTCTATTTTTTGAAACTCCTTCCTTTTTTCTTCCGTTTGAACATTGGTTTGTGTATAATTCACATGAACATTGACTGAAACATAAATAACAAAGGTGTGTACTTAGGTGCAAGGGATCTGGCTGAGATTCAGGTCTTCTTTTAAATCAGAATAAAAACTAATTTTCAACTTAGAAACATCAGTGATTTGGAATTTTAAAGGACACACAAGTTGACATTTTTCACGATGTAATTTGGTGGCTACTTGAACAGAGCAATAAATACCCCTACAATGTTCCAGTGTAACATTGCAGTGTTAAGTATAGAACAAAAGCAGCACAATAAAGCAGCGCTTATTTTACAGTTGGCCTTTAGCCCAAAGTTGTGGGTTTATTTTGCAGACTTCCTCCAGTTCTGTTGTTGTCTTGGGGTGCATTTCAGTTTCTTTTTCTTCTCCCACCCTGTCCATCATTTAGCATCGTTTCTAGGACAGCCTGACTTCTGCTTCCACGCCCAGGAGCCGGGGGTCTGCCGAGGTTATTTCACCAGGTACTTCTACAACAAAGAGACAAAACTCTGTGAAGCTTTCAAGTATGGTGGGTGCCTAGGAAACCAGAACAACTTCAGGAGTTTGGAGGAGTGCCAGACTACCTGCCAAGACAGCTGTAAGTTGATGTTTTTAATCACTCTTAGTTTTACTCTAGTATAAAAAATGATATGTTTTGGAGGTGTTTTGCATGGGGAAAAAGGCAATTTAGGGTGCCCTGAGGTGGCAATTTATGTGTGAAATTTGCGATAATTATACATATTTTTAAATAAAAATACCAAAATGTGAAGTATGAAGTAGAAAATTGGTAGGTACTATTTAAAGAATATTACAAGACTCCTACATTTTTACTTTTCTCAGGTCAGCTAACCTAAAATCTGCCAATTTTTTTTAGCTTGATAATGCCATAAAACACTAGCGTATGTTTTTAACTCATAGGTCTGCATGTACTCCTTTCAAACCAAGCTGTGTAACGACAAGAGGTGCCCATATAGGAATTTTTAACTTACTGTGTATTGCTAGCTTCCCACCAAAGATTCATGGAACACCTGTGTGTCCCTTGGGAATGACTTGGCTGTGCAGCTTGGGCTACCAAAGCCATTCAGAGTGACCACAGACCAGTCATTGGCTTCCTTGTCCTGCTCGTTCCAAGGAATTGTTCTACATCAGGATACAGCGGCCTTCAGAACTCCTCTCCCTTCTCCAAGTGCTTCATTTCATTCATAATGTGAATACATTTTCCCATCGAGAGCCTCCAGACCTCTTTATCTTGCTTGTCTCTAGTGGGCCTTTTTCCAGCACTGCTTCATAAGCTGTCATTTTGGCAAGGGGAACTCGAGCTTATTCACACTTAAAGTAGAAAAGACCCACTATGTTTCTCTTTAAAGATTTTTTTTTTTTCTTCATTATGAATATAGAGCCATGTGGATTTTCCCTGCTTTTGCTGAAGCATTTCTTCCTGGCCTATGATTCCACTTTAACCTTCTGGACTACAAGCTGCAGAATATTCTTTTTCATTACTTTAGTCTAAAATAACACCTTCATGTAAATTTGCATGAACACCCGAGAAGAGAGGGTCAGGGGCTGTTGCCGTGGTCTAAATAGATAATTAATTTTGGGATATTGAATTATTGATACCAATAATCAATCTGTTTTTTTCTTAACAGTTTTCACTTCCTTTTATTTTTTTCCTATTTCAGCAAATTTATTGCCAGCTGTTACAGCTGAAGAGCATCCCAGCACTGTGAACAGCAGTTCCCCAACACAACAAGAACATCCCAGCACTGTGAACAGCAGTTCCCCAGCACAACAAGAACATCCCAGCGCTGTGAACAGCAGTTCCCCAGCACAACAAGAACATCCCAGCACTGTGAACAGCAGTTCCCCAGCACAACAAGAACATCCCAGCACTGTGAACAGCAGTTCCCCAGCACAACAAGAACATCCCAGCACTGTGAACAGCAGTTCCCCAGCACAAGAACCCAGCCAGCCTCCTGAGATTTTTGGTAAGAATTTGCTTTTGCTGTTTATAGTCAACCCTTTGATGCCCCTTGGTTTGTCCACTGGTTTTTCCCATTTATTTGAAGACATGTATGTCACTGGATATAAAAAATATATGCTTTTCATGCTAATGACTTCCCTGAGCACAGGGAAGTCATTAGCATTAAAAGCAGTTTCAGAGCCACTTTCTTGCCAGCAATAGATATTTTGAAAAAGACTTACAATTGCAAAGGTTAGAGTGTCTGCTGGTAATATAAAAATAACCCTACCAAGCTGCGTATGATCTAAATCTTACATCAGTAAAATTAAGGAAGAAAAAGGAACCCATTGCTAAGTTTTTTCAGCAACCTGAGTTTCCTGTGCCTTCAGGCCTTGGAGATGTTGCTTGGCAACTGGCATCAGCAGTGGATTTGAGCAGGGCCAGCAGGTACCAATCACAGCTGATTTTCAGAGCTTGGATGTGTCTACATATCCCACCCTTGACTGTTTCACACCAACTGTCCCTATATTTTCTTTCAGCCAATTTGTTGCCAGCTGCTCCAAATGAGAAGTCCAACACCCTGAACAGTAGTTCCCCAAAGGAGGAGCCCAACCAGTTCCCCATTTTTTTTGGTAAGAATTAGCTTTTGCAGTTCTTAGCTCTCAGTCTTTTATATGGATTGCATTTCCATTTCACCCATTTTCTGACGTACCTGAGACTAAAGAATGGGTTTTCATCTTTGCCAAATGATTTGATAAGCAGAGAAAGTCAAAGCTAAGGAATATGTCACAACTTACAGATCTTTCATAAACATCAGCAAGTGGAAGACTGACCACTCTCTTTAAAAAGTGTGCACTTCCTAAAGGCCTGATCAATACAAAGAGCAAAAGCAGTGATGCATAATTCTTTCAGTCAGAATTAATATTTTTGTGAGGATCTAATAGGCAAGTGATTTAAATTCCTTTCACCCATTAAAAAGGAATGACATTTGGATTTTAGAATATAGCATAGTATCATGTATTTAATACCATAACGTTTCTATTTTCACTGTGACAATACTAAACTCAGTTTTGAATCGTGTATAATCACAGTGAGTATGAATTAATTTAAAATGTTGCTCCAAGGATTATTTTTGCACTATGTATCATAATGCAGATGGGACTCAGGACCTTTACTGAGGAGGGGTAGGATTTAACAGGATCAGCAGCTGGACACTGTCCACTGTAGATGGCTGGTGCTTGCTCACACTGTACAGGGTGATTGAATTTGAAGAGTGTCATTTTTATGATCCACAGTTGTGCAAGAGGAAGCAACAAACAGTTGGAAAGAGCCTGAGCATTCTCACCAAGTATTTATGTTGGTTTTTTGCATTTGCACTTGCTTGTACTTTTGAGGACCGAGTGATGACGTAGAGACTCACAAAGATTTTTGCATTTTATATGTTCTGTAAGATAACAGGTTTGTAGGCGGCATTCCTGTGCTCTTTGCTTAGAATGGAGGGTCTAATAAAGCCTGAATGGGCATTGTACTAGATTTTTTGCCTGCACTGTAATCCACATGCACTGCTGGTTTGATGTAAGTTTCTGTACAGTTGTGTTGTTCCTTTACCACATGCAGAGCATCGATGCACTCTGTTATTTAAATGAATGAATATAAAACAGTAAAGCTTTTGGCAATGTATTTTACTGAAAAACTATGTGAATTACATCAGGTCTGGTAATAAGTATAGTGGCATTAAGGGCATGCACATTCTCGGAAGGTTTTTAGTCATAGTATGAATGCCTGGATCCTCCAAACAGCTAACCTATACCAGGAAAGGAGCATGGTTCACTATGTTTTCTCAGAGGAAATGGAAGGGGTTTTGATTGTGTCAGCAATAGGCAGTGTTCCTGCACAGCAGACTTTGAGAGTGAGAGGTGAGGCTGAGAGAAAGAGAATTGAAGATGGATGGAAACAAGAGTCAGTGTAGCAGAATGGGTTGGGTGAGAAGCACAGCCATGGAAGGACCAATGAATTTCAGTGGAAGGTCTGAAGACCCAACAGGTTCTTCCTTGTTGTATGACCTTTGTCTTGCACTTGTCTGCCTCATGCAGCCTCCTGCTCCTCTTCTGTTTATCAGCTTGTACCCTTCAGGCTGCTGGAACGGGCTCAAGTCAGGTGCTTTTGTGCAATCCCACTAGGGAGGAAGGCCAAGGCTGACAGCTGATTTCTGCACAGAGACATGGAGAACATTGTCTCCATTGCTGCTGTTTCCAGAGGTGCAGCTATAAGGTGAAGTTCCAAGGTAGAGACACGTCACACAAACATGCAGGGTAACTGTCTGCCGCCTTCTGTGAGTGACAAGAATTTGGCCTCACATATGGGGTGAGGATCAGGGTGAACTGTTTGGGATGGAGTGGCTGATGTCCATCTCCTCAAGCATAGGCAAAGTGGCTGATCTGCCATTGTAATATCTATATTCTATGTATATTGGCCTGGCTATGTATCTTTTTCAAAGACTGTTTAAAAAATTAAATATAATTTAGGTAATTTACATTAAAACATGAATAAAAACTACAAGGAGTTGTCTCTCATAGAATACCTCACCTCACAATTGACACGCTATTTCATCTTGATTTTAAGCAAAAAAAAAAGTGGTGTTGGTATGTGTAACTCTGTAACAATATCAGGTTATTAGATTTAAAACATAGTTCTTGAACTTCAGAAGATTAAGCTATTCTATGGCCAAATAAAGCAAACCATGGATACAGGAATGAAGTTTCTAGCACTCTAAGCAATGAACTTTCTGCAGAGAGATTGAAGATTGTTCTGGTCTCACTCTGCTGGAACATCTATAATAACTTTTATTCTGTGCAAACTAAGAAAAAGTGAGGCTAAGAATCAAAGCTTTCCGTTTATGTGATCTGTGGTAGAAAATTGCGAGCACTATACCTACAATTGATTTGTGAGACTTAAGTGGGAGACAGGATCAAAAGTCAATTTTCAGCTCAGCAGATTTGGAATAGCACAAAGGATGCAGGTCATGTTAGTACAGAGTCAGGGTCATCTTTTGCTGATATAAATTGGCACAGTTCCATTTGCTTTTAATGGATCTGCAGCAATTTATACCTGTGGATTACTCTCAAGTGCAGACGACTCATTATTTTTGTAATAGCCTGTCCACTTGAAGATTCTTTTATTTTCACTTTGCTGCAACCAGAAATGAGGAGCTGAAGTGTGCATGTATCAAAAATCTGGCAATAAACCTGGAACTTCACGAACGCCACACACTCGTGTCTGGCGAGGAATAGTGCTCACTGCATTCCCTTTTCTCCCAAGATAATTTCAAACTTGTTTTGTAGCATGAATAATTAGCAGTCCATTGTCACACAACCCCTGTAAAGCCTGAGGCATAAGGGTTATAGTTGCAATGCAGAGTTGGTGTTATTTCTGCTAAATGTGGGTCTGTATCTGGATGTGCATTTTTCAGAGGTTCTGAGGTTGTGATCATGTCATCTGTTTATATCTCAGGGGGATGGCATTCAAGAAAGGGCTGTATGATAAGAATTGAATCTTAAACCCTACAATGTGTAACTTTGCTTTTTAATGTGGTTTTGCAGCTTGTGGGACTTTTGCTTCTTTCATTTTCTTTTTTTCTTCATAGAAAAAGCAAGAGAGAAAACTTTTCAACAACTCTCAGAAAAACGGGGTTGTAAAATGGAAACATTCGGGAGAGAAACTCAAGAATAGTCATAATAGCTCAATTTTCTGTTCCATCTCATCCATAAATACAGCACTAGGAACTAGTGCTGAACAGAAAAACTCACCTGCTGTTATGTTCTAGTGACATTGTTTACACACTGCCCCACAGGCTTTCAGACTGTCCTGCCAATAGACACACTGGGCATGACACAGGGAGTGTTTTCTGCTTACCTGAAATCAAGTCTTTTAGTGATCAGTACATTCAAATGAATTTTTAATTTTTATGATCTTCAGCATAGAGGAAATCATGATAAGTTATTTAGTTTTTAATTTTAAAATACTGTTTGTTGGAAAAAATGGCTCTAGGTAGCAAAATTAAGAGGTTTTCTTCACAGGCTTCTGTGAGTGAAGAACACGCGGATAGTTTGAAGATAAACAAGGAACAGTGTTTGGTATTTGGGGCATTTATCTGACAATGATTTAGGCAAGGAATAACAACCTTTCTGGGAAGAATACAAGAGGGATTCTGAACAGGACCTGGCTCTCTCTCTGGTGCACTGTACGTACACAGGCAGTCCTTGTTTATCTCATCACTGGCTCCATGGTTCCCCCAAATTTTGCAGTCATTGTGAGAACTCCTTCATGAGGGGACTGTGGACTCCCTGCAGAATTCTACATGACAGATAAGTAATGCACATTACCAAGTGTATATTTGAGTTCTCTGATATCATTAACAAGCCTGTGCTGTTTGGCCCTTTGCTCACTGGCAAGACTTCCTGCTCTTTGTAGGTTCAGAAATTAGCAGGTTAAAATAGGGTAAGCTATGCTGAACACATGCTTTGAAAACTAACATCCTCTCCAGCTAGAGAGAGATTAAATTAGTTCCGGGCTCAAGAGTTCTCAGAGCAGTACCAAAAGCATTGCCTTAGTTAATTTAACTCCCATCTTCATTATAAAAAAACCCAGAAAGTTTAATATAGATTTTATCACATTGTGAACTTCTACTCTGGACTCAGAGTGAAACTTAGTCTTGCAATTATGAAGAGAAGTTGAGCTTCTCATTTTGTAATTGAAACTAACTTAGTCTATCTTGAAAAAGCAACGTTATACACTTCATATGAACCTTTTTTTTACCAGCTGTACCATATGTAAGACATCAAAGATGTAGCATGTGCTTTTTGGATATTTTGTCAGCCTCCTGAATTGCCCAGGTTAATGCATTAACTTCTTGCTTTCAGCAACTCATCTTCTTCCCACTTTTGTGACCACAGGATGTCTTCAGCTTTGCTGTAACCCAAAATTATTTCCTCGAATTTTTACTTTGTTTTTCCACTGAGCCCCTTCTGTGTGGCTTTGTATCTTCCAGAGTTCCATCTGACTGGCTTCGTATATTCATTTATTGCATTTATGCACCCGGCTACCTCAGTTCTGCTGCTTCCTGAGGAAAAATGGTGCTCTTTTGGGTCCCACATAACTGACTTTTGGGTCCCATTCAGCTTCTTGCAGCCCATGCAGCAATTTTATCAGTTCCCATTTTGTCTATTAGTCACTCTGAGGTGATAGATGATGGAGTTTTTCCAGGTTTGGGAATTCTGGCATGGATTTACTTCTTGAACTTGCTCCAGTGCTCTGGTCCTTTGGCTACCTCAGGTTCATCCTCCAGTGTTTCAGTTCTCACTTGCAGACCCTGAAGGAACAAACAACCAGCCTCTCCTTGGAATGGTAAAATCCTGTCAGCACCACTAACACACCAGCATCTCCGTTAAATTGTGCACGAGTTCATCACGTTCAGTACTTTTTTTTTTTATTCTGCAAGTTACAAGCTATTGTTTTGTAATGCTCATTGTCTGCTGACAGACCCTGTTACTTAGGTTTAAGTTTTCTGTAGTCATTCAACAAACTCAGCACTGAGGTATTGAATCTTACATTGGAAATGCTGGGTACTTGTACCTTCTCCTTGATTTCACAATGCCTAGCAGTGATTCACTCCATTATTTATTAGAAATATTTACCATTTACCACATTTAAATTATTTCACGTCACTTTCTACAAATGCTTCATTTGAAACTCCTCAAAATGAATTTGTGTGCTCTCTCCTATGGCAATTTTATTACTAACATGGCAATTTTATTATTAACAACACAGGTAAATATATAGCTTTCAGGTAAGCTTTTGCTGGCAATCCAAAGACAGAATGACATTTTACTGTGGTATTTTTCTTTTTGTCATCATTGAAAGATGCTTATGTCAAGTATCTTGGCTTTTCAGGAGAGCAGAATTAAATTTGGCAGCAAAAATTTCAAATCATATTGACATAAAACTGAAACACTACAGTGTTGTCTCAGTTTGTTTTTCTTGGTACTTCCAGAACCTCCTCCTATCCCTTCTTTGTGCATGACCCCCATGGACAGAGGGCTTTGCAGAGCCAAAGAATTAAGATTTTTCTACAACTTCTCGACTGGGAGGTGTCGCCCGTTCAGCTACAGTGGTTGTGGTGGGAATGAGAATAATTTCGTCTCCAGAAAGTCGTGCTTGAGGATCTGCAGGAAAGGTATGGGAAGTGATACTGCCCCCGGCTATCGCTGAGAGGTAAATATTGTGCGGGTCCAAACATTCTCTTGCCACCTTTGGTAGTAAGGATTGGCCTGAGCAGATGTAATGGTTGTCCCAGAGAAGTGAAAATGGAAATCAGGAGAGATGCAGAGCTAGAGAGAGAAGGAGGGACAGTAAGTGCAGTGTAAAAGAACAGCAATAATACAACTTGGCATTGGTCAGGCATATGAAGACTTTAGGTAAGACAATGTTTTTTTCTTTCTTTGTTAAGATTTATTGAAACAAGCCTTGTCTGTTATTTCTGATAATCTTGGATGTCTTCTAATCTTACTTTGTTCATTTTACCTTTAGAATTCAATAAGAAAAAAGGTGAAAGAAGATTAATAAAAATCAAGAAAAAAAGAAAGAAACAGCCAGTAAAGGCCCTGGGTGTGGAAATCGTCCCTGAAAGAATGCAACTTTGATTTTTACGGAAATGTGACATAAACTACTCTTCACCTGTGAATTAAAACCTTCAGTGTACACCATTAAAATATATTTACTGTACTGATTATTTTGATTATATATTACTAAGCTGCTTATATTTTTTTATGTATTCCTCAATCATATTAATAAACATTATCTTTTACTTTGCTAAAGGCTTTTAAATTGCAGTTTGCTTGTATATAATTGTCAGAGCTGCAGCAGAACAACAAATGGTGTGAGTGAATGGTTAAAGTGCAGAGAAGATTCAAATTTAATTTCTTGCCTCATTATTCTTTTTGAATTCTATTTTTGTACTAAAGAAAGTATACTTGTGAAAGAATAATCACTAGGCAAGCATAATTGTTTCAATCATTGATTAAAAGATAGGTGTGTTGTTATAAAAACGAAATAGGCACTAGATTTGTTTTATCAGATTTTAGGTTATGCAGGCCTAGATTTTTAACTCCATTGAAGTGCATATAATTACAGTACTGTAAAATTAATATGAAATCAGAATTAACCCACCAAAATCCATAAAGGGAGTGTTAAAGCTGTAAAGGTGTGAAGCAGAGTGGCAAATTTTTGGAGAGATTTAAAACTGTATGTGTTGGGTCATTGACTTTTATCCTTGTTACTGCTGAAATTGTAAAAAAAATTTCAGCTTCACTGCTGAAATTGTAAAAAAAATTATGCATTCTAAATACCAGAATGAGGGAATAAGTAAAATCAGATTTTTATACTGAAATTTTATCCAAATCTCTTTTCTGGTGCTTAAGTACTTCCGTGGCTCTTTCAGTCTAGGATGTATTAAGTCTGGTTTGAAAGACTCTCAAGGAACAGGAGTGCACACCAGAGAGCACTTAGGTAGAGCCTTGTCATGTAAAATGTATGAGCACCACTGCAACAGCCACATAAACCAGACAAGTGCAGCTCTGCCAGGAATCCTATAAACTCCACAGGCTGCCATGCACTGAATTAATTTGGCACATTTTGCCTCCCGGTTTCAATTTGATACTTTCCTGTTGTGGCTCATCACTTCGCCCTTTCTTTCCAGGTTTTCCTGCACTCCCTGCACCAGGAGTCGAGGCTGTAGGTGTGTGTTGCACTGCACAGGAGCAGGGCAGCAGGGTAAACACTCAGACCTGCTGGGATCTGTCATTGCAGATAAGTGGAGAACCCAATGATTCAAACTGCTCCCAGACCTTCCCACTTGTCCCATGGCACCTGCCTGAGGGCAGAGCTGGTGTGGCCTCCCCAGGGCGAGGGGCTTTAGGCACACTTGGGGTGGGAGGGCCAGGATTTGCACTTATGCCACTTATTGCCCTGCTTCTACACTGACACTGCTTGTGTCTGCCTGGCTGGGGATGCAGGTGAGGGCACAAATGTCTGCACCTCCCCTTGCCTGCATTCTATGGCCAAGCCAGTAAAAACATCTGCTCTTCCACTCTTAGTCATAAAAATGTCCCATGGGCTGCCACTATTAAAACTTATTACATGATGTACTACGAACTAGAATGAGGATGTTTCTAAAACAGAATGTTTTGAAATGAGACAATAGATATAGAAGGATAACAAAGAAAAGATGAATTTGTATGTAGATTGTCTTGTGATTCCTGTGCCGTTTCATGACAGTCTCTCCCCTTCAGGCTCCCTCTTGTTCCAGCAACTTGTCCCTGGCTGCCTGGATTCAACACCTACAAAACCAACATGGGAAAAAAAATCTAGGGAAAAATATCATCCTTTCTGTCCCAGCAGAACCATGGCTGTACGGCTGCTCTCAATTTTATAAACTTCATTCTCACTGAGCTCTACTGCAAACCAACAGGGTCTCTTCCCTGAGGGGGATGAGTTGCTCCCAGGACTGTGCAGACTCCTCCAGGACTGCTGTAGCTAGGATAGGACTGACAGGTACTCTCCCATCCTCTCCTACCCCCACTTACATTGTTCTGAAGAAACTTCTTGTGCTGCTGTAGTACATCTTGTAATAACAGTAATTAAGTGATCCAGTGAGGGCTCTGCTGTGTCACTGTTGAGACAGAAGAGAATTTGTACCACGAGCATCTCAAGAGTACCTCTGTTTCAATTGACTAAGAAAACATTTCATAGTGATTCATCTGTCAGCCTTGTTGCTTACTGCAACGAGAAGCAAGACTGCAGTGTCACAGACTGTAAAAAGCTGATTATAATCGAGATTTGATCTGGGAGTGCAGGCTGCTCTCAGCTGTGTGTGCACTCAGTTTTGCCACCACACCAGCTATCCAGCTGTTTCTGGTTTTGTTCTGCTCTACAGTACATAGAGCTATTTTTTCCCATAAATAGTCCAAACTGCAATGTGATATGATCTTCAACATAACAAGAAGTTTCTTTTGTGCCCTTCTGCTTCATTCACTTCTTTGTGCTCCTGTACCTCCCATAGCTGCAGAATCATCAAATCCAAGAATAAGAAAAAAAGATCTACGCATTTCCCAAAGGCAACTAAAGGATGAACGTAGCAGGAGCGTAATTGAGGCACAACACAGGAAAAGGTATGGATCAGGTGCCAGAATGGTGAGGCAGTCAGAACATGAAGCTAAGGTGTTACAGTGACTGTACAGTTCCACTTGACTAGAGTCCATTCATCCAGTCATTTCATTCCAGAATTTGCTCCAGTTGCTTTGGAGGGGAAATGCAGAGTGCTGTGAGATTTCTCCCATGCTGTATGAAAACAGCCAACAAGCTGAAGCAATTTCACAGAGGTTTGATGAGTTTCCATACATTATCTGACCTGCAGTAACTTGGTATGTGCCTTTAATCCACACAAATTATAAAATATCTTTGATAAATTATTTAATGTCCTTTTGTTCATTTTCTTTTTCCTTGCATTTTACTGGTATGCCCTCCTTTTTCTCTTTTTTATTTTCTACCCCTTTCTTCAATTTTATTTCCAGTTCACTTGAGCCAGCATTTCTCCCTGCATCTCCAATCCATTTACTCTCTCAAAGCTGATAGTTTTTTATTTACATTTTGAGCAAGTCTTCATCTTTCTAGCTTCTACCTTCTGAAACTTAGCGAAAGGGACCAAAGGGTTAGGTTCCCTAACTGGTTGTTTTCAGAGGTGTCTCCAAAGAAAGAGCGAGCTTCAGGTAAAGTAGAGTTGTACGCGTATGGTTAGGGAGTGTTCACACAGGGCAATTAATTTCTGAATTAATTAATTCCTGAATTAATTAAGGGGGTAAATCCTTGCGCGCAGCTTTCGCGCCTGCGTTTATACCCCAGGCGGCCGCGAGAGGGCGCCAGCGGCGCGGGGAGCGCGGGGCAGGATCGCGCTGCTGGAAAAGGGGGAATTCACTGAATTTACCCTCTTTTCTGGCTTTTAAGCCTTCTTTGGTCCCAGTGCACGTAGGTTTGCACATTTAGGTCCCCTTGAACTGCTCCCTCCTTCGCTGTCGGCAGCCAGGGCAGCCTGTACGGATGTGATTTACGCTGCTCGCAGCCAGGGGACGGGGAGATGCAGGGAAGCCGCCGCTCTCAGAAGTGCGAACTGCCCCAGGTGAGGGGTCTCGGGTATTTGTAGGGTAGGAGTAAGTAATTTTTAATGTTACCTAAATCAGGCGAATATAAAACTTAGTAAAAATAAACCCCAAAACCCCTCAGCAAGCAACCAAGTGGAAAAAAAAATACACAAAAAAAACCCCACAAAAAGCAAGTGGCACCGCACAAAACTCCACTGACTTTGACAAGCCCAATCAAACGTGGCCTGTATAACACACGTCTAGCGAATTCAGATGCCTGTCTTGGAGATGTGAGCTTGGCTGGGATACATGGATTATTCTCTAAACTAGAGTGTGTAATGTACCCTGTTGAAATCTACAACCTAGACCTATTGGTCTAAAGCAACGCTACCAGGCTCACTCCTGATGGGATTCCTGTACCTGAGATGACACCATTTATTTCAGAGAAGTTAATTTCCATCACCGTTCAGGATCAGAGCTAATCCCCAGTTTGTATGTGTTTACATTGCCTAGAGGTTTAGTGCCAGTCCTTAGTTCTTCACTGATTATAAAGCTGAAACATTCTCCTGTTGATGTGAGATCCTAGAAGCACCAACTCTCACATGTGCCAAATGAGTATCCAAGCCTGCTTTTTTGGTAACCCTGGAGTGGGATTTTACAAATTGTATTGTCTAGGGGCCATTTAGATTTAAAGTATTCCTGGTCCTCTTTCCCCTCTTCCAATTTTTCCTGACCCTGGATTGGGGTTGGTTTTTTTTTTTTTTAAAGTTTTTTTGTTTGTTTTATGGGGGTTTTCCTGCCTTAGCTTTGTGTATGTTGCTATTTTCCTTCTTGAGGAAAATGTTTTCTATGTCCGGATGGATTCCTTCATCCAGTTCACCGTGTTCCACAAATGATTCTGCTGGGGGGAAAAAACAAGCAGGATATTTTATGTTGTTTTATGAGCAAATCCAGTGGTATGGTATAGTTTTAATAGATCCTTGTGACAATGTGACCTTTGGGAGGTTCTTGTGGTGTTCCCTAAGGAGTACTGGTGTTACAGATGTTCATAAATTTGAGTTTGCTCCATGAACTCCCCATTTGCTCAGCATAGTGTTGCCCTCTGCATACAGTAACTCATTATTGATTTAGAGGGTACAGATTGTGTCCATAGTACAGGGAATTGACTGTATAAGAATATTTTTAGTTTCTGGTACAATATTCTTTGAAGCTAGTAGAAAGACTACTATCAATTTTGTTTTGCCCTCTGTCATGGCAGTTTTCAAACCACTCATACTTGTGCTTTCAGATCACCAGTGTTTAGAGAAATATAGCATGGAGATCAGCGATAATAATGTTCCTGTTGCTTTTTTTTCTACCCTTGATACTTCAAAGACTTGTTTATTTAAATACTGTTTTTTCTTTGGTACAAAACAAAGTGGCACTGTAAATGATGCACCCTCTTGAAACTGAAAATTTGAATCTGACCTTTGCAGCTGCTTTACAGCTGAGGAATGAAGGTATTTCTGTGTAGAGCTTTCCAGCCCTTACAGTATGGGATGTCATACAGTCGCCGGCAGAGGTGGCGGGTCAGGTCAGTCCTACCGAGGAGGAATGCAGCTCTCGTGTGTTCTTCGTCTCTGAATAAAGGTCCGAACCAATCTGTTCCTATGGGTCTAGCTGGAGGAGGAGGCCGAATCTCACTGGCCCGATACGTGAAAGGACAGGTCCCGTGGTCTCCTCCTCACCAGCAGAGCAGTGAGTATTGTGCGAGCGGTTTCAGAGCGCCGGCTGTGAGCGCGGGCGGGCGAGCGGAGCCGCGCTGGGGCCAGGTGCGGGCGGAGGCTGCGCCGGCCGGGAGCAGATGGCAGCGCCGGGGCTCGGCCAGCTCCCGGCTCGAACGCCACGGGAGCCCGGCTTCCCCGGGCCGTGCCATTCGGGAGAGAAAAGTAACTTCGGGCGGCCGCAGGCGGGGTCGGGTGATGTAACAGGAAGCTCTGATGTTTGGCCGCTGCCGCCGCTCCGCGCTGCCATCGGACACGCTCCCGGCGCTCCCGCAGCAGCGCTGCTCCGCCAGCCCCGGCTCTGGATTACACCGCGCTCCCGCTGTGCCGCTGCCCGCGGGGGGACCGGGCCGGACCGCTGCCCACGGCTTTGTCTGGAAGCGTTCTGCGGAGAGCTCGGCGCGGTGAGTGCCGCTCCGGGCGGTTCATTGTTCCAGCCGCGGATCCGTGCCCCGCGGGCAGCGGCGGTAACGCGGTGTGCTGCTCCCGCGGTCACCTCGGCGTGGGATGCGGGGTCTGCGCCGGCACAGGCTACGGGGAAAGCCTTCGTTTGTTTTTAGTGAGCGAGGTGTTGAGCTGGTTTTATAGCTGGTGTTCTTATCGTCTGTGCTTGGTAGGATAAATAGATAGGAAAAGAGATAAAATGCCCAAAGTGGCGCTTTAAGGATTCTGTCTGAAACCTCTATTATTAACTAACCAAATTTCTGTCTTTGCATCTGAAGAGAATTAGAGGCTCATTGGCTTGAAAGGATCCTTAAGACTAATTCAGTACAACTGCAGCTCTCTCAATAGAAGCTGAATTAGATGATAAAGTGGTGTAGATTTCCTTATTGAGTATTTCTCTAAACTTATCGTACCAGAAAGAGGTCATACTTGAGTTGTTTCATAATTAGGTTTTGTGTTGTAATCACACAACTTAAAATGAAAATCTACTGTTTTGTTTGGGCTTTCTGTTTGCTTGCGGAAAAGTTGGGTTAGTTTGAAGCCTGTACGCGCGCCGGCGTGTTACTGTTTGAGGTTTTTAACCGCAAACACCGAGCTGATTTATTGGCAGCTAATTGCCCACTTTTCCTTTCCTCGAGGAACTCCTGAATAGTGGCGAGTGTGTGATTCCGTGCCTTCAAGTACCAGCTGATAGGCGGCTAAAAGCCTTGCCACTCCTTAAGGTTTCCAAAACAGATGTGGTACCCTCTGGTTTTACAAATGCGATTGCGGTGCTGAGATTGGTAATTCTAGTCATTTGCTCGTGTGCAATGGAGCCACAGAACCAGGGAAATAAATCTTGTTAGGCTATAAATCACACTTGGGTTTGATCTACAATGAATCCTTCGGTCACCCACGCAGTTTGTCAGGGAAGAGAATGAAATAATTATAAAAATAACTGAGGTTTTTTTCTCTTTGTCTTAATAAATTTATGCCAGATACCTTGGGGATGGACTTGGCTGCTCTTACAGTTGCGCCAATGCAGTCTTCCCAGTCTTGCTGTGCCTACCTGGGGATCTTGTCATTCCCTTGCACTAATAATCTTCTAACAGCTGAAACCTGTTCGGGGATGTGCTCTGAATCTGAGGTCCTCTCGGTGCATGGCAAGGAGGCACTCTAGATCAATGTAAGACCACATCTGAAAACAGATGAGTTTTCTTTAAAGTACACATGCTGTGCTACTGTCTAAAATTCTTAATTAAAAATAGCGATCTGCATTTTCATGGTATTTTCCTCTCTAGTTTGCTTAAACTCTCATCTATTTCACTGAATACTGGAGCAATCCCGAAGTCTTTATCCAACTTTGGAAATCTGCACAAAAGGCGCTTGGTGACACTAAGTCAATGGAGATGGCACTTCACATAAAAGGTAGTTATGTTGTTTTAATGATCAGTGCAGTTGGAACAACTGTCTTTGGAAGTATATCAGCTAAATTATTTAGATTCTTATTTTTTTGTTCTTCACATGCAACTGGTGTAGGTTGAAGTGGGTCTGCCCACAGAGGGTGTGCCAGGCATGTGCATGTTTGCAGGCTGGATGTCAAAATCTATGTTATTGTCAGGTTAAGCAAAGACAGGCAGAGCATTGACATAGAACAGTGTGACTGCCCTTTTTACTGGACAAAACTAAGCACCTGGATATCTAGGATAGATTGCAGGCAAGAATTGAATTCTGTGTGTCCTTTCAACTCCAAATGTTACTGCACCCTGAATTTCTGGTCACTTGGAGCCTTTCTCTGCGTTAAGAGATGTAGTACTTGTCCCTTTGAATAGGTTTTCTTGGTACAACACAACTGTTGAAATCCTGGCCCACTGAGAGCCAGTGGGAATTTTTCCACTGACTGTCAAAGGGCAAGACATTCCTAAATGTGGGTATTTTTCTGTTGAAGGAATTATACATAGATCACCCATCCAGGCACTTTCATTCTGCTGTCTGTTGGCGGCTGGTTTTTTTGTAATTTCTGTAAATTCTGAGCACTCCAGTTGAAAAACACAGATCTGCATGTGTCCTGCTGGGTGACCAGTGCCTTACCTGGGTCAGTAAAGGGACTTACTCCAGGAATACAGGGTTGTTCCATGGGCTTTCTGGGTGCTGCAGTTCAGATTATAGACCAGGATACAATTAAGAACAAAACCTGAGGGAAGAAAGCACACTAACAAATTTCCTTGGACACCCATATAATTACTAACTTGCTTCTCTTTCTGTACATTTGAGGTAATCGTCTTTCTCCAGTAGCATTCCTGGCTTGTGCAGGAGCTGGGTAGGATTGGACTTGGAGAAGTCCATGAAGTCATGCAATTCAAACTGGGCCATGGTCATTTGGAAGAAACTATCACTACTGATATGTTTTTAATAACAACATGTATACAATGATATTTAAAAGAATTATATCTAGTTACTGCTGTAGTAAATGTTGAACATAAGCTATCTATTAGAGCCATTGAGGGATTTTCTCCAATCACAAGTCCAAGTCTACAGCTAGGAAAGCAAAGCAGGATTTCTCCTTAAGAAGTTGTTCCCATCTGTTGCCAACGTGCTTACGATGTTCTTGATTTGGTACCAAAATCCCTTCAGTGCTTCTGACCAGCTGCCACTCCTGTGGCACACAGGCAATATTTGCCTTACCTCCGTGCCCTGGCCACCTCTGCTCTGCAAGCCTGGGCAGCTCTGTCACTGAGTTTCATGTGCAGCAGCTTCCTCAGCCAAGCTTTGCATTTATTGAAAACAGCCTTTACTTGCTCGTGGAACTGCTCTGTCCCTGGGAAGTATTTTAAGTGTTTGGTGTAGCAAATTGTCAGAGCTCTGGAATTAACTATATCCTTGGTACTGCTGTGTTGAGGAAGGAATGAATGCTGCTGCTATCAAGACACATGTGAGTTGGCAAACAAATAACTTTTAGGCAGTAAAATAAGTGTGGTTTTGTATGTGTATTAGACATATAATAACATATTTAGTATATTATTTCTACATACAACATGCAGGTCCATTTCATGCTGACTTCCATTATTGCCAGCGTAGCAACTAAAGAGACCATAGGTTTATAAAGAAACTTTCAAAGTAAATGAACCCTAGACCTTATCCTTTGTTTGGAAAACTGGGAATCACACGTGCTATTATTTGAATTGAATATATCTGAATGCTGCATCTTTCTAATGTTTGAAACAAAACAGAGCAAGTTTTTTGTATGTGGGCACAACCCATTATTTTTACTTTTTGTATTCACGTTGGCAGCTCTGATGTTTTCAGTGTAAAAAACTTGCACAAAGAGCAGCAGAAAATATCCTATTTCTTACCTGTTACCTTAATGGAGAATTCCACAGCCAGTGTGGTACAATAGAAGATCTTATAAAATTGGGTTCCATTAGACCATTTCTCTTTAGCAACACTTTCTGTTCTATTTCAGAATCTGGGCAGAACTGAAAGGCTAAACTTTCACATTTTCAAAGTTTTGTTTTAACAGTTGTCTCTCATGCTTCAGTCTCCCAAGTTTGTTTATACTGTTTACATTTTCCCAGCAAAGTCATCCTTTTTCTGCCCTAGCTCTGTGCAAACACTTTCAATCATTTCTGCAGTATATGCTGTCCAAAAGTGATCTATTTCGAGTTGCTTTTCTTTGGAAACGTGCATTTGAAATGCACTTAACTCATTGTAATGCACCAAAAAACACTTTCCTTGAGAGAAGCCACATTCTTCCTTCAAGAAAAGAAACCAGACTCTTGTGGTAAATTTGCATGTGTGTCTGAGGCTGTTACCTTTTAGTATATCCTTGGTGTCACTCAAGTATTTTCTGCTAGTTTTGGCCATTTTTAAATTGTAGCTGACCATTCTAACTGGATCTTAGAAAATAAAACAATGTTGTATTTCTGGATTTATGTCTGGGTCACACAGGCTACATCTGAAAAAATATCCCCCAAAAATTAGTGATGATTTTGTTTAATGAAGCCCATACCAGTCTGACTTCCCATGTAGTACCATGAACAAGGAGCCAACCAAAGAAATTAGTAATTTTTTTCTTTTGATTACTGTGTTCAAAGCACCTACACTTACCTCATACACTGTTGGTTACCATCAGCTGTGTTTAGGCTGAATATATTATGTTCCTAAAATCTGCATCATCTTTTCCACCTATTCTTTGATATTCTTAGCTTGAAAATTGCGCTGTCTTCAATGTTTACATGCACATAAAGCATCACTCTTTGAATTACCATTTAGATTTTCTCCTTATTTTTTTCCTCCCCCATTACAGTGGTGAAATCTTGCCAATTAATTTTCATAAATTTTATGTTACCTCAATACTGGCAATTTGGGTAGAGTTTTTAGAGTTTCCTTAAAGTAAACCAAAGGATGTACTGAGAACACTTGTGTTATACCCGAACTAATTTGTTTTAGGGTTTAAAAGTATTTTTTCCATATTATTATTTTCAGGAAATTAATATAGTTTGTCACCAAATGTTGTGCTGTATATAATCCTTCCTAGATAGAAATTTAAGAACTTACTTTTCAGAAATGAGTAAGACCTTTAGACACTGTACTTCCTTCTTCTGTGGTTGCATCTATGTGTTTGTTTAGTACCCTAAATGGAGGGAAAGTATTATACTCTGCAGTCTTTTATTACTAAAATAGCACATTTTGCAATTATTATCCTGAAATATTCTGTACAATGGCAATGTCTGCCCTTGAGTTTCAGTTAGTGAAATCCAGCAGGTGTCACTCTGGGGATTAAATAAGAAATATTACACAAACAGAGATGAGCTTTTTTAGAAGAACTTAGAAACATTTATTCTAATACATTTTTCCAGAATAATATTTTAACCAGGCATGCCTCCTTAAGTCTGAAATCTGTTTTTTCAGTTATATGATTTAATGGGTATATTCATCTTTCTGTGTGTCCCCTTGAACATGAGAAAGGACAGTCATTGGTATGGGATTATACAGTCAGAACTTGTACTCACTGGTGACGTGGCTGAAACATAAAGAGCTGTGATTCAATATTGCCTTGATGATATTAAAAAAAAAGTTGTTATTATCTTCTTTGTGGGCCGAAATTGTTCTTTTTGTTGGTGAACATTCTCTTGCACAAGTGATGTGTTTTCAGCTGTGGTGAAGTCAAGGAGGTGCTTCTGCAAGTGACTTACATAATGAGACAGTCTGCATACTGCTTGTGTTGGATTTACCTGAAATTGATATGTGAGCTGGCTAATCACCCAAACTCTCACAGTAAAAAAGTTTGGAGAAGAGAAACTTTGCCGTGTGTCATGGAGTTTCAGATAAAAGTCAATGTTGAATTTTTTGGTGTGGGGGGAGAAAAAGGTGTCTAGTTTATTGCTTAGTGTTTCTTTAGGGAATGATGTACTAATGTTTTATTGGGGTGGATTTTTACATGGGTGTGGAGCTCCATATTCTGAGAGTTTGATATTGTGTGGAATGGGAACGTGACCATTAGAAATTTGTGGGTTTCTAGAGGGGGATTGTTGTTTATTTCCCAGACCATGTTAATGCCACCTTAAACAGAAACAAGTACCTCAGCAGGCATCTTTGGAAGGCAATCCACAAATACAAGTCTCTCCTTAAATGGAAATAAGCTTTTTTTAATAAATGCATGCATACATTCATATATCTTTATATATGCATATATATTTTTACAGATACATACTTTATTTGTTTATTTTAAAAATAATCTTATTCTAGAACTTGTAACCTCAGGCTACTTTAAACAATCCAGTTTCCTTTCTCTCACTTCTTTCTCCTGTTTAAGCCCCCATCCTGTTCCGTTTTTGATTCTATTCAACTTCCTTTCCTGTGATGACTCTGAGTGAGTCACTTTGCCAGGCATTAAGAACGTGGCTTGACAGTATTTCCAACAGCTTATCCTCCACTGGCTCATGCAGATGAAATTAACCTCTGCCTTATCCTTCCTCTCAAAGAAATGTCTGTCTTCACACATCCAGTTTCTTGGAAGGGGAAGGTGGGGGTGGGAACCCTTTCCATAAGTGACCGTGTGTAAATCCAGAACCATCTTCCTTGCGGAGCGCGCGTACCGTAACATCGGCGTGGGGAAACCTCTTCAACGTGGATTTAGTGTCTACTGGGGGGAAAGTTAGCTTCAGCAAGTTCAGGAAAGCCAAATTAAGGCTCTTTCCTGAGTGCTTGTTCAAGTGTTCTCTGCGTGGCTACCGCCGCGCATTCTTCATTCTTTATTAAATGTGTTGTTTATTGCCTGGAAATGCGCGCAAGGCCACCAGGACTGCGCTGGGTTTGTGTGTGGCTGGCAGCAGCTGGGAAAAAAGCACATGCTAAGTAGGCACTTAAACACTGAACTCAGCTGCAGCCTTTCTTGTGGTTATGTTTGTGCCAGCGTAGTGTGCGGCTTGCGGGGGAGGGTTTGTTTTTTCCCTTTGTTTTGTTTTTATTTTTGTTTTCTCTCCAGTTTTAGAAGAAGTGGGTAAAGAGGGATTTAAAAAAAAAATGTTTCTAATCTGTTAATTGTGTGTGTGCATCAGGAAATGAAAACCTTTCTGCTGGAAACAAACAGGGAAAATTATAGTTCTAGAAAAGAACAACTTTAGGACCAATATGCAAATAGGAGTAAGAATTCTCATCAAGTTAAACTCTTGTATTGCAGTCTTCTTGTCCTACAGAAGCAGGGGCTCTCACCCTCCATCGTTTCTCCCCAGGGGAGGTGTGAAAGATTATATCAGATGTCATTTTCTGTGTGTTATATCCTAAGTGCAATTAACATTGCCACAGATTACACACCAGTGAAAATAGATTTTTGTTTCGTATTTATTTGCTATCACAGCATAGGTTTTAGCTAAAACAGGAGTAATGGTTATAATTGGAAGCTCAAGTGATTCTGTCTGGAGCACAGTCGTATTAATTTGAAATTATTTTTAGTTTCTCATTCTGTAAATTCTTCATTTCTGACTAAAGGAGGTGATCTTGGTCCATCTTCAACTCTTTCAAGTGTCATTATTGGGTTGATTATGGAAGTCACAGCATGATCCTTTAAGAGCCTTTTTTTCCCCCAAGCCCTCAGGCTGGATGTGCTATATCAGCATTTTGAGAGTACCTAGAAAAATCACTCAGATGTTTTTAACCTTTCAGCATGATCCACTGGGATAGCTGCTAGGCCTACGTTTTCTTTTCCTTTTTTCTCCCTCAGTTATTTCAGAAGGGCTTGCACAAGTCTTTCCCTTTCTCTGCAGAAGATCCCTCTGCTGAAAATTGTGCGTGCAATCCAAGGGAAGAATTCAGACAATGTCATTTAACTGGACACTTTTTATTTAGGGCTGCAGGGATAAAATAGTCTGCTGACATGCTAGGCTTTTCCTAGAGTCACATTACAGACCAGTGAAGGACATGGCAGTAATTCAGGGTTTGTTGGAAGGCTGGCAAAATACTTGTGCTGTCTGTGTGGGGGCACTGGGGCACCGGAGCATGGCAGTGGCTGCTGCCACCTCCAGGGTACACAGCTGTGCTGTGGCAGCACCAAAAGAGCCCTGGTTCAAAGCAGGTTTTAGGGACCAAAAACCTTTCTAAGTCAGCATAGGCAAGGGAAGAGAAGTTTCTGTGGAAATTTATGTTGTCCAGAGTGGCATGACAAGAGTTGTGGGTGATAACTCGGCTTCCTCAGGGAATGCACGTGTGCCAAACCAAAGTGTTCAAAAATAGCATTACACCATACAGGAATGGGGAAATGGTTAAGCCAGAGGTTTGTTTTGCTTTATTTTATTTTTACAGTTTCTTTATCCCTTGTGTTTCATAGAATTCTGAGCTTTTATATTTTTAAACAGCTACAGATTTTAGGCAGGACATTGTCCAACTCCTCCTTCTTTGAGTACTAATTAACAGTAAAACAATGAAGCCTGGTAGCAAGGGAAACAAAGTGATGGAAGGAATAACAAATGCACAAAGGGAGAAAAAAAGTCTGAACCTTAAAATGTTGTTCCCATAGGAAAGTGAACTGAACAAATCAGTAAATGGAATGATGGTGCCTTTAGCATGACTCTTCTTGCAGAGACAAAGCTCAGTTAGGTGTCCTGTGGTCAGTCAGGCTTCAATAAACAGAAAGATTCCTTTAACTGGTGAGAAACCACTACCTGCAGTTATGTCTGTGACATGAATTCACAGTATAGTTATGGAATTAGTTGTCCATTCAGTATTTTAGATAGCAAAACCAGATGCTGGGTTTCAGTCTGTGGTCTAGTTAAGGTGTCAGTAACTGCAGTGCTAAGTTATCTCATCTTTCCTCATACAGAGAGCAGGTGAAATACCCAGTTGTCACACAAGGAAGGTCTTTATTACCACCTTTTCTCTTCATCTGTGGAACAGAATTGATACCTCCTGTTTCTTCTACCATGTATTGACTAAAAGACTCCACGACCTCTCAGAATTTAAGCCTATGACTTTTCCCCTACTCATTCCTGTTGTTCCTGTAATTTCCCCTTTACAGGTAAAAGGAGTCTACTCTCTCCTCAGTTTACAAATCATTAAGGCACTTACAGCTAAATATTTTTGTCTCATTCAAGTTCTGCAGAGATGTGGGGCTGATGTGCAGATGCCCACACCCAGTGAGCAGCCCAGGAGTGCCAGGGCTGTCCCCTCACCTCCAGGATGGGGCAGGCTTTGTGCACGTGCAGTCCCACGTTGCGCTGGTTCCTCTGCTGCCACGCATCCGCTATTAAAGAAAAAATTGCTGAATGACAGTAATAGAGAGGAACAATGGGCTATTACAGGATGTTCAGACAGGGTCATTACAGTATATTTTCTTGTGCAATCTTGTTATGAACAAGGTTCATATTTACCAGCTTGTTTTATATGTCAGCACCCTATTATTAATTGGTGTTGTAAGGCTATGAACTGCTCATTTTCTAGCAAAGGTCAATTTGATGAAATGAAGTTTTTTTTTCTAATAGCTCTGTGGAAAGCTGCTTTTCAGTATTTATAATAAATTTATGGATTTTTAAAGTATTGGGTATTTATTTATCATCATTGGTAGTGACAGAAAATAAAAAGTTGGGAAGTTTTTTTACTCTCAAGCTGCAAATTAGCCTTAATGTACTTAGCAAAATGAAATCACAGAATCTTGTGATGAGGCTGTTGTATTCGAAAAATTTAGGTAGATCATTTAAAAGAAAAATATGTTGCTTTTGAATTTTGAAAAGAAAGCAGCTTATTTGCAGTGGTGCTTTTTTGACATGTAGGATATTTTCCATGGTTTGCAACACTTGGAATCCAGATGTTCAGTTTGGTTTAAAAGGCAAAGAGGAAAAATAGCGCCTAGTTGAAGCAACAATTGTGGACTGTTTCTGTGTGCAGTTGAATTAACTTTCTGCCTGAAAGACACCTGCTAATGGGCACAGTTGCAAACATTGGTGAAAGTTTCCAGCTAATGTGAAATAAAGAATTTGAGCGAGAGAGGATTCAGTCAAATCTGGGAAGACATGAATTTGGCATAGGGATCCAGGAATTAGTAGAACAGACTAGAAACCAGTCCACAGGGATTTGGGATGCTGATGAAAACTGCATTTGTTTTCGGCATTGTATGAAAACGCTTCAATTTTTTATCGAGACATGTCATTTTCTTAGATGTGAAAACGGTTGTCTTTGTGTTCTTGGAATAAACACAGCCCGATTTGGACTCCTGGGCTATATTTGTGTAAGAGAGTCTGAGGAGTGGAAAACTGAGGGTACTGTAGGTCAGGGCTGAGGTTAGCAGGCTGTGAGGGGAAGTCTGGCAGCCGAGGATCCCTCGGCGTGTCTGTGGCCGCCTCCTTGGCACGCCAGGCCAGGGCAGGGATGTTCCTGTGAGCCTCAGGGAGCAAGGGACGTGTCCACGGACACCAGGTGACACTGGGTGAGATTGGAGCTAATGCTGCTCCTTGAAAGCTTTGGTCAGCTGTATGGCTTTTGTCCAGATTGACAAATGGCTTGTTAGAGACAAATCGTTTCTGCCCAGCCCTCTGACTCCTTTTGGCTTTTGAGTCTTCAATCCCACAAAATCCTTGGAGGTACAAGGAGCACGCTGACAAAATCCACATCTTAGTGGGACTGTGTGGATGATGCCCAGAGCATGAAGCAAGGTCAAAGGTTTGCAAATCCAGCAACAATTGAAAAGCAGTTAAAAATGAGGGGGGGAAAACTAGGGATGAGCAGGAAATATTGAAGAGTAAGTATGTGATGCTGAAAATTTCTTGTACACTGGGTCCACAGCACTCCTGCTTTTGAAAGGTGAGACACAGAGCGTGCTCAGCAGTTATTTACCACATCTAATGTTACTTGTATCTGTTTAAAAAAAAATTTAATGTATCACTTGGTATAGGAAGGGCTGTGTGCACTGCTTAGAGTAAAAATAAAGCAATTAATTAGTGCCAATCAACAGTACTTGTGTCTCAATTAACTGCAGCATGATAGTGTAAGCTGCTCCTTCTAAAACACCACATGATCTTATGTGGATGAATGCAAGCAGTTTTATAGAATTTAAAAATCTCCAAGAAATATATGTGGATTTCCATAATCCATTGGGAACTTTGTTAAGCAAACATTTAAATACTCAGAGCACTGAACATGACAGATGGATTACAGGTGATGATTTTTTACATCAGCAGGGTGTTTTCCTAGAGGGTGACCATTTCAAAGGGCACTAGTTTTTTGGGTGAATATCATTCCAGTAAGGAGACCACAAAGCAGGTAAAAAACAATTTATTTTGGGTTTCCAGAGGCGTATCCTTCAAGTGACTGCTGAAAACACTTCTTTTGATGAGAGAGAGAGAAAGATTGTAAGCAGACTTTGATAGAAAAGAAATTAGTTCCAGTCCTATAGAGAGGGAAGAACTCTGTTTGTCACAGACAGATAGTTGTTTCCTGACACTGGGCATTTGGCTAACAACTTCCAGTGTTTGGTGATGTCACGGGTCATATGGATTCTGTGTGTTTGGGGCCCTTTGGGCTTAACAGGAAGGGCACCAACTTATCTATCAATTTCTCTGTTTGAAGAGATTCAGCTGCCCTTCCTGCCCCGCTTTGCAGAACCTGAGCTTTCAGAGACAAACCACTGGTGCTCCTGGAAATTTGCCAGTATCTAGACCTTTTTTCCCAGCGGAAAAGGTAAATATTCCAAGAGATGGAAGTAATTATTTTCATTCTGCTTTGTGTTCCTGTTGACTATTCATCTACCAGAATCTCTGTGTAATATCCAAATGTGTCTTCGTTCCTTTTCCCGTGCTCCAAGAGTCTTGGACTTTCCAAAGTTGCATTTCCAAAGCTGTATCCACAAATGTCTAGATAAAGGATTTCCACTTTTCTGAAACCCTCTGGAAGAACTTACTGTTCTCTCACCATAAAACCAGAGAGTATATGTTGTAACAAAACAAGGCATAGAAGCAAACCTATGCCAATAACACAAAAGGTGGTTGAGCCAGGAGCCTCCTCCCCCAGAAGACTTTAAACTTATCTTGTCTTGACTGCATGAGAGCGTGGTTTTCAGAACACCAGTCTCTAAGTTGCATCTCTTGCAAAGAAGTGCAAGATATATGTGTGGAAGTTGTGGTTATGTCATTGTTCTCAGGAACGAAACTCTAGTTTTGCTGCCAGCATTAAGGAGTAACAGAAAATCAGTTGTTACATGGGCTTTTCTTTTCCCTTCCAAAATGTAGCAAGCGTGTTATTGCTGTTGCTGATGGAAGATCCCTTTTCACAGTCTTCCACAGACTTCAATATTTTCCTTGTTTTGTGTGAGGAAGGTAACCTTTGTAACATCCTGTTTTATTTACCAGCCATATCTGTAAGCTGCAGGAATCCTTCCTGTTCAGCTCACAGCACAGTGCTCAAGACAGACAGAAATCCTTGATCTTCATTAGGAAACCGTTTGGTAGCAAGCCAAATAGCTCTGTGACTCCTGTCAGGCGTTTGTTTTAAATAGCACCAATTAATACTTTTTTCAAAACTGGAAAAGGCTGAAGTGAGTTGAATGAAATCAGAGTTCTCTTGTGTCTTCCCGAAATTCAGGCTGTACCATGTTGTGCACTGGTCAGGAATGGGGAAAGCTTTGTGACTGATCCCTCTCTAAGTTTGCACATCTCTGCAGTTCCCCCTCATTTGCTGGAGTTGGAATCCAAGTACAAAACAGCTATGGAAAAAGGCTGCTCTTGCATTTTATTCTGGCAGACTTATAACCTGGGAGTATCTAAAATATCATCAGAAAGCCTGTTCCCATGAGAGTCCTGTCCAGATTTCCAACAAATCTGGAACATTATCCAAGGAAGTGTAGAAACCTACACAAACACACAGTTACAGTAGAGCTTGTGGTTGAGCTTCTTTGATGTGGTGTGGCTTGGTTGGGTGTGTGGTTTTGTAGGTTTTCTTTTTTGGCTTTTGGGTTAAACGTTTTTTTTCTTTTGGTTGCTGTTCTTCCTTTGTCACTTTGTATAAAAGGACTTTTGTATAATTTTAGCTTGTTTCTTTGTCCCCTTCCTTAGTTATCTTTTTTAATTCAGATGGATCATTTTCCATTCTCTTAGAAATAAGTGTCATCTTTTCATGAACAAGAGTCTGTTAAATTGGACGGTGATGAGAGTTTTGCAGAAAGAACTAGAGAGCCAGTTCATACTAATTTTCTAATTAGAACTGGATCACTAATGAAGATTCACTCAAATTAGTGGGTGGATATTGTTAAATAAAATGGGTTTTATTGCTTAGTTTCAGGTAGATTTAGTACAGAGTTTTATGCTGGTGGTATATCAAATTGTCCTTGTTCACAAATCTTTTCTAGATGTACACATTTCATAGTTGGACATGGTCCACTCCTTATTTCCAATATTGCTCGAGATGTGCCGTGCACGCAAAGCTAATTCTGGAGAAGCTCTGTGTGGAGGCAGTGAGCACCATGAGCAAAACAGGCTGTTTGCTGGGCAAGGTGAAGCAACTGTCAGTGCTGTGGCTGAATTAATTACTCACCAGTAATTAATTCCGTGGCCTGAGCAAGAGTGCTCTGAGACCATGTTATCATTCCAGCACAGTCCTGCCAAGCAGCTGGTGCTGCTCCTTGTTTTTGTTTTGTTTTTTTTTTTTTTCCTCAGGGAAGTAGGATTGAGCTCACTGGAAATGTTTCTCATCTCTCACTGATATAAATCAGTAAACATAATCATTCAAAGAAAAACACATTTGCCACACATTACCTGTGTGAACGAATAGATGTTTTCAAGTGGTGACTCCTATTTATGGTTCTTGCATTCTGTAGTAGGTAAACTGATAAGATACGTGTGGTTTAAATTTTATTTATTTATTAACATCCATATTCTCCTTAAATAAAGTTTGATAATCTGGTAAATTTAAATTAATTAGCCTTTTAGGAGGAAAGCCTTTATCGATGTGATGAATGTGTGGGGGGGAAAGCATTGGTCAACATAACTTGTGGCTACAGAATGGTTTAGGGTGCTCTTTAAGAATTCATCATTATTTACTTACAGGTGTTTTGATGGGGAAAAAATGTATTTTTCTAACACCTACATACTGTTGCAGCAGCTCGTGAAGAAATGTTAATAAGATTCCTGCATTGGGTGAGAGACAGGAAAATATATTCACTTCTGAGGGGGAAAATCCAGCTCTTGGTAAACCGTTAAGTGTTTTTGCACTGAAACCTGTACTAGCATCTTCATATCAGCCTTAATGCAGCAAACATTAGTAAGCTTAGTTTCAAACTGCTCTTATTAGATAAATTATTGTGCCTCTGTGCACTCTGTTCATAATACGATGGGGCTTGGAAGAATATTAAATATACCAAAGTCTACTTGTCTTATCCAACTATGCAGCTCCTCATTTGAGGAACTGAATTTGTTCATCAATTCCCAGTCTTTGGGCATCAGCCACAACGTCATGTCACTCCACCTACTATAAATTTGTACAGAATTTTTATGTCCCAGTGTGCAGGTCTGCAACAGTAGAAGCCACATGTCTCCTAAACCAGTCAGGTCAGAGAGGAGTTGCTACTGATAATCTGCTCTGAACTCAAAGATGGTTGCATTTGCTGATAAACTTTATTTTGTTTTCCTTTGCTCCTAATTTGTGAGTTGGCTCCTGGCTGTTGCACCTAACTGAGTAAGTAGTTTAGCTTTTACAAATTTACGTGGTTATTAGGTAACTTTTATAAGATAAGGACCAGAAATGTTCAGGCTTAAAGGGTTCCAAGGGGTCTGTATATGATCATACTCTGTGTTCATACCATGTCCTGTACATATTTGTACCTTGCCAGCTGTAGCTTGAGAATGTTGTAAAACTGACAAATTTGTCAGGTTTCCAATGAGCTGAAGGAAATGTGTGAAAATGTTTGTTTCCAGATACTGGGATTGAGCTCTTTTCCCCACTGTTACCTTCTGTCCCATCCTGATGATTTATTTTTTCTTAAAGTTTTAAAAGTTTGTCTCCACAACAAATTGTTCTTAAGACCAATTAATGTTGTAGAAACAGATGTTTTTGATTTGTTAGCAGTGGCATGTTGTTTTCAGAGATCTGAATATTTCAGGGGTCAGAATATTATATTTTTGTAATGCAATTCATGCTTTTCATTTATTTTAGAATACTTAATGTTGTTTCACAGGTGTAACTGAATTTGAACCTTTATGCTCAGGACATAGAATTTTCTATCTTGAATCAGATATAGGCCAGTGAGCTTTTAGTATCCTCCTTTTGATTTCTGTATATACCCTGTGCATGGTGCTTCCTGAAACAAACAAACAAAAAAGTATATGTCACCTTAAGAAACTGAATTTATTTTTTCAATGACTCATCTACAGAAAAATTAATTTTCTCCTTAATGGTCTTGGGAACTACTTAGTACTCTGAGACTCACATATCTTTAATCCAACTACAGATTTAGCTAACAGAGATAGTATATGATATTATCCAGACTTGACTGAAAAGAGTGGAGTGGAACATCTTTAGTGTTTATGAAAGCTATATGCTGCACTATATAAAGTAACACAGTATTTTTATAATTATCAGCCATTAATGGTGTTGACTTCCTTCTCCTCCCAGAATTAGCACAGAAAGGAAGGCACGCTTGTCTTTTGTTTGAAGCCTTGATCAACAACAACTCCCTTTCTTTTTTACTTTACTAAACTTGTGGCTCAAACAGAATCAGATTTTGTCCAAGTGACAAAATTTTGTCAGAGTGACAAAATTCTCATTTGCCTGCTAAGCATTTGCTGAGGGTCCAACTTCACTTCTCCAGGAATGGTGAGGAACTGTGCACAAAGACCGTTTGAACATCTGGTTTATTGCGGGCAGGATCAATACTCACCACCTACTCAAACCTTGCTTCTTCCTTCACCAACAAGAAATTGGATTAATAATGCCAGCATCAAGCATTCTGCATTTTAATAATTTTTGGTGCCCTCAATAAGTTAGTTACATTTCAATGACTGTGTTTTGCCTCGTGTAAAGGCCAATGAAGTATGGAAAGAATAAGTGAAATATAATCAGAGTTTTTGGAATGAAGAAGCTTGTCAGGGAAGAGCCTGCTGTGAGAAGTAGCACAGGGACAATGATAAATGTATAAAGACTCACATTTGTAGTTGTCTCAACAAGTCTGTCTCTGCAGTTAAATTAAAAGGCCCTAATTCAAATTAACTGCCAGGTGTACAAAAAAATGAGGGAACTTAGAGAATTTCACAGTTTTAAACAGTTTGTAGCTCTTTAACTGTTGCATGGGACATAAATTTGCCTTAAGAGTGTAAAGATTTGCCTTCAGAAATTTTTGAGTTTTATAATTTAGGCAGTTCTGCTTTCTTACTTTTACGATCTTCAGTACAAATAGGAAGTAATGTGCAATGAAACAAAAGTCATTGAAGCATTTCATCCCTTGGACATAAATGCAGCTAATTCTGAAATCCACAGCTCAGATACTGCCTTTCTGCAGTAGTTCCTCAGTTGTCCCTCTGGGGTGTAGATCCAGCTAGGACAAGGAATGCTCACAAACCTTAGGATGTAGCAGCAAGTACGTCATAACCACTTTTGCCAAGAAAGTAATCCAGTCCCACAGTGATCATCTCCCCCTATGTCACAGTCCTGCAGGAGAGAGGATGTGGCTGAGAGAAATGCATTTGAGCTATTTTATGGCAGAAAACAGCAGGAGATGCATAGGTTTTCAATGAGGGTTTAATACAAACTGGGTGGGGTTTTTGTCTTGTTTTGTTTGAATTTTGATTCAAACAAATCAAATTGTTTTTGATTTGTTTGTTTGTTTGATCAAATTCCAAACCATTTGTTTGAATCAAAATGAATTTTGATTCAAACAAATGGTTTGGGTTTGGAATTTTTTTTGTCTTGAAGCCTAGAAAAGATTGTCATAAAGAAAATTTCAAGTTACACTGATCAGAGGTCAAATACAAATGAAAGTGAAGTTAGAAATAGACTTTCCACAGCCTAAATTGTGCCAATTGTGAAAATTGTTTTTTCCCAATGAATATATTAGAATCACACAGTGTACCTTTCAAAGCTCGCTACCTGAATATTTAGAGAAATAAAAAGTAATTAAAAGTCATAGCTTGATTTTTATAGAGTAGGAACCTGTTGCTTAAAGTGTAGTCTTTTTCAGAAACAGAACATTTTTAATGGCTGAAGTGGAGTTACAAGAAGACTCGGTGAGCAGGCAGGGCGGCAATGAGCGATGTTCCTGACACAATCCACACAGTCCTGGCTGTTGGAAGCTGCATTGTTAGGCTGCTGGCTGGGACTCAGGATATCCCTTTCTGCTTTCACAAAAATCTCTTGGGCCCTTAATTTCCAGCTGAACAGTCACCAAAGGTCCGTGGAAGAGACCTTGAGCAAAACTTAGACCTCACAGAGCAATGCGGATGCTCTTTATATATTTATTTATTTATTTTTAGTGCATGTTCTGTTTGGGGTTTTCAGCTCTTCCAGATGTGGTGAAAATACTTGAGAGGGCTTACTAATTGTTCAAGGGACTATCTAGATTCCCAGCTTGGTGTTATTTCAGTGCAGAATAGCATTTCTTCTTGAGTATATAAATCTCTTTGTCAAATATTGTCTCTACAAAGATACATTTCTTTGAGCTCCTTTGGGAAGCAGAGAAGGGTGCTCTTGTACTAAGATTCTACCTTCAGAGCTGCCATTTTAGGGCTGTTTGACAAAACTCATCAGTGTTAATGGCAGCCTCAGAAACAAGAGTCTAGGCTCAACAGAGAATGATATTGAAGTAAAAATGATCTTTGATGGGAAAGAATACCACCCTTTCCTCCACCTCCTCTCTGTACTTCAGGATAACTTGACTCTTTTGGTCCCTTAAACTCTGGGAGGAGCCGTTTCCTGCAAAAAGGGCTGTGTAAACAGGACAAAGTAAAGGCAGCCCCCAGTGCTCATCTGTCCTGGTGACAGGGACACTGCAGCCACTGGCAAAATGCTCAGGTCGTGTTTGCCAGGTTCCAGATGCTGACAGCCCTGCTGAGGTCAGCTTTCAGCTCTGTGCTGGGATCTCACCAAAAAGTTTCATCGTGCTCTCCTGGCTCTTGCTGGGGTTTCTCTAAAAGTTGTACTTAGCAACGTGCCCTTTATGTGCAGTCCTTGGAGGTGGCCCAGTGTGTGTGACTCCCTTTTCTCAGGACCTTGGTTTGTGAGTTGTTTCATTCTGCTCTGGGCACGTAATGACTCAGTGACTTCAGTGAAACTGAACAGAATGCTGCAAACATGCTGTGTGGTTTTTTTTTTATTCTTAATCAAATTTTAATTTTGATTTTTTTTCTTTTTTTTTTAATGTGGGTTTGGTTTGGGGAACCGTCACTGGTTCCCCCATTGGTTTGGGGAACTCTTTTGGTTACTTTTTATTTTTTATTATTATTATTATTATTATTATTGTTCCTGTTTCTTCAGCTCATCTTTTATAGGGAAGCCACGAATAGGGGAAGGGTTTGTAGTGTTCCATGTTTGGGGTGGGATGGGATGACCCAGCAGTCAGGCACCTGCTGCTTCCTGGGAAGCCCACTCTAGGCCTGGCTCAGTCCATCAGGATACAGCAGATCCATCGGGGCATGGTGGGGAGCTCTGTGAGAGGCAGGGAATTTAGCCTTTGGGCTTGATCTATCTCCTGACCCGCACAGGTGAGGAGCAGCATTGGCAAGGTGTGTGCAGCTACAGCTGAGTGCAGCCCTGCTGTAAATGGAGGCTGAGATACTAGAGATTGATTACCCCACTAGCTGATTGGAGAAAGAAAAATGAGAGACAGGTTCATTTCTAATGGTTTTGTGCTTCCTGAAATATTTGGATGTGTTGTTCACCTTTTGCTATTGTAAAAGGTCAATTAAAAATAAAAAGGATGATCCTGATTAGATGGGCAGGTCCATTTCCAGTGAACCAGCATGTGTTCTGGGAGTCCCTGGGGTATTTTTTGATGGTGCTGGTACTTAAAAAGCTCAAGTTAGCTTCTGAAGTTAACACCCGTTCAGTTCCTTTGTTTTGTTTGGAGTGCAGAGATTTCAGAATTCCTTGGTGTACTTCAACCACTGTGAATAAATTTCCCCAACTAAAAGGACCATAGAGTTCAAAACCACTTTTAAGTTTGAGTGTTTCAAAATCCAAATGAAGGCTTGGCTCTTATGCCTGCAGATTTTTAAATTGATCCTCAGTAATGATAATTATCAGGTACTGGATTTTGAATGTGCTGTGGTGTTAAATGGATACCTAGCACTAACATATTATGCATGTTATTTTAAGGTAAGTTGTATGCTATTTTACACTGTAGTATTTTTCACATTTTTGTCTAGGAATACATGCTCTCACAAGTAATTTTCTCATGGTTCCTGTCCTTCCTTAGCATTCTTGTCCTCTGTCAGGATGGCTCGCTTGAGAGCTGTGATTGTGTGTAAAAGAGATTTCCAATTCCTCTTAGGTCTTTATGGGAGCAATGAAGGAAAAATCAAATGTGACTGATGAGCAGATGACCAGAGTCAGCCATTTCAGTCACCTTTATCAGTGCCTGTCTGTTGCAGGGGACTGTTACCTGGTGGGATGTGGCACTTGAGTTTGATTACTCCAGGAAGGTGATCTCCAGTTTCCAGCTGGGAATTGCAGGTAGAACACGAAGTGAAGCTGTGTCAGTTTGGTCAGGGGGGCAGAGCCTGTAAGTCATTCCTGCGGTGGCTGAGAACACTGACACCCACAATGCTGCTGAATGCAATTCAGGCCACGTGTGGGCTGAGGGCTTGAAATGGGTGGCAAGAGATTAGAAGGGGATAGAGCTGGAGGCAGGAGGTCACCTATTGTTGTGGTTTGTGTATTAACAAAGGACTCTTAACAATAATATCAGAAGGCTAAATATGATTTATTAACATGACTCCATAATTCAAAGGATTTGGGCTATTACCTGCTAGGTCTGGAGGATCTGAAGCTCTTGTTTCTAGCTCCATCTAAGCAATGTCAGAATAGTTTACACAATCAGAGATAACAACTTGTTACTTCATAGGTTGAAAGAAAGAAAATTTCTATCTTCTATATCAGGAGACAGGTAGAGAAATTTAAATGTCTTTGAAACACAACTCAGATTTTGTTTACAGAAACTTATACAGAGTAAAAGACAGTAAAAAGATGCTTTCCTATGGGAAGAATTTTCTGCAGGCCTGCATGCAGAGAAACTTATAATATGTTCTTGCAACAGTCACCGTAGGTGATGGTTCCTTCTCAGCATGGGAAAAGTCTCCTTCATGTTTCCCAGGAGCAAAGGGGATGCTCAGGTAGGTTGTCTCACTTGAGTAACACTTAGCACTGGGAATTCCTTGTGGGAGATGTTCCTTTAAACTCAGGTGTCCCTAGTGAGAGGCATTGATATCCAAACCACAGCCTTAGAAGGGGTTTTTGTCCTGAGACCATCTCGGAGGCAAGTGAGTGCAACTCCAGGTGAAAAACGGGTGTAGATGATAAATGACTGATAATTTACTAGCAGAAATATTGGTTTATATTTTATTGACTTTTCATTTCTCTGGCTTTCCTCTTAACCCACGGAATTTTACTCTCTATTTGCAGTCCTTCTGATGACAATCCCAGCAGAAATGAATGATAAATCCATAGCTAATTGCTGAATGGATATTTAAACCTCAGTTGTGACACAATGTGCAAAGTGGTGGTGGGCAAATCACTTAAATTACTTTCTTTTTTTTTTTTCCCCAGCATGTAAAGGATTTTATTACTTATGGCCTTCAAAAACTGTCAGTTTTTGTAGGCTTCTCAAAAACTGTAAATCCAAGTGGACTGATCTTAAACACTGCACTTTCTCACTGGTATTCACTCCTACAGAGAAGGAAAATTATATCTGTATTAGAAGCTGAAATTTATTTATATTCCACAGACTGTCAGACATGAAGCTGGTTAAAATACCTCCCACAATAGATATGTCTGTAAGAGCCACGCATGGCTTAAGAATTCTTTCACAAAGCCCTTACTGAATATATCAACTGACTCTCAACTCTTTGATTTAGGATCATTTTTTTAAATTCTCTTGCTCTTGCTTTCCCTTTATATTCTTTTTTGCTGCTTCTCTGTGACCTTACAGGAAAAAACTGCATTGAAGGGCTATTTTTTATGATTTTCTTGCTAGAACTGAAACCATTTTCTCCACAGGGTAATGATTCTACATTTGGTAGCATTGTATATTTTCAGTAGCTGACCAGTCTCCCACATTTGGATTAGACTGAACTTCCCATCAGTTTGGTAGTCTGATTTCCAACAGATGCTTTAGGGTCATATTTCATGTAATGTCTGACCCTCAGAGATCACCAGCCAAGTGGGGTTCAGAGTTCAGATCTCTGGGTGATGGCCACTTCAGATTTAAAGTTCTCTGTTCCTTAAAAACACTCATCAAAAATCTATTTCTGTTTTCCAAAGCTTTGGAAAGTGGTGTAATGAAGCAGCCTGAGGATCAGTAACAACTTCAAAGATAAAAGTTGTCTGGCGGCAATGACACGAGAGTGGGTTTACTTATTCTGGTGGTTGCAAATGCAGATGCTTTCTGATATCTCAACATCTTTCTGAATATTTGGGAAATTACGTCTTTTAGAGTAGAAAACCCAAATACACGTAAAGTTGTCCGTGTCCTTGATCAGGGTCTGTATCTAATCCATTCTATGCTTGGCTTAGACAAAGCTAGAAGTACTTTGCTTCCTGGTCTGTAAAACATTTATATGATACCTGGAATAACTAATGCCATCAGTAAAATGCCACTGGTTTTGGAATGATGTACAGGAAGTGTTTGTCACTGCAGAGTCAGTAAAGGCATGGGAACACCAAGAATAAAAATTATTTTGGGATTTCTGTACACTATACTCATCATTGAGCAGTAATAAAATAGACTTGTGCAGTACTTGTTTTCTAATATTCTCTTGAGAAAGGGAAATATATTTTCTGGCTGGGGAGGAAACCAACCAGGCCTTATTCCTGCAAATTTTTATTTCTTTTGGAATTGTGGAGGAGTATAGCAATGAGAAGTCACCTCATGAAGTGTTACCTGTTCTTTGTGTGCTGTGGGCCTGTATCAATGGCCAGGCATTTCTGCTTCCACAAAATCACTTACGGGGTCAGTAAGACACATATCTGTTATGGAATTCACCTGCCAGCAAAACTTACATTCAGTTAGAATTTAGTACAGAAATCCTATGTCTGTTACCTTAATGTAGCACCTTTGGAAAAACCACTGCCAGTTGTTCTTGGAGCTTCAGAAGAGAACGCAGTTCTCCCTCCATCATATCTGCTGATTCACTCAGAATATCTCTTTCATCACCTGCTTGTTTCAGCAAATATCCTGCTCTGTCAACAGCAGGAGGAAGCCAATGCAGGAGAAATCTGGATTTCACCAAAGGAAGCTTGGCATAAGCAGCCACCACGATAGAAATAAATGCAGGAGATTTTTTAAACTTGTGTCCCAGTGGTTCCCTTGCATGGAGTCACTTGGGCGATGTCGTTTCCGCTGGCTCCAGCGATGTCAAGGCCACTGATGATGAAAGTTCTGTGCTGTTTTTCCCCATTGCTTGGAAAATTGTCTCTCCCTCCTCCCTCCCTTCCCTCCCCAACCAAATCTCTGCCAAGCGAGCAGCTGTGAACAAAACTTCTCAGCAAGATGAATTTGAATTTTCACATGCCCTGTGGAACGGGATGCACAAATACAGCTTTGCGAGGGTCAAAGTTGCGGGGTGCAAGTCCAGAATTTCTGCAGGTGCATGGAATGGATGAGGCTGTTTGCGGTGTCTCATGAAGTTAAAGAGTACAGGGAAAAAATTAAAAATGCATGCCAAGTGCATTTCTTAGTGAGTTTTGGTACCTCAGTCTGAGGGAAGTAATACCTGCAAGTTTGATATCCAAGCTGTGTATCAAAGCCAAGATAATGCCTCTGAGTTCTGCACTGGCATCAGAGACGCTGGCAGGATCTGCTCCCTACAAATACAGACTGAAATGATTTTTTTTAACTTAATTTGGGTAGACATCCTTATAAAAGCTTCCCATCAAATTCCATGCATTTTGTTTCCGCCCAGGACTTTTTTCTGGAGTGTGAAATCAGTCTGAAGCTTCTGTGAGGTTTATTTTTCTCAAGGAAAATAAATGCAGGATGTGAGTATGCAGAAAATATGGGCACCTATATTAAAGCCATATAATATTTTCCATGCTTGCAGTGGAAATTTTCATTTGCTTGCAATTTTGACAAGCTTTAAACTGAGATTTTCCATTACATTTCCTGCCTTTATATTATTGTTAATATTACATCTGGAGGGGAGAAAATGTGCTTAAATGTATAAATTATGTGCAAATAAAATTTGTGTGCAATTAATGACCAGAATAGCTGTGCTTTATGCACATTCCTCTGCTGTAGCTATAGTGCTTGTAATGTTTTATTACATTTGATGTGTAATATTTCACCCTCATGAATTATCTTGCCCAAGTGAGACTCCAGCTTATCAAGGCAGAGATTTGTGTCCAATTTATGTAATATTTTTAATGTCCATAGTATTTTATTTTGGTTTTCATTCAGGTAAGAGAGGGCGGAATACTGCAAAAGGATATGGAAAAGTCTGTTTGTAATTAAAGGAACACTGATTGGGCTTCAGGGACTGTGTGCAAGATCCACTGGTCTTTCCCACGGCCACACCCTGAGCATATGATCTTCGACTGAATTCATGGAAACATTCACCCTGCTTCCTACAGAGCGCAGCTGGCACTGTGTGCAGGAGCTCAGCCTGGCGGGGGGCAGAGGGTTGGTGTGATGCTGTGCAGTGCTGGGCTCCACTCTGCTCAGGGGATGTGCTGGGAGGAGGGCGAGGCACACGCAGCCAGCCTGCACAAGGGCCGGGATGTGGCACTGCCCCTGGCTCCGGGGATGGCAGCCAGGGCCCTGCTGGCCCTCAGATGTGGCTGTGTGGCTTGCAGACTGCGTGCCAGCCAAATTGTCAGCTCCCCCACCAACTGCTCTGCTATTTCGAACTCCTCACGTCCTTCGCAGCAGAATTTGTTTCAGCGGCACAGAATCACTTCTCTGTTAACAGCAGGGAAATGGAACAGGCTCTCAGCTGAAGTAAAAGGCCAGCTAGACTTGTGCCTGTCCAGTGTTCAGCACTGTTACTCTCTAGTATTTCAAAATGTGAATTAAGGCTTCAAGATGCAATTGATAGACAAATTTGAAAATTAAAAAGGGCTTAGTTTCTTACTTTCAGGTGAGAATTATATACAATTTCAGGTGGAAGAAATTTTGCCTAAGTGGTATTTCAGAAAAGATATAGAAATGTAGTATTTCAGTTAGTGCTAAAGATTTCTACTTAGATACTCAGGCTAAAAAACTGAGTTTAGGTAAAAAAAAAATTATTCTTTTAAAAGTAAGTGCACATATACAATGATGGTTCATAAAGATCAACACTCAAATATGTTCTAGGTAGTTGAAAATGGCATTGCCTGTCCAAACAATCATAAAGGACCCTTTGGGGGATTGTATGTAACAAAACAAGCTGAGACTCTCAAGTTTATTTATACTGGTGCCAGTTATTTTTTGCCCTCTGTGTCCAGATCAGAATGAGGAATGCATAGGGCAGATAGTGAGAGGGGTCACTGCAGCCACTGGGTAGCAGTTTGCCTCTGTTCCAAGGATCTCATTTTGGTAAGCTGATTAGTTAATTGCTTTGATCCTCTAATTAACTTTTAAACTGACAACATCTCTAGCAAAATGTTTCTTTCTCCTGGATGTTTCAGCCCTGTCAGAGTTTTGCTTATGTCCATATTCCAGTGGGTGTGGCAGGGTGTGGATGAAGCTGAAGGTGATTCCCATTTAGAAGACTTGGAAACAGCCATGGGTAATACTTTCCTCAGTTTTGGCAAAGTTAACTCAGATTGACAGAAAATAATGTTAATGCAAAATGCCGTTTGCTTTAGCAATATCTCGGTACACATCATCTGAAGGAAATGTGGGCACAGGATGGGAAAAACTTCTATCACTGCCTACTTCATGGCTGCCTTAAAATGATTTCTGCAGCTAGTCTGTGAGGAGAGAGATATCTCCCTGTATATATGATAAAAAGGAAGGCTCTGGTTATAAATGTAAGGAGGAAAGCTTGGATGTTGTTGTGTTCTTAGTCTGCCCTTTGAGTATGTGCATCCATGACTTTCTTCCATTAGAGCTCATTCCCAAGGCTTTGCCCTCCCAGGCCCTGTGTCTGTGTGGACCTCGACAGATGCATTTACCTGCATATGCAGGGATGGACTTGAAAAAGGTACAGAAGGTAATTTCCTTCCCTCCTGTTGAGATTAACTACCTCTGGTCTAACTTCCTTGAGTCTCACAGACTCCTTTACGACCAGCATGCCCTGTGTGAGCCCAGCTTAAACCATTTGCTCTTAAAGTTCCATTTTGCTAATGCAGCAGATGCAAAAAATAGGAAAGATGGGGAATATCTGTAGCTAATTAAAGCAAAAGAGGTAAGCTGCAGACCACTAGAATTCAAAAGGTTAGTTTTGGCTGCTGCTTGTTCTTGGCTTTTCTACAGGATGGATTAGTGGTTTTGATAATTTAGCACAGTATAACATGTGTTGTCTAATATTCAAAGGGTGAAATATTCCAGAGCTTGCACTTTTGACTTCTGGCATGTGAAATTTTAAATTTAAGAGGAAATGTTCTGAACTGTGGTGACTTAGGTTGACCTGGTAAAAGCTTTGAAGTAGCTGGTAGTTCATTTTGTTTTAAATAAGTACACCAAACTGATTTTTTTCTAAAGTTGCCTTAAATTTACCTGAAGTTTTTTGGACTAGTAAATGCATCAGAAATATCTCATGAGAGAAAATGTTCATATTTGGCATGAACTTTCCATCTGAAATTTCATCCTTAGCGAGACTAAAATTATTGCCAGTGGAAGCTGCCTTGGGGATATTTTAGTTCTCTGTACTGCGTTTTGGAGTTTTGTTTGGGGTGCTGTTTGAGTAAAAGAAAGAAACGCAGCACAAAGTCAGAATACTGTAGTGCTTCTGACATTTCCACGAAGAGTTTATCTCTACATTTTGTTCATCAGTTCTGGTGAAACTTCAGGTAAATTTAAGGCAACTTTAGAAAAGACCAGTTTGGTGTACTTATTTAAAACAAAATAAACTACCAGCTACTTCAAAGCTTTTACCAGGTCAACCTAAGTCATCATAGTTCAGAACATTTCCTCTTAAATTTAAAATTTCACATTGACCAAAGGTGAACCCAGAGTTGGGACACGGGTTCGGACGCAGTGGCTGCACCAGCACTTTGTTTATCCTGGCAAAAGCAGTTCCCTTTCCTGGCCACCTGCTCCCTCCCCATCCTGCTCTGAGCTGCTGCTGTGCCAGGGTCCACCTGAAAATTAACAATTCCATTAAAAAATCGTATTTTGAAACTGTATCGCTTTATTTAGAACTGAAAGAGAATACATTTGTGCATAAACATTTGCACTTCTAAATGTGAATCTAAAGGAAACTGGTGTAAAACCTGTAAGTTTCATAGGATACGCTCAGCTGCCAGACTGGGCTGGAGCCAATGAGAAAAATCCTGAGTGGTAAACTCTGAAAAAAACAAAAGCCCTGGTACATTTTGCTTAACCCATTTTCCCATTGCCTTGTTCTGACCTTGAGAAAAGTCTTTGGACTGTGGAAATGCTGTTCTTGTAAAATTAGCATGTGTCAATGAAGAAATAAAAAAAAAATTCTAAAACTCAGCCAGCTGAGAAAATTACTTCATGTCGTAAACATTTTCACAAAGAAACCTTTGGATCTCTTTTGGGTCATTACTTGGTAAACAGCATCAAACAGAGTCATTCAAATAAAAAAAAATAGTGCCTGAAAGGGGCACACAGAGCAATGGTACTCTCTCAAGCTTTTAAACAGCAGTGGCTGGGAAAAAATCCCACTTCAGCATCTCAGCAAGGGGTGTTACACAAGTCCTAAAGTCTATTTGATGAATTCATAAATTCATACTGTCTTTGCTTTAATTCAAAACAGAAATAATTTTGCTTGAAGGTGGAGAAATTTTCTTTGGAGGATTATACAATATTTTTCACATATATCATAGGATTTCTGAAGTCGAAAGGGAACATGAGACTCATTGAGTGCCTCTCCCTGCTCCTGGCAGGACTATCTAAAATTAAGTCCTGTGGCTAAGAGTACCATCCATATATAAATGTATCTAGGTAGCTATACTTATATACCTAGTAACAATGTGGGAGCTCTCCAGCTTGTTAACAGCACTGAAATCCATGGAAATGAACAAATGTCATGAGCTACTCCCTTTCATTTAAAATAGCATGTTAATTGGAACATCCTTGCCGCATCACAGCAGTTTTGGAAGAAGTAAAATTTCAGGGGAGTTTACTGGATATATTTAAATATGGATAAACCCATTTTTTAAATTACTATAACAGGAATATAATACAGTTTTAAAAAATATAAAAAGGGAAGTACCAAGAATAACTCATCTTGATCCATTTGCTATTAGAATTTAATTATTCACTAGTCTGCCATCATCTTCCTTTCTGTTAATAGCTGTTTCTAGGATGTTTGATAGTGGATTTTTACAGATAACTTCGTTCAGCAGGGCAGCCTCCCTTCAGAGTTGCTTTGTGCTTGAGTGATTGCTCTGGAATTTCAGTGCCTGAATGTGGTGAGTTATGCCTGGCAGCATATGTAGCTATGCTGATGGATTTTAGGCATCAAGATACAGCTGGGCTGGGGCTATAGGGTGAAAAGGGTTAAGCTTGTAAAATAAGCATAACAATGTGCTTACACAATAGTAGTCAAATAGCACTCACTGGAAACTCTGGCTGCATTAAGAACTATAAACTGTTGGAAATCACAGTTGCATCTCTTGACAGCCAATCCCCAGCAGTCTCTTGGTAAAGATTTTATTTTGCCAGAATCTCTGTTGCCTTCCTTTAACAACTAGTTCCTCAGGAGACACAAATAATTTTACTTTGCTTCAATATTTTTAAAATTCCCGTGCTGCATTTCTTTGGCAGGGTTAGACATGCTGCTGACTTGTAACCATAACCCTCACTGAGTCCTTGCCATTATTCCACATGGCATTGCACCATCTGTACTGCTGGCTGCATATGTCCTGAAGTCCAGGAGGAAGTTCATCATATTGACAAGGAGGGGCAGAGCCTTCATAATTTATAGGGAAAGCATGGAAAGCACCAGGGCCAATGTAAAATCAAGGAGGAAATACTCTTACCGTTTTTATCAGTGGAAATCCTGTTTTAAACAGCCAAAATTGGTGTGATGGACAAAACCAAAAAAAAATCTGCTCTGCAGTCTGCTGTGTGGAGAGGAGTCATGTTGACCAAGGGCAAAAATTGCAGAATATGCCAGGGGAAGAACCTTGTAGACATTCCCTCCTCCAAAATCTTATTTGGAGAGCTTTGTTGTGGTGGCATTTTTTGTTTAGTGGTTTTTTGTTTGTTTTTTTTTTTGGTGGTTTGGATTTTAACTGGACCTCCTCAGAATAACTTGCAAGGTCATCCACACCTATGAAGTGGTCAAAACAAGTGTTAGAAAATAGAGGAAAACTAGCACCACTATCACTCTGTCGTAGGCTCCTATAACTTTAGGTGTTGTTGGAACTGGCCCCGAGTGTTGCCAATTACTGCTAGTAATTTCTGTTGGGTGCAGGTGACAAAATTTATCTGAATGGTTGCCAAAAGCTATTCATGGGAAGAAGCACCCAGGAGTAATTTAATCTGTGTAATCTCATATGCAGATGGTTCTGCAATCTCTGCGAGGCTTCTGACGTGCAGGCAGAGCAAGCGATGCAAAAACAAAAGCAAAAAGTGTGCTAATAATTGTATTATTGGTGTGAAACACCCTAGTGAGCCAGTCCTAATTTCCTCCTTGCACAGACCTGTACCATGGGACCAGCAGAGCACATGGCCCAGGAATCAAACAGTGAGGACTTTCTCTCACTGAGCTGAACTACCACCTGCACAAGGAAAGTGCTGTAGAATAACTCAGGGATCAATTGAGATATGCCACTGTGTTTCTTTATTTCTTTTAATCCTCAAGAGGACAGTAAAAGCCATTGCTCCACAGCTTCTTCCTAGGAGAAACTCCTGGAAAACAAGGTAGAGAGAGAATGTTGGCGTGGCATTGTTTTATTTACCTTTAATTTCAAGCTTCATAATTTTTAGGAGGATGGAGTGATTCCCACACATACAGCTGTGAGCAGTTATGGGATACCATTGAGCAGTTTGTTCAAATCCTGGCAGAAGCGATTCCCTCAAAAAAAAAAAAAAAAAGGCAGATTACCCAAATAAATAGGAAGATTTCCAAACTGCCTTGCATTGTTCTCTAATATAAGTGTGGAGATTTTGCAGTCCATGTCCAGGACTCAGTGATTCTGGTGTGCATTATTGTTTGGCTGCTGCTGCCCACTTGTGAAGCCCTTTTAGTCAGAGAAGTATTTCCCAGACAGTTTATGTGAGTGAAGATGCAAGTAGAGGCTCTCTTATTCTGTTTGAGGCTACTGGTTTTGTTGGTTTGGGGGAGTTTTTTATTAACAGTGCAATTTGAAGAGCAATTCAAATTAGGGACACTTTGAAAAGTATTGGACATTTTCCAACTCGTTGTTTTTGCCTTTATGTTGGGCTGAAACAACCAAACATTGCCTGAGGTTTTAAATACTTAGAGTTGTATGCCTCCCTCCAAAAAGAACCAGAAGTAACTAAGTGTCAAGAAAATACCCATTCTGACCCCATATTCAGATGCAGGTTATCCCTCTGTATGCAAACATGTTTAAGTTCAGTGTTACAAGGTTACAGCAAGGTATATAATTGACACTGCACAAGTTTTGTGGCTTTTTCTTTGTTGTCATTGGGAATGATTGTTTTGTTAGCTTCTGGGCAAATTAAAGATTGACAATTGGTGAAGAATGTTTGGGCATTTATGGATGTGCCTGCAGTGCCATAAGTAGGCTCTCCCTCCTGTCCCACTCCCACCAAGTTGCATTCTCACTTGAAGTCAGATTTGAGAACTGCTTGAGGTGGAAGCTGCCTGTGTTTTTTGTTTTGTACTAAATGTGGTTTTCAAGTTCAAAAAAAAATTATTTTCTTTTTAATGACTGCTTTTTTTAACCCTTTTACTGTATGGTTGAAATGGGAAGTGTCTGGAGCTCAGCAAGGGTGCCACTTACTCCTGGGAGGATGGGGAAAAGTTAAAAGTAGAAACAGCTGATGAGGCAGGATGGCTCTGTAGGGAAAGCAGGAGGAAGAGAAATGGGAACATCTGTTAAAGCTATACCAGTGACTATTTTAGCTAAGTCCAGCTTGCAGTTCCTTTTTAATTCCTCATTCTTCAGTAGGTGTCTCTGCTATCAGTGACAAACACAACCTAGGCCTTGGGAGTATCATTAATGGCAGCTTCTTTTTGTTGTTTTGTTTTGTTGAAGTTATCCCAGTCTTCACTAAATGCACAAAGGTGCACCAGAAATAAAAATGATATTTCAAAGATCTGGAAGATCTGATTTATTGTTGCAATTCCCCATTCTTTTCTCACTGATGTTCCCTTTCAATGGGAGAACACTTCAGCCAGAGGACAGCCAGTAGCTGTAGTGTTGTCTACACCACCTCAGTTTCAGTCAGCACCTGCCATGAAAATCCCAGCCCTGCTGGCTTTTCTGCAGATTCCCACTGCCACTGAGTGGAGTCAAGGAATTCATTCAAGACACTCAGATTGATTAATCTCAATCCAATACAGTTATTTTCTCTGCCCCACAGTGGATTTGTCAGATTTACAATAGCAGAACAACTTGGGAGGCATCATTATTTAAGGAAACCTAAGAATGGTCTATTTTCACTTAATTTTCACTCTTTTAATTTCTTGTGTGCCTAATACCTCCCAGTTTTGAGAGGGAAAGAACTTCCAGAGAATTAAGTTTGGTTTGTATCTCATTGGAGCAGATGATTAAAAAAAGCAGCCTGACTTTCTTAGCAGTACTGGCTTGCTGCCTCAGCCAATGGGATATATTGCTGTCCATCCCTAAGAAAGCTCTTAATTTTCCTTGGAAAGGTCTTGTCCAGACTGACTGGAATAAATGTTGAGTGAATGAATTCATGTAGTTATGCAAGAAATGCTTTCCTGCAGTCCAAACAGGCATCTGAATGACCTTCATCCTGCATTTTGTAATTAAGTCCATAAGCAGTGATGTCTAGAAAAGGGCAGTTGTTGGGGTTTTTTTTCTCTATATATGTTAGAAACTGAGAGAAACGAGTGGAAGGCATAGAGTGCATTATAGGCTTGACTAAACATTTTATCTCCTGGGAAGACTTAATAATTTAGCAGCAGATACTGGAGCAGTTGATAGGAAATGTCTACAAAACCACTAGGTATGAAAAGACTTGGACCATTACAAAGGAACTGAGCTAAGGGATGACCTTTGATATTGTGAAACAGAAATAAACTTGGACTCTGAATCAAAGCAGATCATTTCTGCCTTTGTTTATATGACGTTGTATCTTTTAGATAAATTAAAATAAGGCTAAGAGAGCAATATAAAAACATGCATTTTAAATTTTTCATCCAACATTTGTTTTAGCATAAGGATTTTTGGAACTATTGCAGAGAAAATTATTTTGAACTCTTGTATACATGTATAGAAAAACATACACTGAATTATGGTTGCTATTTTCTACTTGGTTCATCTCTTGGCTTGTCCTGTGTGCGTCATTTGTAGATTTTAACCCTGCACAGATGTGCTTTGTCATACTTGGGAGAGAAAAATGTATTGACTTACTTTACAGTAAGTTATTAATTCCAATTTCCTTAGAAGGTCAGGGTTTTTTCCCCTAGGAAAACAGACACAGCTGTAAATGAATGAAACATGATAAGTTTGAATTAATCACACTTGCCTCCGTTGTCATGCAGAATTGAGCTCATATTGCCTTTCTGTTAATTTAGATATATTTTAGATATCTGGTTTTAGTCAAGCCTTAGTCACTGCACGAAGATATTTCGATTTTTCTTTAGTTAACAGGTCAGGGTTTTTAAAGTTATCTATTCACTTTAGTTCTTATAATGTGGATTTTCCAGGGAATTAGTAGCTTAAACCAAGGATATATTTTGTGTATGCTAATTGGTCTTCCTCTAAGTGTTTTAAGAGCCTTCAGATTTGAATTTCAGAGCCTCACCTGTGGAATTTGCAGCAATCAGTGCTCCAGTATTGCATGTCACTGGTAAAAACAGAGGGAAGAATATGGATATATAATCTGGATTAAACAGGCACAGCTGATTTTACAGCACATTTCTTGTCTTTGCATCAGGCTGTGCAATAAGCAGCAGTGATTTCACGTTTAGTAGTTAGTATGTCCTACAAGATGCTGTTTTTTGTACTCTAGTTGGATTAGGAGGACCCAGTCCCAGCATAAAAGTAGAAATGTTGAATGTTTGCTTTTTGTGACTGAGACAGAGGTGTTTTTCTTTTTT
>VXAX01006651.1:296640-344032 GCA_013399835.1 Leptocoma aspasia | reverse complement strand
TTTTTTTTAATGAGCTTTTTGTACCATTATCTCTGCTGGCCAGTGTGCAGCCAATAGTTTGTCATCCCCCATTCTCTGATAGCACATCACTGCTGGATCAGAAAAACTTGCAAAGGCGAGATCAGGTGTGATGTGAGGGGAACGTGGCTGGGTCAGGAGGCAGGCTGGTGTGTGGTACAGCACGCACAGCCCTCTGGGCTCCCTGGGGGGCACTGGGGTCTCTGAGCTGGACTAGCTGGGTGAGGGGCTTTGGGTATGCAAGGACTGTGCCTTAAATCACAAGTTGCTTACTTGATCACAAGTTGGAGTGAATTCATCTGTACCAGGGAGCTAAAGTCATGCACATGTTAGTTGCTTTTATTTTAGCTGAGAATAGCTTCATTAATGCTGCTGCAGTGAGATACTTGGATTGTTGAAATGTGGTTTAGTTGTAATGATTAAACTGACTATGCAGAGGTCTTTTTCACGATGCAATCAGAAGAAAAGCTCTTATCTCAGGTCCAGGCTCAGCTTTGTGATCTTCTCAGGACACCTCAGGACACTGAAATATTAAAAGACAAAACTCTTTGACATTTCCCTTCCTTTTGAAGCAGTTGTCACAGCAGGATTACACTAGATAGATGGTCTATGTGCTTCATAAATAATTGTGTATATTTTATGCTTTGGGTGAATTTTTCACTTCAAGAGTCAATTCTAAGAAGAGTCTGCAGTGTAAGGTGGTCATAGCTGGCTTGGGTATTTGTGTTTCCTTCAAATGACAGATAAAGAAACTAAAGGTACTGCAGATACAGAAACTATTTTACAGCTCACAATGAAATCTTGCATTGCTGCTCTCATCCTTGCAAATCTGGAAGTTCAGGATGAGCAGCTTCTCGCTAGATCAGTTATTCCAGAAATGGCAAAATTAAATATCAGGAGGTATGAAGAAAATGGGGAATAAATGTGTGTGTTTGAAAGTCTGAGTGTATTTGAGGGAACTGACCTGCAGTTTGCTGTGGGCTCCCAAAGGCAGGGATGGCCCCGAGTGCAATCTGAGTTTTGGGGCTGTTTGCTGTGGGGTTGGTGCCAGGGTAAAAACCCTCTGAAGGTGTTGGCTGAGGCAGTGGAGCAGCAGTGCAGGAAAACCCTGCTGCTGGAGTTCAGTGCTGAGGAGCTGAGTGCCTTGTTTTGACACCACATGGAGCATCCCTGTGCATTCCACATGGCATCGCTGTGTGTGAACAGAAATGGAGAGGACCTCCATCAATTTGTTCTAGTTCAGAAATAAAATATGAAAGTCTTTTATCAGGTTTGGCTTTCATTAATTGCTAAATTTTTTCTTTTTCTATTGCAGTTTGATTTCATTCAGCTACAACGTAAGATTGACTGCACCAGATGCAAAAAATGACAAAAATCTGGATCACATTTTTGCTGCTCTTCTTATTGGTTACTATGGTGAGTCTTATGAATTTTTAAAATCACTTCCAGTTTTAACAACCCTGTACAGAGTACCATAGAAATTATTAATATGGAAGCACAGAAAGAGCTGATCTTGTGTTCCAATGTAGCTTCTGCACAGCAGGATCTTTATCTATCTTATGTTGTCTGTTAAATTCCTTTGCCAAAGGAACAGAAATAGTTTTTACCTCTGCTGAATCCAGCATATTCTCTGCTGGCTCAGAGCTGGACAAGTGACACAGAGGCAGTTACCTGCAGACCCCAGGAAGAGGAGAAGACAACTAACTGAGATTCAGAGACACCCTCAGAAATTTTAATTTCATCCCTTGTACGACAGCGGTACGCTATTTCAGTCTGCAGCTTTGATTTTCTGTGAAGCTTAGTAGCTTCCCATAAAATATTTAATTGCTATTAAAAATGCACTTAAAAGGTTTAGGTGTTGGTCAAGATGAGTTTTCCTAAGATTTTTTAATTTTTATAGCTATCAAAGTAGATGTCTTGTCTTTTGAATAACATTCTCTATTCTGAGGGTTGACTTTATGGTTCAGCAGACTACAGAGAAAGCAAATAACTCTGGACAGGCTAAATGCTTCAGTGCATAAAATATATGGTCTTTGTTTGTAAAGGATCATTTTGGGCCTGACTGAAATGTCCTTTAGACTGAAATTTGATATATTTCACTGGGTTTTACAAAAGCTGTCTCAGTGCCTTCTATGCATGTTGCCATTCTTATTTACAAATCTTGCCATTTGTTCTAACCCCATGCTCATTCAGGAGACATTTCTCAAGATTCAGTAGTAAGAATTGCTAAATTAACCAGAAAAACATAAAATCATATTATCAGTAGTAAGATTTGAAGATCACTCTCTTTCAGTAAAATAAGATTTAAAGTACAATATTTGAAAAGACTGATGTTGAAGAAGTTAATGTTGGAGCTCGTATGTGGTTTGCTAAGCTTTTTTTTTTTTTCCCCTCTTAGTTCTTTGCCACTGCTACTCCAGCTGAGGGACAGCAGAATGCCACAATGGACTTTGCCCAGCTGAGTGTTACACGGAATAAAATCATGACAGCACAGTATGAATGCTACCAGAAGATTATGCAAGACCCTATTCACAAGAAAGAAGGTAGAGATTGTTTTCTCATGAGATTTTGCTAATGCAAGTGGTCAACAGATATCATTACAGTAATTTAGGGTCCTTTAGTTACATTAATTTCTTAGCTTGCTGGCAATTATTTTTCAGGTTGTAGCAATATTTTCCCAGTTTTTTATAAACATCACTTTGGGATGCATGAAGTAATATGTTATGCTATCTGCCCATAGCACTGCTTCTGATATAACACAAAGCTTTTCTTTCTGATGAAATAAGGAAATGTTAATTAAAAAAAAACCTATATTAAAAATTCATTACTAATTAATCTTACCACCTTATTTCATTTCATGCTCTTATTGCACCTCTGTCTGCCTGGTCACATCTGCCTTTAAAAAATTGTAATTATCTTAATCCACACAGTTTCCCTGCTCTGAGGGTTGTGCTGGTGTCATTACTGCTTTTCCTGATAAGTCACTCAGAGCTGACCTCAGCAACTCCACCTGTTGCTGTATTCACTTGGTAGCTTCTGGAAATACTGAGTGGCTTTTGAGGAAAGGAAAGGTGATTGTGCTCTTCTGAAATGATTCTTTGGAGGGACCGAGTGCCTGGAGGTCCAAAAAGGATACTAATATGGCAGTGTAAGCTTATGCCCACAGCTTAAGGGGGCCTCACAGCTTCAGAAGCATCTGCACAAATTGGAAAATCCTCAGATGAGGAGGAATTACACAACGTTTGAGAACGGCAGCCTTTGAGATGGGGGCATTATTAAGTCTTTAAAAGAAAACTGAAGTGAGATAATAAAAACATCTTGAAATTTGTAGAGAGGCACACAGTCATTCTGTGTGCCTTTTGGGAAAGAAGCTGTTTATAAAATGCCAGCTCATTCTCAAGGGAGGTTCATTTTAGATGTTGAAATGTGTGTGAGCAATGAGGCATTGGAGCAGGCTCCAGGGACACTGGATTCCCTGTCCCTGGGGCACTTAGGGAGGTGTTTGTCCACAGTGGCCTCAGGTTCAGCCCAGCCTGAGGCACAGCAGCTGTGGCTGCCTCCCAGCCAGGCTTTCTCATGGCTTCTGGGATACCACTGTGATTGCTGTGAAGGAGCAAACATATGTACAGGCTTGGTGTGCATCCAAAATATACATAAATTCAGTAAAGCCATCTTTGAAAGCGTGAGGCTCTTTGCTGAGGTACATTATTGAGTGTGAATCGATTTAGGGGTTTTTGCCCACCATGTTCTAGATGTGAGGTTTGTAAATTGTAGGTGTATGCCATTTCAAGGTGAATGAGAAAAGATTTTGAAATGTGTTCAAAGAAATGTATGTATAAGAAACTATCTCTGTTAAGTGAAGTTTTAATCAACCGCTGCTAAATCTTTTCTCTTTTTTTCCCCATTGCTGCAAACCTACCTTACCCAGTCCTACATCTTACCTTTGAAAGACTATTCTGAAGCAAGAGTTATTTTATTCCCAGGTGTCTATCTGATTGCAGGTCCTTACTGCAACAGGACCTGGGATGGCTGGCTGTGCTGGAGTGATGTTGCCGCCGGAACCGTGTCGGTGCAGCGCTGTCCTGACTACTTTCAGGATTTCAACCCATCAGGTATGAGCGCATTGACTTCTACATCAACAAATTTCTCACTGAAATGAGAGTCTGGGGGCTTGATGTCTCTTGTTTGCCTCACTCAAGTCATTAATGCTCCAGGATTTCAGATACTCAAGACCCATTATTTGCATTTTCCTTTTATCACACAGAAAACTGACAAGTTACTTTTTTTCTTTTCTGAGCTGTGTCCCTGAGGGATTCTGTAGATTAGGGAGTACGAATTGAAGTTAGATCACACTTTCTTCCTCTTAGAGATGAGCTTTTCTGACAGACAAGCAGAAATATGACTTACACTTTTACCTCCTTTAACACTTGAAGTTGACGAGGAGTTTCTCCCACTTTGAATAATTTCCTGTTTCTTTGGGCTAAGCTTTGTGAGCATGTGGAAAATGTCATGGATTTTTTTGTAATTCCCAGGGTCTTTTCATGCCTCTATTTGATGATAGAAAACACTGTATTTCCAGCAATTTTCCAGTTTGGTTCTTGAGCAGTTTTGGTATTGATGTTTTCCTGCCTGTCCAATACTAATTCATAGTGGTAGGATGTTAGGCTTCAGTTTCCATCTTGGATGTTAAGCAAGCCATTTAAATATTCTTGCACTTCATCTGGTAGTTCTCTAACAGTTCAATGCATTTTGATACTTAATGGATTGGAGAGGGAAAATCTATTTGTTTTCTTAAGGAAAATCACATCATCTGTTGCCCTTGCCAAGCAAAAGCAACGGCCTCAAGTTTCTCAGAATTCATGGTAACAAGCAAAGTCTCTCTAGTCATATTAATAAAGCTGTCATTTGCTTGCCAATCTTTATTAAATACTTGGCATCAGGAAAGACAATTTCAGTGCTGACTGTTGTGTTTTTCTTTCACTTTTCTTCTTCTGTTTTTCGTTCTGTCAACTTTGATTGCAGAAAAAGTTACAAAGATCTGTGATCCAAATGGGAATTGGTTCAGACACCCAGAAAGCAACAGGACGTGGACAAACTACACCCAGTGCAATATCTACACACATGAGAAAGTGAAGGTAGGAGAGGAATGAGTGCATGGTACCTGTGTCAAGAAACTGAACTGAGAATCTTTACAAGTTTCCAAACTCAAGAGGCAGCAGAATTGATGCAGCAATGCTGTATTTATAGACTTGTTTATCTTGAACATGCCCATCCACTAGAAGATTTAGAAAAATCTCTAAAAACCTCTTAGAACAAAATCTTTAAATGACCTCTTAGAGTTACTTTGTGATGTGTGAGGATACAATGGGCAAAATTGCATGTTTTGCCCTGTTCCCCAACTCTGTCCACTAATATTCCTTATGTTTATGAAACATTCAGTCATGGGAAGAAGCACTAAGTTGAAACTGTAAATTCCCAAGGACCAGGAATACAAACCACAGACCAGGACAGGCTGTAAATAAATTTGGACCTCATGTTAAAGGGCTCAGTATTAGCAGACTGTCAAGAAGTCTGACCTGTAATAGAGTTTCTGACTGCCTGCACCATTGCTCTCAAATGCCTTAGGGTACTTACCTAAAAACCACATTGGGAAAAAGCTGGTTACAGATAATAAGGCACTTTATTATTGCTTTTTCTCAAATCATGAGACTTTGATTTGGCAGTTTGACTTTAAATGGCAGTTTAATGCTATTAGCAGAATTGCCATAATTCATTGATTCTTGCTCACATCTGGCTGGCAATGGAGGATATTATTCAGAAAGGAGCAGACCTATGATAATCTCTCTTTATGAATGGTGAGGTCATTTCCCCTCAGGCTGTTTTGCCAGCAGATTTCAAGTCTGTCACAAATCTGAAGCCATTGTATGGAGTAACAGCTCCAAAGAAAGCCTTGCTGCTTGCTGCAGTTGTGCTGTTATGCCCAGCAGCATTATCTCCTCCCTGCACACTAACTGGGGCTGTTGTGCATTGTTAATTCCCATTGTTACTGCCCTCAGCAGTGTTTCCTGCTGTGCCATGCTTTGGTGCCGTTCTAAATTGCGGGGCAATCTCTAAATCCCTAAAATGCATCTCTGCCCAGATTGGCCACTGAGTGACACAGGATATGGACCTGCCACAGAATACATGTTGTCATTTATACATCTCAAATGTTAGCAGTTTAGGGTAACGCCCGATTTTTCTCACATTTTTCACTTTCCAAATTTCACAATGAGTTCCACTTATACCTGTTGCATTGATGTTTGAGGGTTTTTTTTTTTAAGGAAGCTGTCTCATTCAAAAAAATAATTATAATTTGGAAATTGCTAGCACACCTGAAGAATTACCCTTGTGTCATCTTACAACCTACTTAAGGCTTTACCTGTAATCTTTTTATATGTCAAAAGTAAGTCAGTATATATAGTAAACTGCAATTTGCTACTCTGTCCTAACTTGGAAGGATAAGTTCAGGAGATATACAGAGTTTGCAGTATGTGAGCATTTGGATGTGTGCTGTAACTCTCCCTATGGAACACAAATAGTTGTGCTTTATTGTGAGAGTATAAGGTTCAACCTGAAAATCATCTTTTCCTTATGTGCCAAATGATAACTTTACATTCAATGCAGCAAGGGTTTTTTGCTAGACAGATTCCATGACTGAAAGCAAAGGTTTGTTACTTTCTGATAAATCTAATTAGTTCATTAATATATTAGCTACAAGAATTAATGATAACATGAACATGTTCCAAATATTAAATCACCAGTTCCTTTTTTTACCTTTTGTATCTACCCAGATTTTCATAATTCCATAATCGGCAGTAGGCTTATTTAACATAACATAATATTGAAACATAATTATGACTATTTAACATAATAATCTTCACTATTTTTGAGTCATTGTTAACTTTTTTTCATGCCCTTCCTGAAATGCTCAATAAAAACTGAATTTTCAGTACCATAATCATAGCTCACTTTGAAGGAAGTATCTTTAAATGCTGAGAAAAATTCTGTGGGGAAAAAATTACAGAAATTCATACAGGAAGCATGTGCTGTACTCAGGAGCTGTGTTAAGAGAGGAATCAAGTCTCAGACAGCAGTGCACCCAGTACAGGAACCTAAATAGCCAGATTTATATAAATAACCAGAAAAAAACCATAGCACTGTCTGTTGGAAACTTGGTGTTTTAACTGGTAAGAGGTAAATTTTAGTGATTACTTCAATTAATCTGCTGTGATCCCTGTGGAGAGAGATTTTAGCAGGATGTTGTTTGGCAGGATTCTGGACTTGTTCCATCATTACCTGAAGTGGTTTTGGGTTTGTTTGTGGTTTTTTTTTACTAGTATTATAGTCACTTTAACTGCAAGAATAGAAGTATAAATATGTGCTTTATCAGCAGTAGCTCTGTCTGAATCACTTGGCTTTGTTTTTGTGTTGCAGACTGCTCTGAACTTGTATTACTTGGCCATCATCGGACACGGTCTTTCAATTGCATCACTTCTGATTTCACTTGGCATATTCTTTTATTTTAAGTAAGTATATTTAAAATCCTTCATCAAATCCCAGTGGTAGCCACAATCCTGGTTTCAGTGCTTTGGAACACCAGCCATCCAAATGGAATTAGGTGGAGCAGGAAGGTGAGGAAAGCCAGTATATAGGTTTGTCATTGGACTTTATATTGTAACAAAAATGGAGGTTTCTTTTCTCAGGAATCTAAAATCAAAAACCTGCAACCCAAAAACTGTAGAATATATTGAAAATATGAAATGGGAAAATGTTTGTTCATTTTGGGTTTGTGATGTTTGGATTTTTTTAGTGATAAATTACAGTATGGATACTTGGACTCAATGATCCTTGTGGGTCTCTTCCAAGTCCGGATGTTCTGTGATTCTGTGTTATGCCAAGCATCAGCTGAACTAAAGAGCAAGTGGAAATCAAAATAGTGATGACATTTGATAGGTGCAGGAACTTTCCAAAGTGGTACTCACAAAATATGACAACAGCATGGGAAGTAAGGCTAAGAGCTACAGTAGAAATGGAAATAATAAAAATAATCCCGTTATTGTGTATGACAGGTTTGTCACCTGCTAACTGACAGTTATTGTCACCTTCTTGAAAGGAAGTTTGGGCAGTGAAAGGAAATTTGAGCAGTGTATCACCACTGTCCCAACAGCTCGTAATATAATACACAGGCCTTTTAAAATCAGTTTCATTACTTCATATTTGGTGAACTCTCTTTGCTTCCCTGTGAAAGACTCCCTTTCTTTTCTTTTTCCTTTAAGAAGCTGCTGGGGCCTGGTGGAAAGGTGAGCCCAGGAGCGTTGCCATCTGGGCAGAGCTGAGAAAGACAAGTTGTTCCCTGTGCCAGCTGCTGCCGTGCCCAGAGTGGGCTGCCCTTGTCAGCCTGGTTTAATCATTTCATAAACACCTTCTCCTTGGCAGTGCACATCTGCTCCTCACACTCACCCACTCCTGCCCCTGGACCCTGCTGCCTCACTCCGGCTTCCCGTTCCTCCTGACATTTAAATAGCAAGAGCAGACACACTTGCAGTGGATGCTGCTTTTCTCATGCTGTGGGCTTTGATTAGGTGGAGGCAGATGGTAGCTCATTAAAAAAAAAAAGTTCTTTTTAGTCACATCTGACTGAAAACAGTGCTTCCACTTTAGCTGTGCCTTATTTTCCCAGGCTTCCACAGCATTTCTGCAAATCCCCAACAAACAGGAGTGTTTCAACTCTGTAGCCTTTCTTTTGAAATCCAGTATTCAAGATGATATTTCAGCTTTTTCTGCTCTCGTTTCATGAGGAAAACACATGTAATTGTTTTTCAATCAATTTATTTTTGTATGATCTGTAAAAACAATGCTTCTCCTTTCCAAATTCACTTTTCTTCCACAAACTCAATGTGTGAAAGGGCTCTGAATCCTTATAAGAACTTTGATTTTGCATAAAAAAGGTTGGTACTGTTGCAATAGATGTCACAAAGTGTAGCAGACTAAATACCTAACGTGACAGCAAAAATGCTTTAACACAGGGGAAAAGAAAAGATTTGGAGTAGGATATGATTTTATAAGTTCACAGAGAGTCAAGCATGACTTCTCTATACCATAATATGAAAGCCAAAGTAATTTCATCTTTGCTTGTGGCACTTAGTGCAAAAGCAGGTGATCTGCTGTGCTGCCATCCTGTGTCATTTTTGTCTAAACATCCAGGAGTTTTCTTCTCTGGGAGCAGGATCATCCTTCCTCAGAGAACAGCATGGAATGAATCCAGACCCACAAACCACATTTTCTAGACTGTGGTTGTGTTTGGATATAAAAGGAAATTACAAAATTCAAAGGAAGCTAAAGAAAGTCCTCTGCAAGCTGTTCTCTTGGGATGTACAGTTCCTCTAAGGTATTTTTAGTAGCAGAAGGGTATTTAAGGACCTAGATTAATACCAGGATGTATTATGTATCGGCTAAGGCTTGGATAATTATTCATAGCTTTAACAGGTGGACTTTTTTTTTTTTTCCTATTGTGGGGGGTGTCTTTGAATTTGTCATTTCCAAAACATTTAATCTCTAAGTCAACTGACAGTTTCCAGACAACATTTGCTGGATTTCTGATCATTAGGATATCTTTAGATTTGACTAGAAATTTGGAACTTTCCCCCAAAGGAAATATCAAGTCTTTGGGATTTGAATTATATTTAGGACTAAAATTTTTCTGCATTTTATGTTTGCATTTTAAATTTTGTTTTTTCTTCAGAAAATGTTCTCCTTGGAAATACTAGTCCAGCTTGTGACTTGTGTTCCCCAAGTGCATTGCAGTTCTTGGTTTAACAGAATGAAATGGGTCATAAACTTGGAACTCTGAACATCTCTGAAAACTTACCTATAAAAGTAACATAAAGTAGTAACAAAAGACATAAAAGTAACTTCTTGCAGTGTCTCTGCTTTCTCATTCTTTTACATACTTGAGATCATGCAGGTGTTGCAAATGTTAAAAAAAATTGTATGGTTTTCATAAAGAATTAAAAATGAGGCAAGAGAATATTTTAAAAAGCAGTGATTTAGGATGAAGGGGAGCTACAGTTTCAAAGATGCCCCCACACCTCCCAACAAAAACCAAAGCAGCCAAAAAAAAAAAAGAAACCCAAACAAACCCACCTGAAATAAAGGAGTTGTTGATCAAGTGTCATGTCAAATCCCATGACAGCATTCACAGAGGAGAGCAGCACTGTGTTGGAGTGGGCAAAGCACTGATTATTGGATTGTTATGGAGACAGGAGCTTCCTAAGTCACTCAGTCAATGTCATCTGAACAGATAATTCCCCTTAGGTGCATATGTGGATCTCACTGGTTGAGTTTTGCAGTATAGAAATACCTTAAAAACTTAGATCTCAAACCCACTTAGGGGCTTTTGAAAATGTCATCCTTTTTTCTTTTGGAGAAATATTGGAGAAATTAATTTTTCCCTAATTCCCAAGATATACAGGAGTTGAAAAAAGAAGGGAAATAGGTAATTTAGTAGGAAGTCTGTTTTTATTTTGTTACACACGGTTTAATTGAGGAGTTGGTCATTCAAATGTACTTAGATCATAAATATGAGAATTAAGTGATTAAAGGATATTATGTCATTAAGAAAAACAGTCAGAAAAAAGGCATATAGGAAGGACACCAGAAAAGGGAGGGTGGGGAAGCTTAGGAAAAATCCTTTTATTACCAAAAACAGTCTTAGTTTTTAAATGTCATCAGTCTTGCTTTCTGTTTCTTGTCCGGTGATCCTTTCAGTCCTTTCATGCATGGGTGGAGGTGGGTGTGGATGGGTGTGCTTGAATATCCAACAGGAACAGCTGCGGGATGACCCGGAGAGATGGCCCCATTAGCTGTATGTGCTCTTCCTTGCCTGAGCCTTGAGGCTTAACAATAAGCAGACAGAATTCCAGAGTTTTTCAGGACTTGTTTACACAAAGCCCTTCACTGGAATCTAGCATTGTCTCTCTTTTCGTATATAAACCATACAGGGGAAAAAAACATGTGAAAATACGTTTTCAAAGAACCTTAAGACCCTGCATGTCATAATAATTAAAGTTTATCCATTTGGGGCATTAAAGCAAGACTCAAAATATTAAAGAGCCTAATGGAATACATTTTTTCCTCAAATTCATATGCCACCCTGTTTTCCATATTTTGGAGACTTTTTCTTTTGTATTTTCTACAGCCAAGTGACACATGGCAAGCAAAGTTTCCTGAAGGTCCCTGTTAAATGGCAGCACTGGTTTCTAGAGGGGTTTAATCCCCTGGTTTTGGTGCCTTGGGCTTGGACTGTGTCAGGGCTTGCACAGTGTGTACTGTGAGCTCAGTGAGAGCTGCAAAGGATGCAGCCAAGATCTGCCCTATAGCCAGGCTTATGGGGCTGTCCTTTTTCTTCTTTGGGTCACCTTGATTGTTGTTTCATCTGTCAGCAGTTTTCAATATACTCCTCCAGCCTTTGTGAAGATTCCCTATCTACATTTCTCTGAAAAAATGTGAAGGTCTCCCTTCTATCCTCTAAAATTAAAAATGAATCACCGACATCCCTCCTTTATCTTTTCTTCCAGACATGCTATTTGAAGAGGCCAGAAAACTTAATTTTTTTTTTCCCCCCTTGGGTGACAGTTTAGACATGTCCCCTGCTGCCCTTTTGAATGTGTTTCTGATTTCTCTCAGTGGCATGTGTGTGAGGGGTAGGTTTTCTCCCCCCAGTCGGTCGTTCCAAAGTGTCAATCAGCTGCACTCCATCTCTCTGGCCATTGCTGCACCTAAGTTCAACATTGTTTGATATGGTTGAATCTCTGGGTTGGTTTTTTTTTTTTAAAGCCCTTCCAAAGATATTCTCTCTTTAATTTTATTGCGAGATTAAAAGCGAACCTTAGAAATTAACACCGTTAAATGCAGTTCTCTAAGGATTTTATAATTATGTCCTATAAATTGTTTATAACTTAGTAATATGCAAAAGTCGGGGGGAGATTCGCATTATTTTGCTTATTTAGATATTTCTCTAGTTTTAAGCCGAAGGAAGAAAAATGATGAGGATATATGAGTAACAGGAATTACCCTCAAAAGATCTGAACAGATTTGGGTAAATGGAAACAGGGTAAGACAGCTTCATCAAGCACAGGTGTGATAGGTAATTGGGAAATTCTTCAGGTACTAACCAAAAAAAGTACATCTTCTGAAAATTATTATTATAATTTAAATCATTTTCAGCTGGCCACTAGAAAGCAGGTCCTTCACTATAAGCATATTGGATCTAAATGTACTTGCTTTCCTCCTTTTGGTGTATTAAATTTGCTCTGGACCTGAAGAAAGAGTTGATATAGGACTTGTTAGTAAAATCAAGAGCTCTAGTATTTCCAAATGTCAGAGCTGTCCCCAAGTACACATAGCTGTCCTCCCATGTACTCATTTGTTCTTGTTTCTCTTTTCCAGGAGCTTGAGCTGCCAGAGGATTACCCTGCATAAAAATCTGTTTTTCTCTTTCGTTTGCAACTCTGTTGTGACAATAATTTCGCTGACAGCTGTTGCCAACAACCAGGAATTAGTTGCAACAAACCCAGTAAGTGCAAGCCTGCTTGGCAGCCCAATTTGTCTGCAGGTGAATGGCTGGAGCAGCACAGCAGAGCTGGGAGTGCCCAGCTGAGGGAATGCTGTGTGCAGTCAGGTTCCTGACACCCTGTCCCTGTGAGGGACACAGCAGATGTCCCTCAGTGCCTGGGACAGTGCACACTCGAGGTTGTGAAATAGTAAAAGTGCTTTAAGGGGCTGAGCTTACTCTTCCCAGCTCCACAGAATGGCTTTTGCCCTGAAACAACTGCAGGAAAGCTTGTTCTAGATGAGGTCAGGGAGGCTGACAGCTGAATTCACCAAGGAAGGGCAGGAAAAAATACCTTTTCCAAGGTGTTTTGGATCTGTCTGCTAGTTTCTTATGGCTTTAATTTGGCCATCTTCAGATAAAATAAAAACTATTTATTTTTATAACACAAGAGTCTAAAGATGAAGTACATAAACAAATCCCTAGCTCTGGCTTTATTGTTATTTAGACATGGAAGATAAATCTGAATTCTGTGGAAGTTAGGGTAAAACTCCAGAAGCTGAATTGAGTAAAGAGATAATTTCCTTTTCTCCTGTAGAAGCAGTCATCAATGTGCTGGAAAACATACCTGAGATAGCTGCTAATAACCATCATCGAGTGAGTTAGGTAGCAGAAAATGGTAAAACAACAGCGGGTTTTGGTTTGTTTTAAGCCAAGTGGCAGAAATAGAACAATCAAACAGGCAGCAATATTGGAAGGAGGGGAAAAAAAGGATTTAATGTGACCAAATCTGCAAGTTAGCTGTTGCTCCTTGTTCACAACCTCACAATTCCCAATAAATTGTATTATATCATTTGAACTCTAGGATATATTTTGAATTAAGCTAAATACAAATAAATGCCAGGCTCCTCCAGAATCTACTGCAAGCTCTCAGTCCCTAGGTGCAGTTATGAATAGGTTGAAACTGGAAGTATTGTAAGCATTTTAAAAATGTGAATTGTTCTCTGGGGTAGTTATACGTTGTGATGGGTAAAACTCAGAGGGGATTACCTACATCAAAGTACGTTTCTTGTGGGGTTGCTATCAGATAATTTAAGGATTTGGAATGGTTAAGTGTGACAAGGGTTGCAGTAAGGCAAAATATCATAACAGCATTCTACCACGCTTGAGGATCTCAGGGTCCTTGTGTATGAATAATAAAAATCAGACTCAGTTATTAGTTTTATGTCACCATAAAGTATGAGATTGAAATGCCATGAAAATTCTATTTAAAAAGTAAACAAATATGTAATTGTAATGGAAAACAGAATAAACGTTACCTCGAGTGGTATTTTTTCCACTTTGCAAATAAAGCTCTGAGATTTCTGCAAATTAAAAATTTATATTATAGTCTGGGTTTTTTTCCCCTGCAGGTTAGTTGCAAAGTGTCACAGTTCATCTACCTGTACCTGATGGGTTGCAACTACTTTTGGATGCTGTGTGAAGGCATTTACCTGCACACTCTGATTGTGGTGGCTGTTTTTGCTGAGAAGCAGCACCTGATGTGGTATTACCTTCTTGGCTGGGGTATGTGCTTTCACCCTGTGTATTTTCAGGTCAATGCAGCCTCTTCCTCCTTCAAACACCCATACCTTTGCCCCTCTGATCTGTAGCTTTGAGTGATGATGGCACACCCCCATTCTTTGTCTGTAGTGTTTTAACAAGCTTAGAAATATTAACGTAGGAAGCTGTGTGTGCCTCTGCCGAGAGAGAGCTTATGCATTTCTGGAGTCAGGAAGTGACTCCTCCTTTGTATAGAGAAAATAGTCTCTTATTATAAAAAAGACCTTAAGAAATAATTATTCATTGTTCCTCACCTCGAAGATGTTTATTCAGGAATGAATGTTTGTTTTCAGAGGAGTCTCGCCGTGCCGAGGGTGGAGGGTCAGAACTGAGTTAGGGATGGCCGAGGGTTTATTTTTCCAGCACTTCCATTTGACCTGTATTGTTCACTAAGCAAACACAGAAGAGCTGTAACTGAAGAGCTCAAGTAGTATCGGTATCAAAACCAACAAGCCAAGCCTGCTCACTTCAGATAAAGCACAGGGGCTTTTTCACAAAGTGAAAGTGAAGGCTCTGGCAGCCTCGCTGTACTGGCACACTCAGCTCCAGTGGGACTCGGTACCTGGGTCACTGTCCCACTGCAGGCACAGCTGAGGCGTGGCTGGAAGGTCACAGGTGCTCAGCAGCTCCTGAAGGTCAGGTACCACCAGAGTGGCAAGGGCCCCAGATGACTAATTTGCTTCTTCTTTTTAATTTTTTTTTCATTTGGCTTGATTTCCTGAGTCTAATTTCAAAGTTGTTTTTTAAATACAGCAAGGTTTTGATATTTGTCCTCATACCAGTGAGAACATGCTTGCCACTGGCCATACTGTTAAAGCTGTGCTCAGGTATGCAACCACCATTTTAATATTGCCTTCCTATTTGGTGCTACTGCAGATTGCAGCCTGAAAAGCATCTGTGTTAATGAAGATCACTTGTTATGGTCTAATGAGTGAAAAGTTGTTTTGCCTTTCCTGTGTGTTGCTGTGGATTTCTCGGCAAGTCAGTGGGAATAAAGTTTCACACAGACCTCAGAAAGAAATCTAAGAAAGTTTAAATTGGTCAGTGTTAGTTTATTGTCTCTGCAGGTATACAGTTTGGGTGAGGTGAAAATACAGAAGATTCCTGCAAGATATGCAAGTTTACTTAGTTATTAACCAGGTTTTACTAATGAAGATAATACTGGTTTTTTTCTTCACAGGTTTTCCACTGATCCCTGCCTGCATACATGCCGTTGCAAGAAGTTTATATTATAATGACAAGTAAGCAGCTTCAGCTTGCTTTGCAAAACTTTTATATTTTCTTTAAGGTAAAAAGTAAACCAAAGCTAATAAATGCCTTTTTTTTTTCTTTTCCTGTTTGTTTTCTGTAGTTGTTGGATCAGCTCTGATACTCATCTGCTTTACATCATCCATGGCCCTATTTGTGCCGCTCTCTTGGTAAGTATTTTTCAAATAATATTTTGTTTTCTGGCTGCTCTTGATGGGCTTACAAAGGTAAGAGCCTTTAGCCAACATTTAGAGGTCACTGTGACTTGTGAGTCTGCTGCTTAACCCAGCAGGTGCCTCAGACACACAAGATACAGGTCTTGGCCTTATTAAGGATCTGTGCCTCTGGTCCTTTGAGAAATTTGGGGTTTGCAGTATTGATTATCATTCCACTTAAATGCTAGCAACAAGGAAAGACTAAGCTTTACCTGGAGTACTGGAGGCAAATTTAAAATCCTTCCTTTAGCTGAGAATGCCTCTCATGCCCAAATTGCTGGATGGACCCTGCTAGAAGCTTCATTGTTGTCACTGTGCTAAACAGCCACCAGACTGTCTGAGGTTCAGAGAGAGGGGGTCTGGATGCCAGGACTGACTGTGGGTGGGAATATGGGATGGAGAGAAAGGCACTAGAGCAGGCACTTTGTGAGAGAACCAGTGCAAAGGGTTCTGCCAGTACCTGTGAGTGCCCCTGGTGTGACACTGATTTAGCACTGTCTGCTTTGGCCACTGTGGTATTGCAGCTCCTCTGTTTCTGGAGTGCTCATGAAATCTTGGAGCACGGTGTTCTGTCTGACACCCCAAGTTAATGCCAGCTCTAGTCAGTGTTCACTCCTAAATTAAATTCTAGGTGAGTAACTGATGACATTACTGCATAAAAAGCAATCTTGTACGTCAGTTGCACTAGGACTGGGTTTGCCCCGTGAAATTCAGTCAGTAGATTGTTGCTAAATAAATACTAGGTGTGCACTTAACTATCTACATAATGAACATAATTAGCCTAGAGGCATTTCATATGTGATTAGCCCCCGACTGTGTATGACAGTAATTTGTTTTATTGTAAGAGAAACCTCGAGCTGATCTGGCCAAGCTGCTGGGTCCGTAGCTGCTGACTTTTCTCCCCACTTTTCAGTTCACAAAAGGAAGTTGATTAAGAATAAAAACCTTAAGTAACTTTATGGAAATAATTGCAGTTTCTGATCTACAATTTCCTCTTCTGTTAACTTGTTAATTAATACCTGTGGAGGGAATTCTGTGCATAGAGAATTCTCTAAGACCATTAGGTAAATCCTGGGATTCTTGTGACTCCCTTTTTCATTCACATTGAAATTAACTAGTTAACTTAAATTTTGAAGACTGTGATGATGCCATGACACACCTGAGCCCCTCTGTGTGGGCAGCCAGAGCAATGCCCATGAAGTGAGAGAGCTGTGATCCTTGAGCTGTGAATTATTGCTGGTAGTCTCTTGCCCTGTCAGACAGGTCTGTTCATGTAAGGATCTACTGTGCTCTAATCTGTAAACTTAAACCCAATTATAAATCCTTTCCATTTTTATTCTCTTTGCTTTACACAGAAGATGAAACCCTGTTTTCACAGAAAAGTATAGATGGGTTTTTTTTGTGGGTTGTTATTCCATTGTTCCGGTGTCTCTTCACAGATATATCACTTAAGAAAAGCTCTTTCAAGCTGAACAATAATTTGTATTAGAATTCACTTTAAATAGCAATGTAAAAATTTGTGTAAAAGCTGGAAGACTGTACTATCTTCCATGAAGTGACCTCATTTTAGGATGTAAGGTCATTTTTTTCTCCTTCTCAGCAGTGGCCTCCACAAAATCACACTGCAAGCGGCCAGACTCCTGTGGGATTCAAACGCACTGGATCCATCCCAAACGATCAAGTCTTGTTTCTATTCAAGGCCACATTCAGAATGTTCTTTGATTTTACTGGAGGCATAATAATCATCTCTGTGGGTTTGTGGGTTTGGTCTGTGCAGAATCTTTGTCCATCCTCTTTGCAATTTACAACTTTGTTCACCTTTGATATTCCTATATTTTTCATGACCCAACTGAAAGTGTTTCTCTTGTATTTTTCTTGCCTAAGTACAATGAGTAAGTTTATTTGAAAATCATGCAGGAATAACAGATTAAACTGTACATCTTGCCTGTGATGTGAAAGTACTTTAAAGAAGTTGCTTTCCTTTCTAGAAGCAAAAAAAGGATTTTTTTTTCAGTTCAGAAAAGACAAGGCAGGGCTAAAGATGTTAGATTAAATGCATGTGTTTAGGCTTTGTGAACAGAACCCTCATTTGCTTAAGCAGCTTGCTTGCCAGATACAATTTCCACACTTTACTAAGCATGACCTGCTTTAGTAGACATTTAAGCAACAACATAAAACTGCAAATTAGATAACGAGGGGGAAGACACTGTTTCTATTTGCAGGAGCAGATCTCAAAGAACGGGAAGGGGACTGTCAAGTGGGTGCCAGGGAGAATTGGCAGAAACCCATGGGAATTTAACTCTTGTACATCACTGAAAATCCTACAATTACATAAAGTTAAAAACAACGCTGGTTTTATGGTCCCTGTTGTTACGTAACTGTGGTCAGTTCTTCTGCCAAAGAAGCAGGAGCAGACATAGGTTGCACTTTGATTGGAATTGTCTTCAACTGACCATTAAATTACAACTGTCTGCCTAAGCAATCACAATTAAAGAAACAGAGTGGGAATGAGACAGTAGAGCGTGATGGTAGTTTGCATGCTGGACAAATATTGATCAAAATTGAGGGGGGAAGGGAAAAGGAATTGGTTTGCACTTTAGTGAAAGCAGTAGTGATTTCCGTGTAGACTTCAGATGTGCCAGTGCTCTTGTGGTTTTGTTTGTTTGGGTGCCGCTGGATTATTCAGCTATGCCGTTGTTTATATAAATATTGTTACAGGGATGTTCCTTCCTCCCTGTAATAATGTTCTATATTGGTGTCGCAGTCTGACAAACCATTGCAGATGCAAGTTCTGAGTGAAGGTGTGCTAGAAGGAAGTTCAGGTGCTCCCTGCTTTGTTTAGGCTGAACTCAGTGCCAGGCTTAGCAGTTAAGAAGTTGAATGCTCAGTTGTGTCCAAGCAGGCAAAGGTATGGAGCTGGCCAACTGCATTAAAAGCCAAGCAGTGGCTACCAACTCATAGCTAAGACTATCTGAGTGCCTGAAGTGAGAATGGTCTGTTTATATCATCCTAAGGAAGAATTGAAACAGAATTTAAACCTACAAGGATTACTATACTACTTAGTGCAAACTCAGCATGGAGAAAAGTAGAAATATCAGGGACATGAGTAGAGTTTAATTCAAAAACTGCAGCCCCTGTTGACTTAGGAATTCAGCTTGAGTTCACTGCCACTCTCGAGCCAGAACCTAAATGCTCCTGAGTTTCCAGTATAGCCACAAACACTTTTTTTTTTTTGGTCTAGGATTGACTTCTCTGCCTTTGTTTCTATTTTTGCTCAGTTGCTCTGTTCAGTTTTCAGGTCACTGTGGGGCTGTTGCTATTTCACTTTGTGTTCATTGTGCAGATAGCACAACAGAGCCCCTTTGGGCTTTTCCAGTCCATCACAGTCAATTTGATGATAATTTGCATGCGAGAAGTTCCACTGCCCTACTTTTGCTTAAATGTAAAAATCTACTCAGCACCTTACTTAAAACCAGGACCTGTTTTCATCACCTTAGTTAAAAATTCAGTTCATCCCAATCTCGCTCTTATTTTCTGACAGAAGAGATATTAATCAAAAATTGGTGCTGCCTACCTGTACTGACACTCAGCCTGTTCTACTCAACTCTGCCTTCTGCTTTGCCTCCTCCAGCATTCTGTTTGCCCTTTTTGCTATTTGCAAACTCTTTTCATGCTTAATTTTGTGCATTTTGGTTTTGGTGGGTGAAACAAATAGAAAATCTCTGTGCATATTGTAAAAGAAACAGCTCATTGGGTGCTGCTATTTATGCCTGGCTACTGCAACTTTCATCTTCAGTTAGCACTTAAGGACAGTGTTATAGGATTTGGCCATGCTACCAAAACATGAGAGGGCAGAAAACTCAGTGTTTGAGACATGTTAATGTTGAACAAGTAGATTTGAGAAAGATTAAATTTAGAAATGGAAGAAGGACTCATTGTCTGCACATACTGTAGGAAGTTGGATAGGGATCGTGGGCTACATAAAATCTAAATAAATCCCTTGAGAAAGAATCAGAAGACCTTGGCTGTTTAAACAAAGCTTAAAGGTAGCTGGAGGCTTCCAGGAGAACTTCACGCAGTAGTTTCCTATGTAAAACAACTTCCTGTTGGAATGATTTAAATAGCATGTAAGTGGAATATAAATAACATCCCATATCTGTAAAGGGCCATGTTGCTATAACAGCACACAGCTATTTATCCTGAAAGCCTGAACTGACAGAAAGAGTTCTGCTGGGGCTGTGGAGGCAGCGTGACACCCATGGTCTGAAATGCCTTCCCTGCTTGCACTTGTGCTACAGCAAGACAGACCCTCCTGCTACCTCAGGAATTCTGAGGTGTGTTAGAAGGGAGTTGTCTGTCTGTCTGCCAGATTCTTCCTCCAGCCCCCTTTTGTCCCTAGTTGTTGGCAAGGACAGACAATCCTCTGGAAGCTGAGATAGGAGGAGAGCCTGTGTCTGTCCCTTCCATAGCAGCTCCCCAGAGCACCTCTGTTCTGTCTCTGTGCCTTGGGCAAGGGGATGGACTGGCTGAGCTCTCAGGGTCTCACCTACCTGCAGCTCCCACCAGGGGAAGATGTGGGTGGGCTGGCATCATCCCTAAGGCTGCTGTTGCTCTGGTTCCTCATCCCTGGGGGATGTGTGTGTGTATCCATACACGTATCTGTGTGAGTGTATCCGTTTTGTGCTTGCTCATAATGACAGCTTGGGATTTTTTTTCTGGTCAAACTGAAAGAATAGAAATAGACCATTTCTAACCAAAAAAAAAAAGCCTTAGTAAGTATGGAAATAAACAAGTTCAGTAGTGCAAGGGAACGACACAGAGCATCATCTCAGTGCTTGCCCCATTGGCAGCGCTGCTGAAAGAATAAAAGATCCAACCATTGGCTACTGCGAGAATGCCAAATCCACTGTTTGTCTAGAGGAATATACAGTTCCTTGTAGCAGCATTTTGCCTTTTTTTTTTCTTTATTCTTCTGATTTTTTTCTTCTCTATAAATTTACGGAATTCATGTTTGAAAAATAAGAAGTAGATTTTTGAAGAGCCATATTTAAATACAAGGAGGGAAAAGCATCATCCTCTCTCTTGAGCAACTTGAAAAGAATCAGTCCTTCACCCATGCACTGTTACTGACAGCAGAGAGAAAGGTGTGTGGGTTGTTACCACTGGCAGGTACTTTGCTTAGAGAGTTCGAGGAGTTGGGTGTGGATACTGGAAGTTAGAGCCATATCTCAGTTATTTACAGGTGTTTTCAAAGATGCTTATCTGATACCTCTTGTACAACCACAATGCTAGCCAAGCAGTGTGAGTATGTGCTGTCTGGTTTCCAGTCTCACAAGGCAGTGCGTGGGATTATTTTTCAGACCTCCTTCTCAGCGTCATCTCCTTTCCCAACAGGTGAACCTTTTCTTCCTGCTGAATATCGTCCGTGTTCTCATAACCAAGCTGAAAGACACCCACAAGGCTGAGTCCAACCTGTACATGAAGGCAGTGAGAGCCACCCTGATTCTTGTCCCCCTCCTCGGCATCGAGTTTGTGCTGTTCCCATGGCGACCCGAGGGCCGGATCGCGGAGGAGGTGTACGACTACGTGATGCACATCCTCATGCACTACCAGGTGGGGAGCAGCACCAGCCCCTGCTCACCTGAGCTCAGAGCAGTTGGCATGGCAATCAGATAAAAGAGAAATGACCTTGTTATTGCAATTTTTGAAGATCTTCAGCCGGTAGTCTTCGACTTCTGGATATGCTGAATTTTTGTTTACTTGCCTTCCGATATTCAAAGGGAAGAAATACCATGGCAGAAAGCTGGCCCCGTATTTGTAGTGATCTATTTTTAGAAATAATTCATCATGTTTAGATTTGTCTTGCATTTTCTCTGCTATCTATATCTGAATTTTATCAGAAAGCTTTAATTATCTCATACCTGAAATAGCCTATATGCATATGAATTAAAGGAGAATCTTTGTTTTTATTTTACAGGGTCTACTGGTGGCTACAATTTTCTGCTTCTTTAATGGCGAGGTAGAGTAACAACTTTTAATATATCTATAATAATTTTTCTTTTTATGTGTTTTTGTCTCAGCGATTAAGGAGGTGGTAATTTTTTTCTTTTTTGAAAATTTTATGTCTAAATTTGTCTAAACTAAAAGAAGAAAACAAAGTATCGGGGTGCCAAGAGCAGAGCTTGGAAAGGACTATGCCATCATCCATGGCACCATTAGGTGTGTTAGGGCTGATTCTTGGGTGCTGAGCTATACACATTTGTCTTGCTTAAGAAATTGAAGAGAGTTGTCACTTTGCTATAAAGTCCAGATGGATATCATAACACTGAAAAGCAGTTCAGCACCCAGAAGGTTTATTTGTCTCTGTTGGAAGCTGTACAGGATGTTTTCCTTGGTCCTTCTGTAGCAGGAACAGGACCACACTGCACACGTGTTGCTGGGCTGGGGTACGGCTGTACCCCACAGCAGGGGGCTGGAATTAGGTGGGCACTAAGGTCACTTCCAACCAAATGCCTTCTATGAGTCTGGGATTGTTTTATGATGCTCTCTGGGAAAATTTTAGGCTGAGCTTTGGAAAAGTGTTTTTTTAGCCCAAGTGAAAAGCACCGTTCCATCAGTCAGACATTAACAGCTTGGTGGGCTTAGGGCAGGAGTCTGTGTGGGTTAGAAGTGCATGTTTAAGGTACCATGATCAGCCAGTTCCAAGGACAGACCTCATCCTGACATTTAGAGGATTGTGCCAGGTTTCAGTAATAGGTGCTATTGATCCTGTTGAAGCTAACAAGCTTTGCTGTTATCTTGGATAGGTCAAGGTCCCTGGAGTGCACAGGGCGACTTTCATGTAGAAACTCTTGCCCCAGGCTGTAGAGAGTACACTTCCAGAGGCTTAGTGTCAGAGATCAAAGTAGTAGGAAGGCTAAAAAAAACCATCTAAAATTGTTAATGTTGCTCTTGCTCACCAAAAAAAAAAAAAGTAAATCCCAGCAACCCCAAAACAAATGAACAAAACTACCCCCACCAAAAAACTAACTGGTAATTTGCCAACGCTTTTGGGAGAGGAGCAATTGCAATGTTATGCTTATTCCTACACATCTGTTTGCTCATTTGTTCTACATTTAGTGTGGTTACAGTATAGGCTCTAAGCAGAAATCTGGAAGTAACCAGATGTTTTCCTAAGACTGAACCCTTAGGGTTTTTTATCAGATGTTCTAAAATTGTGTCAGTGTGTTTCTATAGTGTTATTGGGCAGTAATTTTTACTCACAGGTAAATATTTGGCTAATGCTAGAATTGATTCATGTAGATTGCCCTTCCTTCTCTTCCCAAGTCCAAAGCTGACAGAATTGCAATGGAAATACCATGGGCTTTGAAGGTTTGTGTGTCCCCGCACCCAAATGCATGAGTCTCACTGATTTTTTGCCAAGGAGCCAGAAAAGATGAAGATAGGCTTTCTCTGAGTTCAGAGGGTCTGGGGCAGGGGCCTTGATCTGATTTTACCATAGAGTAGATGCAGGTTCAAGTCCCTGCTCATACATTTGCTTCAAAGCAAGAACATCATTAAATGTTCTGGATCGGATCTGATCACTTCCCCTCACTCTGCATTGACATTTCACACACTCTTCCCTTCTACAGAGCAGAAAGCTCAGGGTGCCTTCAGAATGCCATAGTATAGTTCATAATGCCTTCTAAAAACAGATACTTGGAAAAAAAACCAGTTTGTTCTGCTCCTGTGGAAAATTAGGGACGAGAAGTGGAAAACCTTGAAATTTCTGTGATTTTTATGAAACAATATTGTCCACTGCTCAGTTATGTCTTCATCCTTGTGCCTCTTCCAAGGCTGTTTTTGACTTTAAATTATCATTGATTTTGAAATCTATTCCTGTATCTGTTAATATTTCATTGTTACAAACTCATATTTTTTAACATATCTTCTTCTGCTGTGTAAGAAAAAACAAACCTGAGTCATCCCCGAAATTCACTATGGGCTCATCAGTGATAAAAGATGAGCTCTTCCACAACTCCTACAAATGCTAAAAAGTGAATCACTGCTTGAGTATCTACTGGCAGATTAATGTTTAAAGGAAGATGTAGGTATTTTTAACATTTATTAATTTAGGAATTCAAATTTTTGACCATAGACCTTGACTTAGTTAAACATACATGTCTGTATTTGCTCTCTAGAGAATGGATATTTATGCTTTTTAAACCACTTCTGGGTTCAGTGCTTCAGTGACCACTATTTGCTTTTTTAAAATTTTTTTTTCAGTACACCTTGCTCAAGGCAGTACTTAGTGCTTTATAAACAACTGTATCAGTAAGGAAGTCCAAGGGAAGAATGTAGGGAAAAATGCCAGCAGAGAAAAAATATATTTCCTTTGTCTCCTAAAAGGTTCCAGCCCCCACAAGTGGGGCTGCAGGCACTCGTCTGCTCCCCTGGAGTCACAGCAGGGCATGAACAGAACCTGCAGCTGCAGCTTAGCTGGGCTGCACAGGGGCTAAAAAATCCCCTTCACATCATCCCTTCTCATCCCCCTTCACAGCAACACCTCCTGAGAGATTACAGAAGGAGCAGCACCAGGACTGGTGGCTGCACTGACTCTGTGATGCTGACATTGGAATTGACACTTGGAGTGACAGTGGGACAGAGATTCCCACTGGGGTATTAGCAATTAAAAAATGCTAAAAGCACTAATTTCTTTCTAAGTCTTAGCCTTTCCCAGCTGTTACTGTACATTTTAGTGTATTTTGCACCAAATATCAGGAGCCAAATCCTGATCGAGCAAGACGCTTCTGGCCAAAACATGAACAAAAGTGATCTGCCAGGATAGAACTTCAGTGAAGATGAATTAAGAAATGTAAGAAAAATAGCTGGTATGTGCTGCTGACTGCAGCCAAGGAACATTTTGCTGAGCAGAGCAGCCTGGGATGGCCTGTCAAATCCAGTTCTTACAGGCACTGCAGCTGTTGGTCACAACCCTCCTCCAGACAGGGCGGGTGGGCAAGGCCTTCAGCTTGGATCTTCTGTGGCAGGGCTTCCCCAGGGACACTCACATGCTGCTCAGCAGCCCACAGAGTGAGATGCTCTCAACACATCACATTTTCCAGCTTCAGATGGCCTAGCATGGCTTTTGGGGTCATACAGGCTGTGGTCAGGGGAGAAGCTTGTCCCGGATCTCTGATAGATCAGTAGGAACACTCCTGTTGAAATTTTAATAGCAGGTGCTATAATGACCTACGTGATCTTTGTAAGCCTTTGTGAGGTTTGTTTGCTTTTTCTCCTTCATTTCACTGCTATAGAAATGTTGCCATGAAGATCATAGTCTCAGGTTTGCAAGGTTATACAATTTGTTGTACAATAGATGAGATGGGTGAGGCTGTGTTGTGGTTTGGTTTGGGGTTTTTTTTCTCCTGGTTGGTTACTGAGCTGTTTAATTTGTCTGATATTCAACATCAAGCTACTAGTGTTAAAGGGCTGACGGGAAGGAGTCCTTCCTGCAAACTCATCAAATCTAGCCATTATTAAGTTATAAGGTGAAAAAGAAAGAAAGACTCTTCCAGCTGGAACCAGCATCTCTGTTAATGACTGAGAAACACAATTATATCAGTACAATTCATATTTTTCATTAAATGCTTTCCTTAATATCCTTCCTTGTAACAAAGTTAAAAAGTTCTACCCCTCCTGAGCTGAATTTACAGCTCCATGTCACTGCTCAAAGCTGAGGAGAAAGTGGTAAAAGTTCTTTTCTCACTTTGTGGGCAGATACACCTATTGTTAAACAGAGTGTAATTGACTTTTCCCATCTTCTTCTATAAACGATTGGAAGATTAGACAGGACTGAAACACATTCACAACAGATGAAAGGATGTAAGACCCTACAAGAACAGACACAGAGCAGGACAGAGGTGCAGTCCTGATTCAGCAGTAACAGAGAGGCTTTGGGAACAATGCCAGGAATACATGGCTCAGTTAGAAATGCAACGGAGAGAGTGTGATGGGCACTGGGAGGGAGGAAATGCTCTTTGCCCATACAGAAAACCCTTTTTATAGCTCTCTGTCCCTGCATTGAGCAGCTGGACTGCTTTTCCCTGGCAGAAACCCCAAGACACTTGTCTTGCAGGGATGCTGGTGGCTCTCAGGAGCTATGGAATCTTTTGGATTCTATGGAACCTTTAGGACTGGTTAACAAATGTTGTTAACAAGCAAAAATGAGATGAGCAATTGTTTCTGAAGGAACCGGGAGAAGTGTGGGAGAGGACTGGAGTGTGTAATTTGGCAAGCCTAGTTTATCTCCCAGCTCTGCCAAGAGACTTCTTTGACCTTGTTAAGCCATGTAGTTCCAGCTGCTGGCATTTTCCCCACCTCCAGCCTGTCTTGTCTAAAGTGAAAATTGCTCAATGTGTAATTTTTTGCATGTGTGTCTGTGTTCAAACTCTGAGCTTATTGAAGTAACTGACTGTGAAAGGAGAACAAATAGAACATAGCTCAGTGATGAACACAGATTGATTGAATCCAAACTAAATTCCAAGCTTCCCTCTTGGAAAAGTTGGAATTTTGAATATGCTTCTTGTCTTGGCTTTATGACAGATTACAGGAGATGGATTCAACCTATGCAAAGACTTAAGGTTCTGTATTGGCTCTATTCTAAGGTTCTATGCAATGCATATATTAATTAATCAAAAACTTCCCATGCTGATACAAGAACTCTGCCTTTAGACTCTGAAGAAGTACAGAATTTTAATATGAAAAGCAATAAGATTTGAAACTCAAAAGATAGTTGGTTTCTCGGTGTTTGAAGATTTGTGTTTAGATGTTTAGAGTGGATTAGAAAGTTTTTATGAACAGTAAGACAGCACTTCCTTTGCCCTAAAATGCTAATTTTTTATGTTAATTGGTTGATACTTCTTCCTGTAATCTCTGACATCTCCTTGTAAAGGATTTGAGAAATATGAAGTTCTGCTTTAAACAGAGGCTTCTGATACCAAACTGCAGGAAGTCTAAAAACTACATCCCTTTTCTTGTATTTATTTTTATTTTTCATTATTAAAGCCAGAGTAAAATTAGACAAAAGGAGCCATTGTGTGAGGGAGATGGAAATGGAAAGCAAACATAAACCCTGAAGACATATGGAAAATCCTAAAAATATTTACCCACAATATAAACAATTAACTGGGACAGTCACAGTTCACTGGTTAGCAGCTAGGACTGCTTTCTGTACAAAGTTTGGCTGAAAACGAAATTAAATGACCTGTAGGCAGTTTTTTTTAAGTAGAAAAATGTTGAAAGAGCAACGACAGGAGCTATTACCATTGTTAGCATTCCCCACTTGGCATCTTCCCTGAAAGACTAATTCTGTGTGATTTTCATGAATGTGGCACTTCATCCCTCCACTCTGCACAGGTGTTTAACCATTTTGGAGGGGAGGAAGGCCATGACAAACATCACATCCTTTCAGTGGAGACATGTAAACCAATGGGGCTTTCAGCTATTTTATCAGCTTTATTTTTAACTCTGGTAGAAATGTGGAGTTCAGGAAATTGTTCTTCTAGTCATTTGCTTAAGGTATGATCAGAAATTGGGAAAGACTGACTTGTGCCAAAATCATTGCAAACGTAAATGATGGTTTGTTAAGAGTAAATGAATTTACAGCTGCTGAGGATGTGGCCTTTTGAAAATAAGGATGAACAGAAATTACCTTTTTCACCTCTGTTTCTGATCTGTCTACACTGGATTGCAGTTTACAGGGGAGGAAGCAGAAAAATGTGTGGCTGCTGCTCCTCCTGTAAACTGTGCTTTTCCTGAGCAGCTAGTACACTATAATTGCAAAATGCCATTACTTCACACCAAATTTGCTGAAAAATAATGCTTACCTAGGTGGTGAATAATTCAGAACCTCTCAAGTGCTAAATGGCATGCAGGTAGGTATCCCTGTCCAGGATTTCCGAGCCACGTGCTGAGCCACCACCGTGTCCCTCACGCATCACAGAAGGAAGGCCCTGAGCTGTGGCTGACACTCATTTTGCTTTGTCTGGGGGCACAGGTGCAGGCTGTGCTGAGGAGGCACTGGAACCAGTACAAGATCCAGTTTGAGCACAGCTTCAGCCACTCGGACGCCATGCGCACGGCCTCCTACACCGTGTCCACCATCAGCGACGTGCAGGGCTACGGCTACGGCCACGACTGCGCCGGCGAGCACCTCAACGGCAAGGGCTACCACGACATGGACAGCATGGTGGCACTCAAAACTGAGAAGCTCTATGGCTGAGAGGCTGCTGAGCTGCCCTGGGCCCCGTGCCAAGCCATGGCTGAGTCAGTGACTTCATGGCCAGACGATCTTCCCTGCCTTGGGATATGTTATTCTCCTGGATGATGCAAACTAAACCAAGGTGTTTCTCACACGTGTGTGTGTATACACGCACGTGCATACGTACCTATGTTTGTGTTTCTGTGTGTCTATACAGTATGGACATCTGTACATATATATCTATATATGTATGTGCATTTATATAAGGATACAAACTTTGCCTCTTCAGTTTCTACTGTGTAGACAAAGTTGGCAAGTTTTTGTACAAAGGGAATCAATGAAGGATTTCTTATTTTCTTGGAAGTTAGTATAAGACTGTGCTGTGTTGAAGCCGCTTCATTTGCCTATAGAACCTTAGAGTGTAAATACCATACTCTGTTGTCTTAATTCAACCTAAACTAGCAAAGCAAAAAGGTTTAAGTAAGTGCAATAATAACAAGAAGTTTTCCAGGTTCTTTTTTTGGTCCAGCATTTGTTTGGCTGTCAAAAAAGCCTGTCAAGTAGTCTGAGGTAACAGATTCAAAGAGAGATACTGCTGTTTTGGTTAAAGAGATTGATGTTTTGCTCTGCTTTGGCCAGTTTGTTTCCTTCCCACTGTTTTACAGCAAGCACAGAGACACCACTTCCAGTGTGAGCCTTCATGTACTTCTGTACTGCAATGTAATATCTTGCACCAAGATTTGAGCAATTTTATTTAAGCTATTTCAGGATATTCAGGAGTGTCTCCTTCTCTTGAATTGCGTGGAAGTTTCTTCTGGATTTAACAAAGACAAGACTGATGAGGCCTCACTGCCAGAGAGCAAAGGAGTAACCTGAGTCACTGTAAGTCCCTCCAGACACTTGTAGTGACTGCAGCTGGTGGAATTAAGGAATTTACTCAACTGGAGAAGATCGTGCACAGAACTCCTTGTAGCATAGTTCTGATTTTACTTTTACGTATTTCCCTGGCCACATGCTTGATAACTTATTCCGTCATTCTTGGGGCAAAGTTTTGGTTAATTTGTGGCTGTTTTTGTTGTCTGAGGTGAGCGTGCAACACTGAGCACAGTGCACATGATATACTGCCTTTAAAGCCAGTATCTGAGACTCAGACTAATCAAGCAAACTAATGTTAGTAATTCTCATTTTTTGGAAAATCCAGTAGAAAGTTGGTATTATAAATTTATGGATTGAGAATTTCAAAATAATTTTGAAGTGGTTGATTCTGAATCTCTGTCTCAGTTAATTAGCTAAGAACAGTACTTTATATGTTGTTTCTTTGGTTCTGCTGGTGCACAAAGGTCTCACTGAAAAACTAGGAGGTTGTCAGGAAGGTCTTGAGAAAATGTGTCTTTATAGAAATTTATATTTTTCTTAAATCTTTACGCTTTTAACAGTAGCTTTGTTAAGTGAAATGACAAAAATGCTCAAGAATGAGGGCATGAAACGAGGTGAGTTCACTGAAAATTAAAAGTATAAGAAAAAATTTTATACATTTCATTTGCAGATAAGTCTACTTGAAGTGGGGGAAAACCAAAATTAGGCAGAAGAAAAAGTAGATGCTGGAACTGTGACAGACTGTTTTGCTAATGAACACATTTCTGGTGCATGTAGTCCAGTCAAAAAATTGGAAGACAGTTCTTTCTGAGACCAGTCTGAAATAATTTTGCATACAAAATTAATTTATACAAAACACCTTGACTTTGACATTTAAACATTTGTGTCTGTAGCTTTTATCTATGCTTCATTAGTGTGTAGGTAATTTTTGGTGTTTATTACTTTGTGACTTCATAAGGCATTTAATGCTTTGTACTGACAAAGAAAACATTAGGAGGATGTGGCAATGTCATGCCACTTGCACCTTTCGTTAGGTTTTTTTTTACAGTTCTTATGTCTGGAGTTTCAATATAGGAAATGTTTTATTAATTATATAGTTTCACACTATAGAATCTCAGCTAGGATGCACAAATAAAGATTTCTGCTCTTCTGCAGAGCTGTCTGGTCAGTTGATGGGAATGATTTGAAGAGCCTGTAGTGTGAGATCTGGCAGTCATATGTCACAGTCTCTTAAATTTTAAGAGTGACAGGAGCAATGTCTGCTGCAACGTGACTAGAGGTTACTCACAACTCTGCTTGCTGATCTTTGTAGTGTTACTTATCATTTGTGCAATGTCCTGAAGATATCAGTGGTGCAGAAAATCCCTGCTCCTTTACATCTGTGGGACCAGACCATCAGCTGGTATAAATCTGTCTTGAGTTCCCTTTGCAGAATCTGCAGGTACCACTGAGACTCAAAGCGCAGACAGGTGTCTGTCCATTTTAACATGCTGTTAACCATTTATGGCATATTATTAGACAATTATTTCATGGTACCTGGTGGATTGTTGTTGTCATTAACACATAGATGTTGGTTTAGAGTGTGATACAGTATTATACTTTAATTAAGCTTCATTCTCAGAGAGGAAGTTCAAATTTAACAGACTGTAGATTTTGTCATTTAATACATATTTCTAATTGCTCTGTGTCCTCTATTAGAGAAACTTGTAATTTAGGAGGGAAAATTGGTTTTATACAGAAATTGTCCTACCTCTAGGTAAACAATCACGGCTTCCTTCTAGGCACACTCCCCATCCATCTTCACTTTGGAAAAGAAACACATCCAGCTGGATGTGCAACAAAATCTTTCTGGCTGTGAAGGGTCACATGGTATAGCAGAGCTGTATTTCCCCTCTCCTGCTGAGGTTAGAGAATCTGTTTTCTAATTTACATTGGAAAATACCAATTCCTTATTTTGCCTTCCTACCTCACCCTTTTTCAATTTCTACATGGCTAGAGAAGGGCCTGCTTCTTAAAATGTTTTTCTGTCACCATAAGTTAAAATCAAATTCTTATGCTGATTTCTCATGGCTCTCTTCTACTTTACAGAATGTTGTAGTCCATAGCTGTATTCTCTGGGATGGAAGTAAACTCTCTTTTGGTGGGGCTGTGAGAGTCCTTTGAACATGCAGATTATTATTTGTTTATTACCTGTTATTATTTGCTGTTTCTTTTTTTTTAATTTAGTGAGGATTTATTGTATCAATCTACAGGGGCTACAGCAATAGTTGTCTTATATTTGTTATCTGTAACACCAGCATGTTATGATTCAATGAGAGAAAACGTCTATTTTTAATGCTACTGTCTTCAATTAATAAATGGCTGCATTGCAGGGTCCCTCAGTTGGGTGTTTAATGTTGGCATTTGTGTTATGCAGTTTTCCATGGTGGTGATCTACAAGAGCATTTGGCTGTAGAAATGCTGCAACATGTACTCCTTTCGATGTCAAGAAACATTTGGGCTGGCAACCAGGCAACATTCATTTATTGTACTATGTAAATAAGATTAATAGAAGCTATGGCACTGTATTTATTGCTTACACTAAGAAGAAAATGGAAAAAATGTGAAGTTATTTTTTTGGTTGTTTCATTTTCACCTTGTTCATATGAATCATGCATTTTAATTGCTGAGAGAAGTATTGTTTCTGATCAATAAAATATTACTCCATTTATTCATCTCTCTGTGCTGTAATGTAACAAAGTTGATCTAAATTGGCTTTCCCAGATATCTTAGCTCTGTGCTAGTCAAATATTAACCCAGGGAGAAAGTAATTACATTGAGTTACTAATAAATATTTTGGTTTTAAGTGTTTTTCAATACTTATATTTAAAACTAGAGTGCTGAATTTCTGGAGGAAGTTTGTACAGGTAATATAAATGACTGGACATAAAATTATTTACCTGAAAGTTTCATATTCCTATTTCTTGTCTTCTGAATCCACCTTTTAATAAAAAGTTATTAATACTTACATTAAGCCAAAATGTCTGTTTCATCAGGAGCTAACAGCAGAGTAGAGACTAAATGGAGTGTATCTATCTTCTTCACCCCATCAGTCGAGGTGGAGGTAGATAAGCAAACCTGAGCTCAAATAAAAAACCCAAGCAATATTTAACCACACCAGGGGATCTTAAATCCTGGCTGTTAATACCACTGTCTGCCTGTTACCCCTATTTAAAGTGTGCTAACATCTGTCCAAAAAATGCACCAGCTCCTGCCTCTCTTCATGACTTTTGAACAGGAGCCTGAAATTCCATGTAGGTTTTTTTGATCTTAGAATCAAATGTCAGGCAGTGGAAATTGTTACAGACTCTAATTGTTCAGTTCTCTACCAATACTCCCACTTATTGATTCTCTGTATGTACAGAGTTAAAATTGTTCCATTTAACAATTATTCTATACTTTTATACAAGTAACTTATAGAGAAGCAGTAAATCCAATCCCCCAAATCCAAAAGCTGCTCCTTACAGCATTTTATTGTAACTCACACCCAGCAGTAGAAAAGGAACACAAATGATAGCTACAGTAGCATTTTCCAATGCAGTACAGGTGCCCAAAGGCAATTAAACAGCAAAATGAAACCCAGCATCCTAACCTCCTCAGACTAAACTGTGATCCTTACACTATCTAATTTTAAAAGTGGAAATGTTCTTATAGCACAAGTAGCCTCACAATAATTGAAACAAATTTACCAATATCCCATCAATATTGACACAGAATCCCCTTCCGCTCTCTGCAAGATACAAAGACTACTGCCTTTGAAAATATTCCAATTTTCCAATATACTCCAATAGTGTATCTTGCATGTTCTTGTCATGGCAGTCACAACTGAAGTCAAAGTTCCAAACCAAAGGTTACTCTTTTGATAACTGTCTGACTCTAAACATCTATGTGACAAGAAAATACAAAATTCATTTTGAATTAGATGAAATCAATTCCAAAGTGAGTCTGACTGCAAGAGCAAAGGTGACAGACCCCTGTTTATAATTACAATTATCTATCACTCACCCTGCAGCAGCAGCTCTTTAGCATCTTTTAAACCATACTCACTAAATGAACAATTCCAATTCATCCACATGGAGTTCAAGCTTCATTTGAGGCAAATGACATAACAAGAGTCTTTTTAAATTAAACTCAGGTTTATCACTGCCCCCTCAATTTTAAATACATTTTCATCTACTTCTTCTAATGACTTCTTCAAAGTTTTCTTCCCCTCAACAAGACTCACCACTCTAAATGAAAGCTCTTACAAAGGGAAAAATATAATATGATTATTGCTACCTCCTTTGAAGCTTAATACATTTTTAATGTGAATTTAGCAAAATACAAATGCAAAAAAAAAATCAAAGCCTGTTTTATGAAAAGTGCTTACACGCTATTGTTAATTCCTGACTTAAGATGAACAAGCTTTCCTGGAAATTCGGATTTCACAATCAGTATCAAAATGAAAAATTGCCACAAAGGAAAAAGTGCCCAGAGGTGCTGGGGTCCCTGGTGCTGTCTGGTGAATCCAAGTTTCATTGGTGGCAATCTAAACAGAGTTCTTCCCTGTCAAGGAGCCAGGAGCAAACCCTTCTATGCAGAGAACTGGTTTGGAGCCAGCGGGCCCATGGCCAGTGTTTGGGGCAGAGCCCAGCAAGGAATCCCCAAGCTGTACAGCAAATACCGAGTCATGGGCCATGCACAAATTATCCAAGGAGAAAACAGGCTTGAACTCAAGTATTCATGTATTTGCTTAGTTCCTTACCTTGACATTTGCAAATGAAAGGTGACAAATGTTTGCCTGTGGCAGAGAAACTCCTCCCAAAGGTTCTCCATGCATTGGACGGGGATCGCTGTAAAGCGGTGGTGTCTGACACAGTGAAGTCCACAGACAGCTGTTCCATGTTGTGACACTCCACTGTATCCCCAGCAGCTTTGCATATAAATATTTAGGAAAACAAAATACTGAATTAGTAGAGAACAACAATATTTAGATGCTGCAAAAAGTAGATTGCACTAAACAGAAATAGCTATCAGAGAGTTAACAAAACAAACATGATGATAAAAAAACTTTGCTGGATATGAGGGAATTAGAGCAAAGGGGACAAAAAGTATAATAAACTGTTCTGTGCCTGTTTATTGGTCAAACGTGCTACAAAAAGTTTTCAAAACAGAGTATTGCTACCTTTCAAACACATATTTACAGACTTAGAGAAATTATAATGACTTTGTCCCTTACACTCCCCTGGATGTAGACCTGAGACATCAGAGAAGAGCTAGGGACACAATACTTAACCATATTTTCCTTAGCTAACCTTGAATAGGAGCCAGATTTGTGGATTAAGTGGAGAGCTCCAAAGTGCATTTGGCTGGGTTTCCTGGGGGGATCTGCAGGCACAGAGCAGTGCCCATACCTGACCTGTTCCTGCTCCCGTCCTCTGATGCCAGCTGGACTCCAGCAGCTGTCCTCAAGCACTGGCTCCTTCTGCCATAGTTTGGGCAGATGATTGCAGTAAGGGTTTCCTCACTCCAGGGTTTGCTTCCAGAGCCTGTAGGAATTCAGCCACCAGAGATGCTTCAGAATCTGCAACAAGAAGCAAATTCACAGCAAGAGCTCTCGGCCTGAGATGCCCTGAAGATCCCTGAAGTTTATTACTATTCCATGGGCTATAGCACAGTGCAGTGACAGTGCCTTGTCTTTCATATTCCCAACTCTCTTACAAAAAGCATCTCCATTTAACATAACTGGGATACTCTTCATCCAAATGATGCAATGGACTTGCTACAAGAATTTAGAAAGTTAGAATATCAATGCCTTCAAAATCTTCGTAGCAAATACCTGTGGTAAAACTAGTTAAATTTCAGATAATTTCAAGCCAAACAATCCTTTCCAGTCCAAGTCTGTATTTGCTATGAGGTGTAGAAATTGTTTGCCTTTCCTTTTGTCAGTAGAAAGTGACAGTAGCTATTTTTCAAGTAAAGCTAATTACCTCTTATTTTTCCCCCACATGGACTCATTTCTAACTGTCAGGAGTGCTCTAAATAGCCTTCTCTAGCTGTAATTAAAAAGCTTATTAGAATGATCTGTAATCCATGTGTAAAAAATTCTTAGAGAAGGTTCAATCAGGAAGCTTTGATAGAAATAATGAAAATATTGAAAGCAAAAATAGAAACATGCTAGTGGCAAAACTCTCTAAATGTATTTTTGTTGCAGACAACAGCACTACATATACTTATGTTTTCATTATATAATGGAAAAAGATTTTTATCTTTTAAGCCATGTAAAGTGAGGGGTTTTTTTAGAAGTACAAGCACTTAAAGTGGTAAAATATACTTTTTATTTACGTCTCAGCAAAATATTTTGAGTTTTACACCTTACTGTCTGTCCCATCACCTCAGATCTCAGTATTTCTCCAGCACTGGCATGATTTCTTATTATTTCTAATTAAATCTTCCTCCCATTCCTTAGTATTCACCAAAGGCCAGGCCCCAGAAGTTATCTATGTTCTGCAAGATGCTTTCCTTTCCACCAGCTACCTCCAAAGGTGCTGGAAACTGGAGGGAACACTGCTCCAGCCTAGCACCTTTTCCCAGCTGTGCCAGGAGCAGTGCAGGAGGGCAGTCACCAGCACTCCTGGAGTTCCATGGCACAGGGATGAAGAAGTGCAGCCTCAGAGAGCCTTTACCTCACTAATTTCCTGGGCAGAGTTGTTCTGGCACTGGGGAATAACTGGCACTGCTCCTTGCTGCAGGGAAGAGTGCTCAGAGCTGGTTTCTCCTTGGCTGGACTCTCCTTGCTGAGCTGTGGAATCTCTTTCTCCCCAATCATTCCTTGTCTATGCCTTTTAGTGCTGTTGAAACAACTGCTGGGAGCAGTTCCTACATGCAGTGGTGGCTGCAAATTGAAAACCAGACAAATCTAAGAATTCATCCTATTCCCAATCCAGCAGAAGCATGGAATAAATGAAGCATAGAATTACTAAACATACAGAGACAGTAGGAGCACACTGTGAGCAAATAACACCGAGGTCATGGGTTCAATCCCTGGACAGACCCTTCCTTTTGGAGTTGGACCCAATGGTCTTTGTAGGTCCCTTCCTGCTCAGAACATTCTGTGATTGTGACCAGAGACAACATCAGTATGCAAAGCTTATACAGCAGTGTTACGTAAATGAAAACAAAAAACAAACAAACTGACAAAAAAAAAAAAAAAAAAAAAAAAAAAAAAAAAAAAAGCACAAACCAAAGAGAAAGTGAATAAAAAAGATGCTTGTACAGATATGCACTGTCTCTGATTTAAGAATTCCAAAACCAGTCTCTCTTCTGTCCTTGCAAAGGGATTGTACTTTAGAATAAAGAAAAATTGCACATCTGTCTATGTGCAGACATTCCCCACTGGTTTTCCAGACACAGGCATGCTGATGAGAGGAAAAATTTAGAGGGGACCTGGGGCTTCCTCCATTAGCATCAGTGGGCACAGCCCATACACTCATCAGAAAGGAAGGGCCAGCAACTCCACACAGCTGTTTTGCCTTCCCTTAATTTCCCTTCTTTTATGCACAACATAATATCACCTGGCCTTATCTGCAGTGATTCTACATGATGAATTCCTTAGCCATCCAACCCAGTTCCCAACAACGAGTGCCAAGACAAAGAAATCATTCTTATTTCTGTTAAAGCAATACTTACTGTCAAAGGTATTCACTGTAGAATTAAATACTATCTCCTTTGTCTAGGCTAGATAGGAAAGTTCCTGTACACTTAAGTGAAGCAGTTTGCATAAGATGTCCAGCCCATCCTAGCAATCTTGAAATGAGCATGACCTTTTTAAAGGTTAAAAATACTTTCTTTCTTAATAATGTCTCCCTTGGTGGCATCCGAAAGCAACAATCCATAGAGTGATGAGCCTAGTAGTGGTTCCTTCTGAACTGTAACTACCTTGTAGAGGACTAGTGTGAGTTTGGGTTAAATACAGGTGGGTGTGCACCATCAAACAAATAAAACTTAATAAGCAAGTTTTCCCTGCTTGCTTCCACCTACTCCTTGAACTAGCATTGTTCTCATATTCAAAAACCAGCAGCACCCATGCAGCCTGCCCATGGGACACCTTTTTGGCATGTTCCATCCACCAACTTCTTAACAACCACTGTGAGACCACGGATTCCAACCCAAATTTTGCATTTGACCAGCTGACTCTGGGCTCATTCTAACTCCCCTTTATGGGCTCTGTGCTATCTTTGTTGAAGTTTTATACATTTCTTTTACAGCACTTATCTGAAGCAGCCTCTGAAAGTGCATTATCACCTACAGGCAGGAAAAACATCAGATTTTAAAACTCTTGATAGGGGTGTGTCCTCTAATCGAGGGCAAGGTAGCTGTGCATTCTTAGGGACATGCTGTGTGTTTAGCAAGGTACACTTAGACAATCAAAATTTTCTTCAAGTCACAAATAATTGACATCTACTGGAGAATGTGAGTTACAACAAAGGGAGAAAATACGCTCTGAAGTACGTTAAAATACACAATGAAAAAATCAAGTTAATGGTGCCTTCAGAAAACTGACACTGAAATTATTAGCTTTTCCTGGCCTTTTGTGTTATGTTTTCAGGCCCACAATGGGCTGAAGATGTGATGTACTGAAATCACTATATGTACATCTGACTTCAGGGCACAATAGGAAAGAACAGAGGGATACCTGGCGAAAATGGATTCCCTTGTTGCTAAGATTAGAGAGTTTTTATCACTGCTGCCTCATTGCCATCATCATCAGGGTACTGCAGTGAATCTCCTTTTATAGACCCAGTGTGATTTTGACCAGTGCAGATAATGCACTGGCTTGATAATTACAGGTCCAAAATCACACTTCCCTGCATAAGAGAGATGTTTAAATTTAAAGGAGAATGCTGGCAGGTATTTCTGTATCACCGTTTTCACACTCCATTTTTCAAGCAGTGCAGCTCACGGGACATACTAAAGATACATGAGATATGAGCTAGTATGTTCTTTTGAATGCAGAGAAAAGCCCAACAGACTTTTCTTCATGTGCAATGTAAATAAGTCTTTAAAAATTGAGAGCAGGAGATCCTCTCACTAACAAACACATGGTGAGAGCAACATGTTCTCATTTTAGTGATGACAGAAAATTCAGCAAAAAAGAATTTTGCTTCTCCCCGTTCGCTTTGCACTTGTCACTATATTTTTGCAAGCTCCCTTCCTTATCTGTAAATACTCAGCATGGTCATGTAGGAGATTACAATATGTTAGCCTCTCCAACCATGTGTCATTAAAGTCGTTGCACTCTGCTTTGAGGCTGAAAGGTAATTCATCTGCAGATGAGTGTGAGTGCCTCTGAAGGAGCTGTGAGTCCAGCCCTGCAGAGGTGCATCTGCCCTGCCAGAGCTCAGAGAGCCCTGGGCAGGACCTGAGCTCTCAGACATCAACAGCCAGGACAAGAGACATTTCCACCTGTGAAGGTCTCTGACCACCCAGCCATCCTGGAAGTAAACTTGTTCAGGGATCCTTTTCTAGCTGACACCACCTGACCCTGGATTATTCTCTTCTTTCCTGTAAGCCACATAGGAACATCTGTGAGAGAAAAGCTCCTTGAGACCATCACCTCTCCTGGGAATTTGAACAGGGCCAAACAGATTCTGATCTTCTATTGTTTAAATATTTCATTTATTTAGCTATCTGGCCTCCTTTGAGTCTATCTTGGCTCTGTCCTAAGAGCCAAGATGTCCTTTTCAACAGCTAAGATAATTTTTAATGTTTTAGTTTGTTTCTAAATCTGTAGCAGTACCCATCAGCAAGTGCTCCCTTCATACACTGGGAGCTTACCACAATAGCTATTCCAGACTAGCTATTCCAGAACTCCCATTGTGAACACTATTCCTCCAGAATAAAAACAGGTTTGTGGAGTTTTTTACTTAAATTGCTTTATTTATGTTGGAAGAAAATATTTTAAACCATGAAGTATTTTTTTCTGGAATATCTACTCTGGCTGATGTCCAAGCACAGTTGTCTCATCAGTAGCAAATGGGGAAGAAAAACAAAGCTCTGCAGCAGTCCAGGGCATGGACTATTAATATTTTGAATCTGTAAATCAGCATCTTCTAGTATTAGATCCTTGTTTCATAATTTTGTTTTAAAAATTACCATTCTTGGCTACTTGCCACATGCCTCGATATCTGGTATGGCCCACCATTCAGCAAAGAGTCACAAACATAATTTTTCTAGGCAAAGCAAGTGATATCTTGGTTGCTTGAAAGAATAAAAAAAAAAAAAAAAGGTGCTACAGAAAGCTTATAAGCCTTCAAGAACTGTGTCACTCGAAATCTGTGTGTGGGTGAATGTATATTTTACAAATGCACAAAAGCACAGACATTGCCAATAAAACAAATGCTACAGACTAAACTCCATTTCCACCATGAAATACAGTAACTAAACTCCCCTCTAAGAAAATCAATCTAGTACTTTTTTTAAACTTATTTACTGAAATATTGTTTCCAAATATTAAGGAAATAGTGAAGGAAATAATTGTTTACTTTTACAACAAGTTGAAGTTATTCATCAAAAAAATTATTCTGTAAGGAAAAAGTTCATTGCTTTTAAAAGGCTATGATAAAATACAGAACAGAAAATCAAAATATTTTATACATCAAAAATACAGAATATGAAAAGCAAAACTCTGAAATGCTAAAATCTACCATATTCTTTTCTCTCTGGTCTTTTGTCATTTAGACCACCAATATAGCTTGGGTTTATTAATTCCTAACATTTTCCTTCTATCAACACATAACATCATTTCAAACACAGCGGACTGAATCTATTCTCATCACCAATTACTGGTGCAGATCCCAGTTTTCAGATTCCTGCCTTGCAGAGTAGATCTCCCTGACAAACAGTCCTGTCTAGCACTCAGATCTGCTCTAAACACAAATTCCAGCTGCCTCCTTCAGCTTCCAGGGGCTCTGCCTGGAGCTCTCCCTTCCTGTTTGAGCTCTAGGAGCAGCAGTGCTGAGTCAGCTCTGAAGAGCTCAGTGGCTCCTGTAGTGCCCCATCCCTGTGGATCCCCATCCCCAGGGTGCAGGATTTCTTCCTAATATCTAATCTAAACTTGCCCTCTCTCTCAGTTTACCCTTCAAGAGACAGCAGCATACTGCCTCAATATCTTTAATGTTATTTCGTATCTTCTTAGCTTGAACAATAATCTTAGATTTTTAAAAAATTCATGACTATGGCGTTCATATTTGGGGTGAAATAAGAAAGCTGTAGGTTTTTTTTTCATGTTTTCTGATGTCACTCAAAGCAGAGAGATGCTTTGGGCTTTGTCCTTTTAGCCAGTACATTCAAATCCTTAAAACATTCCAGGTTTATATTCAAATTGTGAGTCATGCTTTATATCTCAAACACTCATCTGTCTACTCTTGGAAATGAGAGGAATTTGCCAAGATAATTTTTGCAAAAGAATTTTTTTTTCTTTTCAGACAATTTCAAACAATGTGGCCTGTCCTTGACTCCAGACTTTCTTTCCCCCAGCCCAACCCAATCAGATTACAAATATTTTTCTCCATCTGATCACAACAGCACTAAATTCGTGTCTGTGATGCACAAGCTGCACGAGTCCAGTTTTGCTCACAGCTGGACTCTGCCAGCATTCTCCTTGGAAAGGTCTCCACACAGCTGAAGTTTACCCCTGTTGTCCCAGTAACAAAACCACTCATCCTGCTCCCCAGGAGCTCAGCCCAGCTCTCATTGCTCACAGAGCAGCAGTGGCAGATTGCTGATTCATGCGGCTCAGGCAGAAATCTCCACCAGGGCTCCCTCCCAAGGGAATCGATGCAAAACTCCTTGTTTACCTTTGTAACTACTTTCATTTTTTCTATATCTTAAACCCTAAAACTCTAAACTTTCCTCTACTTAACATGTCTCTGCTTTAAGCTGGGGCAGTGGGAGACTGGCTGGGACCCGCTCAGAAATCTGCATGCTCACAAATCTGCATGCTCACCTCCTTCCCCAGACCCTTCAATTCATTATCACCAATTCCATTATCCTTCAGCTGCAGGCTGACATTCCTGTTTCTTCCCAATGTTGCCCTGAGCCTCTGTGGTGATCTGTTTCCTCTTTTAGGTTCCTAAATAAATCCCTGCACTCCCATGGTGCTGAACACAGGGCAAATGTGTCTGAAGTGGTGAGAAGTTGGCAAATCATAGCCTGCTGCAAGAGAGAGTCCAAAAGGCCACAAGCTGGTATTCTGCCTGTTTCTTTAAATTAGTACAGGAAAACACCAACTGTTGGAAAGAGATCTGACACGGCATCTTTCAAATCCTATTTTAAAGAAGCCAAAATATTCCCTTTCTTACTTATTTAATTGAGTCTATTCATATGACACAGCCTTTTGGATGAATTTGTTCTCTCCTACAGCTAAGTGCCCATTCTTGTTTCTCTGTATTTCTCCCCAAAATGATAAATGTCCAGCTGTGGACACAGGAGTTCTAGGCTCAGCTTACAGCTTTCTCCATGCTACCTGCAGCATGGCTACTTCACGGATCTTGCTGGCCCATTGCTGAGCATGCATTAAAAGCACATTGGAGAGGTTATGTATTCTTAGCCACAAAAACCACTAGAGGATCCCTCTACTATAAACTGATATTAAAAAAATAATAAGTTCTTTCCAACTTCCACAATACATATGGTGATCTTACATCAGGTAGTTGCATGTTGAAGCCATGCATAACACACAGAGTGAAGATGTCTTGTCTTCCTGAATAAAAATACAGCTGAATTCGACGCTGGTCTTTTCCAACCCAAAGTATGGATAGTTATTTTTTGTGAATTTATATGTGTGAAATAAAGACAGTAAAAACCACCAAAAATTACTCATAGACATCTGAAGACAGATATTCTCTTAGGAGTAATAATTCTGTTGCCTGTCATGCAATTTTGTGAATTTAGTCGTATACTAATTTTTCGCTTCTCACTGAGAGCAAGAGAGAGTGAACTTTGACCAGTGACTGGGAAATGCTCTGAACACTCTCCAATCCTTATCATTATTTCAGTTTCTTAAAATGTATTAACAATAATATTCATAAGGCACATTATAAATTCAGCAATCCAAATTCAGTTTTTCACAAGGAGCAGGAGCTGTTGAACAGGAACAATATGGTTCCCAAGCTGGAGATTTTCTAATTGCTTGTCTCAAGGTGACCAGGAACAAAGGGTACAAGGCCCAGGGGCTGGAGGAATTTCCTCCAAACCGTTAACTGAGCTATTTCTCCTGGAAATGGTATCACTGCCTACAAGGCAATGATATATTTTAGGTGGTAGAATTTTTCATTATCCTCCTCCCACCCTCCATGACAGATAAGCATTCTGGGCTGAATCATGCTGCATGTAAACATAATGAGTTATCAAAGACAAGAAGCTGCAAATAAATGTTTTTCTTACATTGAGTTCATATGCATTTTCTTGGAAGTGTAAGAAAAGGAGTGCTTGATAATTGAATTACTGTGCTTCCTTACTGAAGTCACTTCCTGATAAGCAGCCAAACTAATTGTCTTAAATGAATGAGAGAGCTTGAATAACCCAGTCATGGCTGGTCACAAACTGGTGCAGTATTATACTAAGGCAACCTGTTATTTACTTCTAAACAATATGTACCAGCCCAGAAAAACCATTATTAAGTTCTTGTAGCATTCATATTTCTACATTCAAAAAGGTAAAGCCATTTACAAGAAACCACTGTCTAAGATCTTAATACTATCTTTAACCTCAACATTTGTTTTTATTTTCTTTCCCAAAGTCAAGTCCTCACATGAACAGCTTTTACATTGTATTTTCATAAAGTATGTATTAAACCACATGTACATATAAGAAAACCCCAAGAAACACAAACTTTCATCTGAAACTCACAATGAAATAAGCATAAGATTATTCCCATGGAAATTAAAGAGTTCTATGTTATGCTATCTATAGACTATAAGGCTGAGTAGTACTGAATATACTTGCAGAACTTTTTAATATGCCTTAAATCAAGAGAACACGCAAATTCCAAATATCCCAAAAAGCTTTTTTGAAAGTTCTATTAAAGTCATTCCAGCTGTGTTATTGAAAGTAGCTCCAATCCTCAATGCAGTTCTTTCATGCTCTGCCATCATGTCAACGACCCTTTGTAATCAATGCTTTGTCTTCTATAAGAAACCAAGCCACAGAAAGTAGCTTCCTTTTTTTCCACTTTTCTAGTAACTAATTTTTCAATGTCATGACCTTAATTCAGAACATTTGGCTGCATTTTAAAAATGCTCATTTAATTCAGGGCAATAAACTTGAAAACTTTCTCAAAAGGTCTGCTGACTAGAAATTGTTCTGCCTATCAGTGTTCTTAGCTACACAATTAGAACTGATAATTAATCTAACGCTTAAAAGTTATCAATCCTGTATTGGGAACACCCTTAAATTAACAACTTCTGGGCTACTGGAATTTACGAATTCTAGAGTGGAAGTAAGAAGATTGACAAATGTTCTTTACAAAACCCCCCACCCTCTTGGCCCTCTCCTGCTGAATGGCCTTTCTGCGCTTACCTGAGTCACTTTGGGACAAAGTCTGAGCCTGGTTACATAAATTAAAATTCTTTAAACTTACCTTTGTTGAACAAGTGACCAGATTTTGTCATGAAGCTCTTGAAGAGGGTATCCACATGAGCAGAATGCTCCCCGGACGGGCTGCAGCAGCAGCAAGTGTGTGTTGACAGTCCTGTAGTGTGTTTGTGCTGGACGTGTTTCATCGTCGTTGCAATCTGCAATGTTGGAAATCTTCACAGTGTAAATGTAGGGCTTTGTTAATGAAAATACAAACATGAGAGGAGCCTCTCCGTGGCATCAGGCTGCACTGAAAGCAACTAGGCGTCATTGGTCACCAAAGACCCTAAATGATTATGACTCAACAGTTTTTATACAAATTATTCCCTACTAAACAAGGGTTTTCCTGAACTAAGAAACCAATACTCCATGAAGGAGCTGGTTTCACTAACGTAAAAAAATTTAGGCATAAAACTCTTTTAAAACCTGAAATATTCATGCTATTTGGTATAGTGGACCTGATATCAAACTGTTCATAGAAACAAACACAGACACCGAGTTTGGTACTGGAAACTGAACTGTGAAAGAAGCAGCAGTATCCAAAGCCAAGTTAGTTAAGCCTTATCTTAAAACAGCACTCACTTTTGGGGATTACTTTGAAAGAATGAAAGGCTGTTTCCAGCTTCTTCATGGGCTGTATCCTGGACCTGAGCAGCTTTGTGCTGGAAGCAGGAGGCTTTGAATGGAGAAGTATCTCTGCCTTTAGCACTCATTTCAGGTCATCCCCAGCTGACTTGCACTGGCTGTGTCTCGGGGACAGCCTGTGGGCAGTTTGTAATAGTTGGGGGAATGGGGTCAATGGAGTTTTAGAGAGAGGATGACCCTGCAAAGTAATAAAGCACATTTCAGAGACCATAAGGGAATGAACAAACCCACCAATAGATTTCATGTATGAACCTCTGTAGAAAGTGTTTCCTTCCTAACTGCATGTGCAAGTGTTAGTGATTTCACTGCATATGAAACACTGGGATATTGCCAGATATGAAACAGGATATAAAAAAAAATCTATCAGTGAAGACCAACATCCTGCATTAATGGCAGACAAGGTGCACAGGGAATTCTAAACCATCAAAAGTTAAAATATTCTGCAACCAAGTTCATGCTTTAAAGGAGACGAGCACTTAACATCACTGCACAGAAAAATTATTACCCTTAAATACATTACCTTCTCATCTAAATTCTAGACCACTCTAAGACACCTTCACAAATCCTATGAAGTTAATTTATGACGACTTCAAAGTAGATTCTAACATACAGAAAGTGCAGACTCTTTATGGCAAATTTGAAATGATTTTTCCATTCAGCTGAAAGTACAGGGTGTAAATTTCTGTTTATAGAATGCAATTTGATCTATGACATCATTAATAGTCTCGTGATCACTCTGTCACACTGTGTACTGTGAGTAAGAAAAAGGAACCAACCCAAGAATGATACAAACATCCAGTGGCAATTTTCAAAATTACACCTACATGTTGTATCTGAATTACTCTGAGACTATTTTGATGAATATTATACACATATGCCTGAGCAAAACAATAATTGCAAGGTAATACTGTGCAATAAGTAATAATTACTAAGCATTTCTTGTACTTTCTCCTCTTTCCTTTACCCTCTTTCTTCCTAGGGCAAAAGTTCACAAACACAGGACTGTCCCATCTGTTTGCAAGATGACTGTTACCACTTACACTCTCAGCAACTTCAGTTTACAAATATTTGGCTGCAGTAAGAGATGATGTGCTTTTCATTGTTCCATCTTTTTTCACCCAGACTGAACTCTCACACAAAACTCCACCTTAAGATTGATAATCAGTGCTTAAATAAGTAGATTATTTATATAGTTATTTATTTTTATTCTGCAATGTTCAAAACTCCATCAAGGATCAGGACTAACTGCTGGAGTAATCTGGAGAAGCACTGCCAGCTACACTGAAGAGTTTACACTTTTAACAGAAAACAAACTTCCCCCAAACACCACCCTCTCTAAAAAAAAAAAAAATACCAAAAACCCCCAAACAAATAGAAAAGTACTAAATCTGAAAAATTCTACCTGATAATAATATAACTGGTTTTGTTACCCTAGTCAAGCTAATAGCAACCAGCTGATATCTATTTCTTTCAGTTAGTGGAAACCTCATTTGTGGCAGAAATTATCACAGTGTGAATAGACACCAGGATATGAAACACACTAAAATACCTTTCTTGGTGTAGAATGTCAGTGCAAAAAAGAGGTTGCTTTGGAATGTTCAGGAAAGTGTCTTTGAAAGGTTTGGATCAAAGATACTGATCAGTGGATTTTACCAACCAGCATGTGAAAGACCAGAGTTAATGCCCTTGAATCAACCCTGCTACATTTACACAGGGATTCCAAAGGATTTGGATCTAAATATATGTCATGAGACCCAAAATGAGCATGAACTGTTTCTGTCCAAGAATGACCAAGAATGTACACACAGCTCTGAGCATTGGTTGAAATCTCTCTCCCTTGCTGTAACCTTGTGGATGAACCTACTGAACATTCACGGGCTCTTAGTGACTGGGAAACTCACCAAGTTATCCCACAGAAAAATAGGGCTTTACCTGCCATATAAAGCTCTCAGCCCATTTTTTGACAAAAGGCAGTAGGGTTTGCTAGATGGGCTTTTTAGCAACTGAATCACGGATTTTTAAAGACCAAGTACTTTAGGTGAATTTTTCCCTAGCCATCAGTCTAACTGAGCAGAAGTCAAGGTGAATTTTCATTTCCTATCCTACTTAAAGAGGAAAATATAAAATTATGTGATCAAGACTGATCTTCCATCATCTGACAATTCTCAAGTCTTTCTTCAGAAATTAATTTAGAAATATGCTTGACGTAAAATAGTAAACCAACCGGAAGCCAGCTGTAAAGTAAAAGGAAAGCCAGGAATGCTGTGAAAAAAACATGGTTTCTAAACTCCAATTTCACCACTTGCTTTCACAGCAGAATTGTTATATTAAAAATATGCACTTCTCAAATATTGCAATTTAACTTTGGGACTCATTTCTCTTTGTCAAAAGTGGTTTTATTTTGTGCAAACTTTGCCTGTTTGCTGAAGAAGAAATTTGCAAGCCTTCAAGATTTTTTTTCCAGGAACCAGATGATACTTATGTTTTTGGAAACACAAAACTGTCCAACAAAGAATTCTCAGGAGAAAAAAAAATCTTTTCACTGATTGTCCTGAGTATTTTATTAAGCAACAAATTCCACAGATCAATTTATTTTTCCTGATAACAATCAAAGAAGAATTTATAATCTTAGCTGCTCCAATTAATAAAAAGTAAGGGAAAGAAGAAGTAAGGTACAACAAAAGAATTACAGGATCTCATGCACTGTTACCAAGGCATGTAATCCATTAATATATGTGTTAATTTACTGTTTAAATAGTTACTACAGATGTGGGGAGAATAGGACTCAGATGAGCAACCTGAGTGTTGGAGTAGCTGCTGAAAGTGACATTGAAGGCTGGAAAAAAAAAGAGAAGCCTTGTTTAGAAAAACCCCCAGGGGAAAACAAGAGATTTTGGACAGTTGGTCAGGAGTTGTGCTCTCAAATACACCCAGAAAACGTACAGTGAGTTATTTCTTGTATTGCTTTTTATGTTACCCATTGTCAGACATTTTGATACACCAGAATGAGAAAATTGCTAACAATATTATCTCCAAAAATCTGAGAATTAATCACTGTGGGTTTGAATTATAAGCACAGTGATTTCCTTTGAATCATTCATCAAAAAGACTAGGAATTCTATGGCTGTTGTGATATCTTCAGTTCTTTAACTTTTACAGCAGCAGCTCAATGTCCCACTGCATGAGTTGTGTATATCCAGGAGACTTTTCAAATAATCTCCAAGAAAAGTTAAAATTATAAAATTTACAGGTGTTCATATGCTCCTGAAATGAATTGTTTAAAAATAAAAAAAAAAAAAAAAA
>VXAX01006651.1:183085-296624 GCA_013399835.1 Leptocoma aspasia | reverse complement strand
AAAAAAAAGAAGGAAAGAAAAAATTTCACAGGTGACTCCTGCTAATGTTAGGTTGATATATATATAAAAAGGAGATTATTGTAACTTGGAACAGCAGACTTGAACCCTGAAGTTTTATTTTTACAATTTTTATCATTTTCAAGTAATAAGCTTTTAGTGAATAATCCTAAACAATGAAAACACCTATTCCTAAATAACAGAGAAAATATTTTTGAGGAGGAGCTGATGGAACAGGGGAGAAATTGAACACAAGCAACTTCATCAAAATTCAACTACTGCAAATAGATTCTGATCTAATTTCTACACAGTTGCCATGCAGGAGAGAGGGCTCCTAACTAACAGAGCTAAAACCACAGAAAGTGGCTTCCAAATTAATCTTTACATCTGCTTTTCAAAGAGTTATCCCACATCTTCCCTCTTCAGTGCATGGGGACAAACCAGCACATCAAGGACTCAGCTTTAACCACCTGATTGTCTCCCCCCTCCTGCTACCTGGTTGAGAACCTCGCTCCGCATCTCCTTTTTTTCATTGGCTCCACAGCCAAGTCTCCAACTAAGCACTGAGTGGAACTTGCTGCTGCAGGATGACTTCTCCTCTCTCAGTGCCAGCCAGCACCATCAGGGATGGCCAGAAGTGTGCTGGAAGTAGATTGTTTCGTGGCAGTAACATCAAAGAGCACAGAAAAATCTCCCTTCTGTTCCTTACCCTCAGGGTGTAAGAAAACCTTTCGAGCCATATTTAAATGGCCAGACCCACCTGCACATGCACACACAGTGTTCAGTCAGCAGCGCCTGCCTGACAGCAGCTGATGAGCCAGACTCCTAAAGAAAGAAACAGAACATTCTGAAACAGATTTAGGTACAGATGGCCAGGATAAGAGCTTCCTTACATATCCCAGTACATTAAAATATCAGTTTACTATCCATAGGCTTGTTACACTTGGATATTAAACTACCAACATTAAGCCTCACTTTTTTAATGTTTTGTTGTTTTTTTTTTTTTAATTTGGGATTTTTTCTTGGACATAAAGAGCTATGCAATTAAGAATGCAGTTCCAGTACAATATTAAATTTTGACTTATTTGTATTAGACAAATACGGTCATACAAAGCCAGGCTAGAAGCCAGATTTGCTGAAATTCAGTTATTTTGCATCACACAATATTTAAATTGAACCCTTTTTCCTTGTTTATTACAAAAACAAACTACAGAAGTATGGGGCTTTTTCTTGTTTTAAAACCAAAGAAAATCGAGAGTTTATCTAATTGTAAACATTTTTAAAAAGGTCACTACACCATTGATTTTGATGCGCAGAAGTAGAAATCCATTATCAGATGTTACATGCTCACATCACTTATTATAAAGCCTCCTTCTGATAAAATGTTTTAAAATGAGGAATTCAACAATTTCTCTACAAGATTGACATAAAATGCCACGAAAGCAAAGCCAGCTAAATTCAGCTTCCATAGAGGGAGAAGTTCTAATCTTCAGTTCATAATGCTTTGGAGCAAACTCCAGTAAGGAAGCAGACAGGTTTTTTGGTTTCATATTGGAGCCTCTGAACACTTCTAAAACTTCCCCACATCTAAAAGTTTTTTACAGAAAAATATTTCAGCATGAGCTGCTTTACAATGCTGGGTCACTCTCACATATCTGCTAAAATAGAAATTTGAGGTAACTGACAGCAAACTCAGGATTGAATCCAGGGAAAGCTATTCAAATGAATAAGAAGAGAGGTAATCCTCTGCACAAAGCTAAGTTTTGGATGGCAGGTGTCCTAGCAACAAATATGGAAAGTTCTGAATTCACCAGCAGAAGAAAGAAGGAATTTTTCTCATTTGCCATAATGTCCTTGAAATGATGTATTACCTGCATTCATGCTATAGTCTCTCCAATGTTCTTCCCAGTGAATCACTGTGGTCCCCCAATTTATTGCTCCAGAACTCTGTTACCCTTAGTGCTGTGCAAGGACAAAACAAAAGGAGAGCTCCTGCCCCAAAAGCTTTAACTACCATGAAGATGAAGTCTCTGCTGGAAGACAGTGGACCTTAGGAAAATAAATGTATAGTCCTTCAAACCCACAGTCACTTTCCTCCTTTAAAGAGCAGTGAGCATTTCTCTTTTCTTCCCCTACCCCCCCTCCCCAGTGCTGTTAAATGCATCTCTGAAAATTCATCTCTCTGTCCTGAATTTAATGATTTCTAGCTCTGCTGCTTCATGTAGAACAACCAGAGAGCCTGCTTCTAAATTAAGAACTTCTTCAATTATCTCATTGCTAGCTGCATGTTAGCAGCATTTAAATTAATGAGAAGAGCATTCATTAAAGATAGCTTAGGGACATGTCTGGGAATGCATAATGTGCAAGCTCCAGCTTTTGTCACAGTTACTGTACAAAGTAAAGAAAGATCCACTTTAAGCCCCATTTCTACAGATTGTACTGTTCATCCTTCTGTACACCTCCTATGGAGTTAAGCAACATATTTCTTTTCTTTTGTGAGTCCTAGTTTGCTCTAAACATTGATTAGTGTAATTTTAGGTAATTTTCTTTTACCAAGTTGTGTATCTCTCAGGCTAAAGTCTACCCAGTTCAGCCTCCAGCAGGGCTGGGACTCTAATTTGCAAATGAAGAGTGTATTTTATAGAGGTAAACTGTAAGAACATTTCTTTAGGACAAGTACTGCTATATCACCATGGTTGGTTTTAAAGGAGTTTTCTGCAGTACACACTAGACAGTGCTAAGTCAAAGAAAACAGGCTTTTGCATATATATTTAAAACCATTTTCGAGGCAACAGATTTATTTTTGCTCCTTCAGACTTAAACCATGTGTTTTGGGGTTAAATGTTAACAAGGGCTGCTTAGAAAGAACAGAAATCCTGTGCAGCATTTTCTGGTGCTCATTCCCTGAAAGATAAACACCAGTGTCTTCTGACATGATACAGTCACTTTGATTAGAAAGAAGCATCACTACAGCAGTGACACACTGAACCTATAAATAATTTATAATCAGTAAGTTTCACTATAGGTTCTTTTAGAAAATACCACCATAGTGATAAAAGACAATTCACTAAATCAAATATACAGTGTATATTTCATCAAATCCAGGCTGTTAAACAGGTAGCCCTCATTTATTTCTCAAGTAGGAGAGAAAGGCAATCTGTTTAATGCCCTGCCTGGGGAGTCAGGCAGTCTGGATTCTGCTCCCAGCTCAGACCCGCACCATTAGTCAAGTCACATCATTGCTCTGTTCTTCATCCCACACTCTTAAATGAGATAATAACATTTCTCTTATTATTTGGTCCCTTCCAAGTAGTTCACCATGACAGAAGCCCATTCTTACTATATATGTCTAACTCCCCTGTGCCTTGGATTTCGTTTGGGTTTTCATAATGATTCCTTGTTTTACTAATGACAATGGGATTCATTGCAGTATTCACTTTTAAGGTTAAAATTTACAATAAAGTCCCTAAAGCTGCCTAAATAAGAAAGAAGTAGACACCCATTAAAAAATAGGTAAAAGAAAAATGAGAGAATTCAAACTTAGGGGAAAATTACCCTCTTCTCGGCAAAATTACTCACTTTCTGTTGCAACTTGGCAGGAAAGAGCATCAAAGAGAAGGACAGTAAATCAGTGTAATTATGCTCTGGTTCTTCAGAACAATGAGCAAACAGATTTACTTTCAAAATTCAAAATGTTTAAATAAACTTCCTTTTTTTTTATTTTTCTGCACCTGCTTACCCTTTGTTTCTTAGTTTGTTTTGGTTCTCTAGTTGTTTTTTCCTATACTGCAGTGAGTTTTGCTTTTACTAACAATAGCTTTCATTCAGGCCCTTTTTTTCACCCCTTCATGGTTACACATATTACAAACAAACACAAAGTTGTATTCACTCAAGAACACATTCTCAGCATTGTCTTTATCTGGTTTTCTTCAGAGCATGTCTACTTTTGCTTCATGTGAACCCTGGTAAGGCCTTCCTGCCTACACTGAGAACCTGTAAAGAATTAAGGACACCCCAGGACACATGGGACTCCTAATTCTGCTTGCTGTTAATGTTTCTCCATTATGGATCCTGTCAGTAGCCTTAAGAAACATCAGGCTGAGCACACAAAAAATACTGGTGTCTTCACGGGCTAACACTCCCCATGGGAAATCCCATTAAAATGAGTGGAAGCTCCAATTAACATATTTCATTAGACCCTTGTTCAGGGGATTAGTAGAGGTGTATCCATCAGCTCCTTTTTTAGCTGGCACGGTGTTCCCAAGCGAAGCCAAAGCAGGGGAGCAGCACCTAATCTGTATTCTGGGCCAGATACTGCCACTGAGGATCAGCCCTGCCAGGCTTCAGCACAAAGCCACTCACACAGATTGTGGCTTTCAGGCAGGAAAAAGGGCTCATGTTGGTCCCTCTGTGCTGAGAGAATATTCACTCAGTTTCCCAGACTGCACAAGCACGTAGGCAGGAGCTTTCCTTCTGATGAAGAAAATGGGGTCAGTCCACCTTCACAGCTGGGATTCTCAGGTTGCAGTTGGACTGACTTTAGTTTATATTTTACTGCTTGCTCTGCTGTCCTACTGAGCCAGCAGCTTTCTTACCTGCACCTCTGTGACTGAGCAAGGTTCCTGCCTCACAGGGCACAAACTTCCTCTCTTTAGGGACTACTGCTTGGAACAGGGAGGATTTAGCTTTTGCCCTCTCGTGCCAATTTAAGTACTGCCAATGTGACTTCACTGCCACACGTGAAACATCAAATAGGAATTGAGATGAGATCAGCACATCAAATCACAAGATACAGCCCAGTCCAGGAACAAGTGAACTGGCCTGCTAGAAACTGGTTTTAAATACAAGCACAACAAATTTTCTTTGTCCAATATCAATCTAGGAGAAGGAGGTTTTTGTCTATGAAGCACTGTTTCTTAAAAGGATACTGTGTTTATCCCTTATGACCCCTCCCTTTCCCTGGGATTTGCAGTTATAGCTTACTGCATATGTGTGTCCCACACTGGGAGAATTCAATGAGAAAGGAAAAAATGACAGAAGCTATAATCGGCCACAAATCCAAAAATAACGGTTGCATAAAAATTGTTGGAATTTGTTTTCTGTAGCAATAAAATCATTAGCTCCTCTTCCAAAACTTAGAATACAAACCAAAAACCACAGAATTCAATAAATACTACAGAAGAAAAATCTAATTCTGGGGAAAAAGAATTCGTTCTACCTAATGCAATGAAGAACTTGAGAGCAGCACATTTTCTAATAAACAGCTGTACCTCAGGATAACTTGAGTGAACTCTAGAAGAGATTCCAAATTTAATGTCATTTTTAGCCATGACTGGTCTGGTCTAGTATATCTCCAGAGTCAGGAAACAGAGCATGAAAAGTGGAACTGTTCCTTCCACAGACTAAATTCTGTGTCTACAACTAGAAATATTTACCTCTCTCCCCAGCTTCTGCATTGCCTTTTCACCTGCCCTACAATTAGATAAAAAATAAATAAATAGGACAAAATGCCACAATATTTTAAAAATTAAAGAAACAGAAGATATTCATAAAACTTGGTCTGTTCTACTTAGGAAGTTTTAGGCAATATGTACAGATTGGTTTATTGTGCAGCATCACTCACTTCTGAAAATTAACTTCTCTCTGCAATTCCAGTTTAAAATGTCAGTTTGTATCCATCATAAGAAAGTTGACAATATTATTTCAAATTAAATCTAGATTATAAATTCTAAATTATTTCCTCAGTCTTCCTAATGAAGGGGAAGGTGTAATTTTCTTTATAAATGATATTTTAATCAAAAAGTACGCTATCTTAATCATGCTATGTTATTTTTAAGGCTGTAGGAAATGTAAAATATTTACTTCACTGACAGTAAACTGCTTTAATAAGAAGCTCTGAATGGAAAATATTTCCTTTTATTTTGGTCACAAGTCAGACTAAACCTGTGCCCTCAAAGTTTTATTTACTTTGAATAAATTCACTAAATTCAGGAAATTTTTGCTCAAATACTGGGATTTTCACAATAGCAAAAATAAAGACAAATGTTTCTACATTTTTACATATTTGGTTGGACATGCTTTTTTCCTAATCTTTAATGTGAAAAATGCTTTTAACATTGAAATTATGCAAATAGTCAAATGAACTTCTAATAAGCCTAGAAAAATTACAATGCTAATATATATTTCCACTTAGAACAATGGAAAGAAAGATTTTCTGAAACAAGAGTTCAAAGAAATTCTCTAGAGATCAGTAGAATTTAATGGAGGAAATATTTCTTCTCTTGTTTTTAGCACTAGATCTATACCTACTTTGGGCAATCTCAAAAACTACCCTGTGACAGTAATTTATGCTAAAAGTACAAGTGGCATGGGAAACTACCCTCTTTTTCTGTGTGAAGTACAGAAACTATAAAAAGCAGTTTAACAAAGGTAAATCATATATGGGTGTGTGTTGGCAGAGAAAGACAGAGAGCCTGGAGCAGGATGCAGAACAACTTTTCTGGAGAAAGAACTTGAAAAATATGTTTTGATTAGATTGATTCCCTTGGTATATTTAAAACTTAGTATACTTAAAACTCATGCTTGTCCTGAATCAATTGCAGCTGAGGTCAACATGAATTTAAGTCCAGATGTAATAAGAAACGCTAGAAACAGAGGAATACAAAATCAAAGAAAGTGACTGAAAAATCCCAATTGTGTGCAAGCCAATAAGGGCAAGGAATTGTTAATACCACTGCAAGAGGAGTGTACAACTGAAATTGCAGGAAAGGAACTGGTACAAGAGGAAAATAAATCAAAGGCTAAACAAAACCTTTACATAGAAAAGAAAAAAAAAAGAAATTAATCTAGAAGCTGTCAAGGAACTTGGAGAATGCAATGTACTGAATGAGGCAATGCCAGAAGGAAACAAATGTGGAAAGAGATAAGAAAAGTGATGAGAATGCAATAGGAAAAATGTAGTAGAGTGACACAAGTGATGAAGTAAAACAAGAAAACATGAGCAATAGGATGGGACATATGTCAGTTGTGAGATCATCAATTCTGATGCTGCAGATCCTTTTCATATCAAGAAGGAACCTGCCCCAAAAGCAAAGATTTCCACTGCTTCTCATCCAAGTGTTAGTCACATACATTGTATGTATTTGTCAAAATACCTGAGAAGTGGTGCTCTTCAATTACATTACAGTTGTAACACCTTAATGCAAGTCTCTGCATTCTGAATTAGTGATTAGTTACTTACAATCAGAAATGTCAACAAGGAGGAAAAGTTTAGGATCTAGTTTGGGATGAAGGGCTGATGCTGATGTTTTATAAAGCCAGAACAAGCTAAATAACACCAAGAACATGACTGCTTCTATGCTATCTAAAAATAGCTCTGTGAACCCTGTGAAGAACTGTATGGAGTCAAGTAATTCAAATGTCCAGCTGATGTAGGAAATACTCACTTTTGTTGCTGAAACCAGAGGGGTTTGGACATTTTCACAAGTGACAGGTTTCTGTATCCAGCTCCAGAACATCCACAGCTCAGAGCAGCTTCTTCTTCACTTCCAATGCAGTGCTCACCTAACGAAAATTAGGAATCAGAAATGAAATGTCTGTTCTCTAAATTCTGACATTTGGCTTTCATTCTGTCACTTCTTCAAGATGTTTGTATTTTGTGGTAAGTTATCCTTATGGCTAGAGTCTACTTTGAGAACCTAATTCTCAGGCAGAAGTAGTGCCATGATCACTTCAGCCCTTACAAATGTAAGCTAGTACTAAAAGCAAGTCTCAATTTTTTTATCTTCTCAGAAATATCATCGTAATTGTTTCACTTTGAGCTAAAAAGGCTAATTTAGAGATGTAAAGACTTACTTCTGCTTGTTTTATTTCCAGTGAGATTAATTTTGACGTGCATATGCATCCCCATAATCCCCTGGAATAGAGCTGCAGATTGGTCCTGAAGTTTTGTTAATACATACAGTTTATCATACAATAAATACAATGGTGTTTTGGAAGGAGAAAGGCTACTGCTTGGCTTTGTTTAAAAGTCAGAAGTAATACCAGACAATTGCAATTGTCTTTAAAGCAAGCAGAGTTCCTTCAGAGAAGAGTTATGAATAGTAGATGAAAAAGACAGTGGAATTGGAAGTCAGTAAAAAAGGCAGAGTAATGAAAAACATATTTAATTTGCAGAACAGCAAATTCTTTCAAGCCACAGAAATAGTAATTTGTATTTTATACATTAAAAATGTATAAAAATAGTACCACTCATTAAAAATGGTTGGCTGAATTGAATTTAATAAAGTGTTATATTATTTTCTTTTAGTACATGGAACTATGCCTTGGCATTGTCTTGATGACATGTGCAAATGATATGTTTGTTCAGGTTGTCTGGTTTACTGATGGAAACAGCACAACCCATGAATTGAAACTCTACAAGCACCCCAAGGTCTGAAACTCCAGCTTTGTGCAGTCTCACGTCTTTCAGCGCTAGTAAAGGTGCTGAAAATAAAAATGGTTTTCATAGAAATATACCCAGATATCCCCAGTGTGTGACTGGCCTGTCACTTGCTAACACTGTACATGCCAATAAAAATTAAATCTGAGGAACAACTATCAACTGAAATTTGGCACTGGAGTGAGATACACTAGGATAAACTTCACATTTGCTCCACCCTACTTTACCTTGGATATACATGGCACACACCGATCCGTGTAACAGCATTATTTTGCACAGGCCTACAGTGGAGAAGAGATAATTTGAAGGCCTGAGATGGGAAGTCAATTATCTTAAAAGTATAATTATTCTTATTCTCTGGTCTTTGATAGGTGTAGGATCTCCCAGTATTAGATAGACATTAAAGCACTGGCATATAATTAAGTTTCCTAAAAATGCTTTTATTTGAAAGATATACCCTAAGTATGTGTCATTGGAATAGAATATATCATTACCAACTATTAAAAGAAAATAACTGAGTATTTTACTGCATTTATCGTCATTTAGGCTAGATAATAAATACTGATACAAAAGCATGTGATACTGGTGAAGAGAAAGTTAAAGCTGAAAAATCTTAGTAAAGATTCTTAGCAAAGGTATGTTTAAAGAAAAAAAAGGCTTAAAAACTTCTTATCCACAGACTCATTTAAGTGCCAAGGCAATTTGCACCAAATGAACAATTTAATGTACAAAACCAATATGATGAGAAAGGTACTGGATAAGAGTACATGTAAAAAATGAAATAATATTCTCATATTCCTCCCACACACTTACATGGGAAGCTGAACTGAAATTTCCTATGAAACCCCCCACGTTATACTTGCAAACTGAATCATAAAGACTTAATTGCATTACAATGGGTATAATAAATAAAATCCACATATTATCTAATTTCCTACTAAGCTTCAGTGTGCACTAATGAAATAAAATGCTAAGACAACCAAAGGAATCTGTAAGAACTCCAATTCCAAGATTCCCATTAGCAATGTGGGGGCCTTTTGCAGTTTATTGCCTCAGCAAGAACTCTTCCTGCTCTAAGAGCAGCTGTAGTGGGTAAGTTACAAAGCACATCTCTCTACGTGCCTTTTCCATCCTCAGAGTCTCAGACACCCAAAATAGCTTTTTTTAAAGTCACAGCCAGATCATCATTTGCAAACTTAAGGACACCAAGAGAGCAGCTGATCCCTGTGTACTAAGGACTGCATCATTCCTTTACACAGCACAGATCCCAGAATGCCACCAGAACCACCAAAGTGTGGAAGAGGCGCTCAGCATCAGCCGGTCCCAGCCATGAACCTGCCCCAGCCCACAACAGTCACCCCTCAGCCACCTCCCCAAGGGCTCCTGAACACCTCCAGAGACACTGACTCCATCACCACCCCCAGCAAACTTATTCCAGCTCCTGAGCACTCTTCCACTGAAAATGATTTCTGGTATCTAACCAGAACCTCTGCTGGCAAACCTTTAGGCCATTTTTGCTGGAACCAAGTAACCAGGGTGTAACATACTATTGTGACTAGAGACAAAGCAACTTTGAATAAGGAATTATTTAAAAAAAAAAAAGTGCTACCTACAAGAAACTTGGGGGACATCTTTTTCTGTGATGCATAACATAATACTTTGCCTTGAGTTAAGTTGAACAACTAATTATATTTGATTTCCAATGACATTCAAACATATTTTAGGAAACAAACAAATTTCAAATATTTGGTCAGTTTTCCTCATTAAGAATGCCTTGCAATTACTGTCAGAGAATTTTTTATTTTCTATCCATATGAACTTCTACAGGTAGTTTCCACTAAAAAATCAGGTTTCCTAATAATTGCATTATATCAGCCACTTTGGTGATTCTAAGATTAGGACAAGGCTATCAGCAGACCTGCGTTTTAGGCCATATGATATCAGCTTTTTCAGCAGAAACATAATTTAGTTGTCTAGCTGGAAAGAAATATGGCTGTATCTTCTGAATGGGATCTGGTTGCAGACAAAATCTGCAGTTTCATCTTCACTTTAAAAAAATAAGTACACGATAATATTTCCTAGGTGTGTCCCACAGGGAAAACAGAGCAATAAAACACATTCTTTTATTGTCCTTAGGTTTACATCTGAAAAAAATAAAAATGTCCTTGTATTCATTGTCCCATTGTATCTCTGCTAGATCAGATAAAGAGGGTATGTTCTTTCTCCCTTTGAAGTTCTACCACTCATCTCAGTGACAGAGGGATTTGAGCTGTGTATTTAGACAACATCTAAACAAAAAGCTTGAAAGGCATTGTATGCAGTTAATGCAGTAATATCCACCCTTCATTTATGAGTACAAGATATCTTGTTCTGTTATGAAAGTACATGAATTATTAGAATGATCACTGAAAAGCTCACAATCATAAGATCTTTACCATTAGACTACATTGTTTCTTATCAGCAGTTTTTTCCTGTCCCATGGGAACACTGTTTAAATTTAAACAACTAGCCATTGAATAACCATGGCAGGGGTTTTAAAGATACATTAGAATTCCTATTCTTCCTAAAGGCGTTAAAATTCTGCTGAGACACAGCATCCTGGAAAAAAAAAAATCTGATTTATTTCATTAAGGAAAAGGCAAAGTGGCTCAATAAGTTATCTAAGCCTGGTATCAACTGATCCTCAAGGGTACTTAAAAACATAACACGAGTCTGGCCAAATTTAATGTGTGGGAACTCACTCATTTAACAAATATAAGGAAATGAACTACTTTGCTGTACACTTCCCACAGTTCCCCCTTTCTTTCTCAGTCCCATTTGAGCCTCCACCTTCTGCACCACAGCCTAAAAGAGACTTTCCTATCTCTGCGTACACATTCTCTTGAAAATCCAATGATGGAAAAATTGCAGGACTCACCCACCAGGTGTTCATGCTGTCAGGATGTGGAAAAAAAAAATCATTGCACAGCCTGGTGAAGAAAAGTGGTGGAAATGTTCCTTGGCTAAAGCAAATTCAAATATTCTGTCAAATCTACTTCTGAACAGTATGAAGAGTCTTTGCGTACACAAACTAAGCTCACAAAATCCTCACCAAACTCCAATTTTATGAAATAAAAATTTAGGTGAAAGTCCTGAGTATTTAGAGTGTCCCTGTTGTCTAAATCACACTCCAGGATTTGTTGTATTTAAGATGAGTTTGTACACACTAATGGGAAGTTTAAAAATTGGAAGAAATTTATCAGTACAGCTGCATATATACTCTCTCCGAATATGAAATATGTTAGGCATTATTGTGTTTCTTCTCTTTAATAACCTTTATTATTCTAACTTGAATTAGGTTTGGGCTCCCAAAGCACATGAAATACTGAACTTTGATTACATGCACATGAGTACCTTCCAAATATAACTCTAATTGCTGTTGAAGGAGGGAAGAAGGCAGAGGAAATCTCCTCTGACAATTATAACATTAACCAATAAAAAAATTTTAAAAAAACAGTAAATTGTAACCTACTTCAAAATGCTCAGGTAGTCAGCAAACCATCCATGTAAGAAAAATGTTTACAGAGTTTGAGATAATATGAAGTAGCACCAGGTCCCAATTTTGTTTACCTGTGTTTATTGTCACCAGAAGGATGGCTGTGCTCATTAGAAGGAAACTAAAGCTGCCTCTCTGGGCTTGGTCCTCCTCTCACTGGGACTCATGTAAGCAGAAATAAATGTATTCCAGAATCATGAAGCCTCTAAATCACATTTTCACCACACTTTAGACTAAAGACTCTATTTCAATGAAAAACAAGACTTCTCTGGGTTAATAATTACATAGACATCTCAGGAAAAGGAGTGTTGGGGGAGTAGGGGGAAATCGGGTTTTCCTCCCTTTCCCTTTGATATATCAGAAAATAATGGTGTTATCAGAGTGAAATATAGATGATTTGTTATCAGGGACTATCTATTCTTTTGTGTCTATTAGTAAAGCAATTTACAGTAATAAATGAGCAACTGTAGACTGTAAAATAAAAGAAGAAAACTCAGAGACACACTTTAGCAACCTGACACCTTGCAGCATGTTTTGTGACCTAATTTTATCCTGTGTGAATTCGTGTTAGGGGAGAAGCCACTGCCTGAACATTCTTAGACCATTCAAGAGGCCTTTGCTCTGAGGTATTAACAAGCCAAACTGCTCTCAAACACGAACATAAAAGCACTGCCCTGCTGTAAACACAAACCCTGGTCACACCAGTGCACTGCTAGGACAGAAGTGGTGGCCCGTTTGTGTCACTGCACAGCCCCAGTGACTGGGCAGAGCTGGGGCTTGCACAATACACTGCCTAGGTTATTTTGATTTCTTTTCACCTTTCACAGTTTTACGTGGAATACGAGCATAATGACCCGCTCCACCCGAGCCAGGTATTTCCTGGTAATTAATTAATGGCAGTTAAGGGATTTTAGATTTTCTGTTGGCACTCGACTTAATGAATTATCCACCATCAGGAAATACCCTCCCTACTTGTCCTATCTGCCAAATCACTAATTAAGCATCTAATGCTGAAAAGCAAACAACATTTTTATGTTGTTAGTTTCATGCATTTCAATTAAATTAATCAATTAAGTCTTGTAGTGCCTAAAAATCTGAACAAAAGACAATTTGCATTGTGTAGCAGTGACCACTTCTATTGGTGGAAACAGGCTATAAAATAAGGAAAAATATAAATGAAGTAAAAAAAGAGATGGACAACTGCTTACAACACCTGTCTTTATTAAATTAACAATTCACTATGGGTATGTATAATATAAATATTACTTATATCCAACGTCTCACAATAATTTTACAGCTGAGTAAAAATGCTAAAAGGCCAAAAATTTAACAGAAAACATTCACATGTTTGATTTTTATTTGCTGAATATAGAGAAAGATGTCAAGAAAATTAGAGAGAAGAACGAAGGGAAGAAAGGAGAGGACAGCTGTGGGGAAAGTGTTGAAACGCATCTCATTTTGAGGAACTAAATTCACAAAATTATTTTAGAAAATGAAAGCAAAGTGTTGCTGTTCACCTTGCACCATTACGACTCAAAAATCAAATGGCACGCCCAGGATATTTGGGACCTCAGATCAGTGCCTGTCAGCACATGAGTCAGAACAAATATTTCAATAAAATAATCCCCTTGAGATGTTGGTCTCCTACAGGAGATTCTTATACTCTACAGCACACACTAAAAGAAGCAATCCCTCCTGCAGAAATTATTCTATTTTAGATAAAATGAGAATACATTCATTACACCAAAGAATGAAAGCATGAGCATTAATGCAGGCATCAAATTTCAGGCACCCCAACCATCCCACCAACCTCTTGTGTACCAACCACGTTGAAGACAGAAGGAAGTGTCCCTGACTGCTTGGTTTTGAGCAAGCTTCTTCATTTCTATTGCAGCTGGCTGAACTGGGCATTAAAAAAGATAGAAACTTGAACAAAACATTAATATTTTATAGGAAATTAACTTACTTCTTTCTGTTAGATATTCAAATAAACAGCTTTCATAAAAACAAAATCAGTCTATGTAGGAAAAAGTCATATTTCCACAGCCCACTCATTTAAAGGAAATTACTCTCAGGTCTCACTGTTGTAAATGTCCAGCCCAGTTTACTTAGGCTCTGTATTAATGTCTTCTGCAGAGACTAAACCTAGTCTTAATTCTGATTGCCCACGACATGTGCTCAGCCATGCTGGAGGCTGGGTGAGAAAATACTCAAAACTTCTTTTGATTTTCTTACGACCTTTCAGTCTCTCTCACAAACGTGGGACTCTTGGAAACGTTTAGCATTAGTGCCAATGGTTACCTTCCAGCAGCAGGCAGAGCAAGAACAATGGGAGCAGTTTCTGGGAGTGCTGAGGAAGCCTTTGCTTGGGTTATCCCTTGGTGCAGTGACTGCCACCGTGCAGCATCTTAAGCTGGAATTACTCATTTTTAGCCTCTGTTTCTACAATGTCATTACAAGAAATGAAGCTCTCATAGCCTTAAAAGACACCATCTCTTGCTTCAACATAAACGTGGCTTACACCAAATCAAGTGTTATAAGAGAAGTTAGAGGTATATTGTTCACATTCAATTTGCAAAAATGGAAAAGAATTAGATTTATCAAACATTACTCACTTCCCTTAGTTATCCAGCATTTCAAAAAGTAAGATCTCCTGCTACAAAAATTACACTTTTTTATTGGATTGCCTTAATTAATTGTAAAAAATACCTTCTAAGCACAAATCACATGTTCTTTACAGGCTTAATTAGTAGGAGCCTGCAACAGTGCCTAGGCAGTCAGTGAAAGACCTTGAACTGAAGGCACTTAATGAACCAAAGCTTTTATTATTTTTCATCAAGTTTAATAGGTTTGTCAAGTTGCAAAGGAAAAAATAAAAGGTTGACAGAACATACAATTCCATTTCTTTAAAATAATTTTCATCTTTTCAGAGAGATTTTCAAAAGCTGTTGACAAGGCACTTTTTACATTTCAGCTGAAATAGAAGACAAACTTCCTTTTAGCTTCAGTAGCGGTGTATTTTTATTAACCCTAAATTCTGTTCAATATTCTGCCTGTAATTTTATATTTGTGCCTTAGCTAAAGGTCAAGCAATGTTTTGCAGCTGCAGTAACAAAACCTCTGAGTCAGTGGAATTGAATCTTTTGGGGCCAGCAGGTACTTAACACATGTACAGTAATAAGAGCCAGTATTATGTTAAGAAACAAAGTTGATATATAGGATATACTAATATGTAACAATTTTGCACTATAAAAGCTAATAGGCATAAATGTTAGGTTGGACTGCAGTTACTCATCCTGTTAAAATGAATTCCCATGTTTCATTCTGGAGTAACTGAACCACAGAAAATGCCTCTCTCAGAACTTCTTTTAGTGTCAAAAGTATGCATCCATCTACTTTTTCCTTGTCCTTCTAAATCACGTGTTTCACCTTTACAACCACCACATGAAAGTAAAGCTACAATTAACAGAAGCCAAGTTTTAAATTATGCTAGAATTCTACATGCTTCTAAATGAAAGTTCTTACTTTCAAATGCATTGGAATTCATTTTTGGGGAAGTTTTTTCATGCAGAGTGAGCAGCAAGTTTTACTATCAGGTACTCTACTACTCATGTTATTATGATTCAAAGTATTGTCATTATGACTAGAAAGTGAAGTCACACACAGAATAAAACAAATGTCTGAATCCCTATTTCACATGACCACTGTCCTTCTACTTCAATCCCAAGACTACTCTGATTTACAGCAGCAGTCAATGGCTCCAGAGAACTGAAACTGCAGGAAAAGGGGATGAAACATCCTGGCCATTTTCCTTCTGAGGATTACCAAGGCAAGCAAGAGAATACAGAAAAAGGGGACACTATTGGTGAGGTACAAACAAGTGCAACTTCTCTCTGAGGCACCAAAAAAAAGAGGATATTTAGCTCCAGAAATCATCAAGGTTGAATCTGCCTTTGCATCTAGTACAGGATTTTATAATGAAATATATCAATGCCAGAACTGACAGATTTAAAATCCTACATTAAACCAACTTATGTCCAAGTGTAGGCATGTGGATGAATCCAGATTCTGTTTTTTCTTTCCCAGCTTTAGAGAGAGCTCTCAGGAGCCCGTGCATGCAAGCAGCACATACCTGAATGTTTCCCACGCTGGGTGCCAACATCAGTGTAGTGACCTACAGACAACGCTTTGGTGAGGCTCGCACTGTCTGTGCACTGCACGCTCCACGCTCAGCCCCAAGCCCTTGCAGGGAGCACCAAGCACGCTGCCAGGACTGTGCAGGGATGGTTGTGTGTCCAATGGGCTCTGAGAGGGCTCCCACGGGAAGGAGCATTCCCTGGGTGCAGAGGGGCTGGGTGCCACACGAGTGAGGTTACACAACTCCTGGCCAGAAGTGCCTCACGCCCGGCCCCTGAGCACACAGAGCTGTAACAATTTCTTCTTGTACTCTCACACAGGTAGACTATTTCGTGTTTTCTCAAAACACTGCATATAACTTCCATAGCTCTTCAGGCTCTAAACCTGATAGGATGATTTTAGGCAGGGAGGAAGTAGTTTTAATAAGAAATAATCCACTTTGTCATTAATAAGGGATCACAACACTTGTTCAACTACTTGAGTATCCACTGAATGTTTGCATAGGAAACCTGTCAATCAAACACTAAACAAACCCAACAGTCAAAATGAAGTATCTATTCAAAGGCATCTAAATGTGGTAAAGCACATCAAAATGCATGCATGTATATTTTAAATTCAGTTAATTGTCCATAGCATAAGTTTAACACATGATCTATTGTGGCTGCAATAAACAGATGTGAGTTTTAAGCCACTACAACTGCATGATATTTAGATGGGCAGAAACACACTAAGCCAATATAGAAATAAGCAGCAAAGCAGTGGGACTGAAAACCTGTGAGATAAGGACAGATATTCCCACAATATTATTTGATTATCCACTTTATTTTTAATAAATGTATACCAATATAAGATGTTTGTAAACAAGAATCACTCAACACCAGAATTCATGAAGGTTCTAGTGGGCTGCAAAACCAGTCTACAGCACTGAGCCAAATATTACATGATAAAATAGTGAAAAAATACACAAGTAAAAGTGTACACATACACATTTGCCGAAAAATGTCCTCATGTTTCCAGCCTTTCCAGAAGGCAACTTAAAAACACGGTCCCCCATCTTTTGGATCGACCTGTAGGACTTCAAGGTCAGAGAAACAAGCTGCAATTGGAAAGGGTGTAATGAGGTAAGGTCATGAAAAATGAATAGGAACATGACCCAGCAGCACAGAGCAGTGAGGTACAAAAACAAACGGGATGGGAAGGCGCCAGCCAGCAGGCTTTCCTATCTAATCAGCTGTGGCTCTGATAAAGGAGGAAGTAAGTTAAGGGAGGGAGTCTTCAGCACTTAAAACAATCCCCAAGATTCCATTTCTGCACTGGTAATGTGGTGTCTTTAGGATGCAGGCCAAAAGCATAACTAAAAGGAAGCTTAGCAATCACAAATTGTCAGCTATGTATTTGTTCGTGGATAATAATGACCTGTTTGGACCAGGACAGCAGACACGGCTTTTCCCAAGTTGCTCAGCGCTGCAAAGTCTCTGAGGCCTCACAAAACAACATGATACCCATCTCTACCCTGGCAGGGCTGTGCAGGTGCATTAGAGCACCCACTCCTGTGCTGATTTTCACACTTCAGTTCTCCTTAAACATCCAATGACATTTCAAGCACGCTGTTCTCATTCGTCACTTTTGGAAACATTCACACGGTCACTCTGTTCTAGGAGAAATCTGGCTGAATCTGAGTCATGAAGAAGTAATGTTTCTTCAGATTTCTCCAAATGCTGTGAAGAGATCTCAGATTTAATTAAATTGAGAGGTGATGAAGCCAGCTTACTGCAGCTATGCAGGTTAACCAGGACCTGCCATCCACCCTGCATGAGGATGCATAGGCAACAGAGCCCACAAGAGCCAGCCATACATTTGCTATTCACTGTGGGCTAGCATTCAGGGCAAACTGATCAGTAACACATTTCCATAGCTGACTACCTGTAGTTTTACTTTTGCAACAAGAAAAAGTGAGTTCCAATCGAAAAAAATCCCAGCAAGTCTTGAACTGTAGAGACAAGTGAATGGAGAAGTCATTACTTAGATCATAAGCTATTTCATTGTTCCTTGCTGTTTCTAATTTGCATTTAGTTTTGCTATTAATTTTTCCCCTTGTCAGGTACCAGATGTCGTGTTTTGCTACGCTTATCTCTTATTTTAGTGTCTTTACCCTCCTGTGTTCCAGACAATCCCTGATGTTCTTACTTGCATACTGAAACCCAGGATGGTTACTACTGCCTTCACTGGGCTTTCAGCAGTAAGCATATATGATATTCAAATCACGGCAAAGGTCTTCAAGATCATTTCTTATTCCAATTATGTCATAAAAAGCACAATCTATATAAGCCTGCCTATGTGCAACTGAAAAGAAGCTTTTCTAGACTGCTACTATCAAAAAAGAAGGAGTAATGAATGACAGAAAAAGTTTGGGTATTTCAAAGACTAAATCCTCCTTCCTTGTGAACATTCCTGCTTTTTCTATATATGATGTTGTTTTAAGATTGATTATCTCATTCAATATTGCTTACAGATCTGAATATGTATGAGTTAATTGCACATGCTGTTGTTGGGTGTCCGTTTTTGAACTAGCTGTGTGCTTCGGGAGAGGCTGATTTCTGTTGTCAGGGAGCAAGTTGTTTTGTTTCCTGTATGGAGAGGCATAGCTTTCTATTGCTGTACAAACTAAACAGAGCAGTGAAAAAGAATGGTCCATCTGTGTCCTCAACCTTCTCTTCCCACCATTTTAAAGATACCCCTTTGCTAGGATCCTGTGCCTGTTACCTGGCTGGTTTTGAAGAGGAACAACAGCCAGTTGCTTTCCGCCCCTCACAGTGATGTTCTCCTGCCAAATTGCACTCAACAACACCTGAGGTGATTTTACCTGAACTGTTGCAGTTTGCTCTGCATCTCATCCAAAGAGACAAAATTATTTTCTGGAGTAGGCAGAAAGCAGGAAGCTTTCTCGCTGCACGGCCCTCCAGGAGCTCTGGCTCAAGAAACCAAAGGTGACCAGCAAAGAAGGGAACTTGCACACAAACTCAGAACTTCTGTCCAAATGTCCTTTTGCCTATAAGAATTCTCCAGGCAGGCTCCAATTTTTTTTTTGAGAATTCATTGGTAAGTATATTTCAGTGCTCTGCTGCATTGATTCTGAGCAGCCCTCCAGAGCAGAACTGCAACATATTTGAAACAATTGCCTTGGCTTTGATTCAATAATTACTTTAATGAGAAAAGTGAGCTGTTTATATTAAGATATCTTGCTTACACAAGACAAGCTGCTTCACCACAGCCAGAATTCATTAATCATTATTAAAGCTGGTATACAGAAAATTACAGGCTCCAGCTTCCCAGGATTAGGTATTTTTAAAGGCTTTAAAGCAAAGTAGCTCATTCATTTACATGCAGAACAAACAACATCTTCATGATTATTGATTTGAAAAACACTAATGTATTTGCCTCTTCACCTCTAAAAGCAAATCATTGAAAAAAAACTATTTGAACATTTCAAAGTTAATGAGAAAGGTGGTTCAGCTAAATATTCCACTAAATTCTACATTATGTTCATATCCCAATAATTGTCTTCTGTTGTAGCCTGGATAAAAACATTCTGAGATGAGTCCTGTGGTTTGCTCAGTTCCATGTGATCTATTATTATAATTTTATAGTCAAGTATAAAACATCTTTTGAAAAACAATCAACCTGACAGTATTCCACACTTCAAAAGTACTTACAACATGCTAGAACAACAACAAAACTAAAATCCAGACAAGAAAAAACTTTCAGAAGTGTATAATATGATAAATAAAAATGTTAGGATAAGAGCTAAATAAATTATTTTATTTCTTAATTATTTCTAAGTCTCAGTCTCAATTTTAAGAAGGCTTGTTGTAAATATTTACCTAAAGTGTACAGGCAATATTCATAAATTATTAGGCTGCATGTGAGGCTGCTCAGTCTAGCATTTCTCTTTCAGCAAATGAGCCTCTCCTTTCACAGAGAGGATTACAAACTGGGAATTATCTTGGGAAAGGCTTGCTCATATGTTTTTATTTGTTGCTACAGTCATTTTATTTATTTTTCTTTGCCTTCCCGGCCAAGTAAATGACTGCCTTTATGTTCTCTGGATCGTTTCACAACTAGAACGTCTCAAAATATTTCGACAGCAGCACTAATTTTTTCTTTCTTCTTATTATAGGGAAAGGAGGAGCCCTACTATTTCTTAGGAACAAAAGAGAAATTTCATAAACTGGAAAAAGGAAATTTCAGATTGTCATGACAAGTCTATACAAAGGATGTTTTGAACCAGACAAAAGTCTCTACTGTTCATAATATGATGTCCTTATTATTTCAAACTAGGATGGAAAACGCACAAGAAATAATAGTTTCTTTCTCTGAAATCAGATTCCTGGAAAGTAAAAATCAGGCAGTGAAGAATGACAGCTATAATTTCCAAACTTCAGGCACATGGCATAAATCAGCTGACGTGCTGGAAAGCCAAGCTCTTCACTCTGGGCAAGGAGAGGGCCAGGCAGCAGAATAAAAATCAGTCACAAAGGAGGAAGCAGTCTTGCAGTCTGCCTCTCACTGGATCACAGGATGGGGTTAATTGTGGTCAGAAAATGTGGGACTGTGAGGCCCTTCCTCAGGGTGTAAGGAAGGGAATCAGTTGACCAAAGAGGGAAGCGAAAGAGTTAAGTTGCTTTCATAGCTGCTGGCTTCTAGCACATGTGACAAAGAACCCAGCCCAAAAGAACAAAGGAGGCTGGATTACTGAGGCACTGATGCTGGGGAAGCCTTTTCACCCTGTCTCCTATTCACCAGAGCACCTCTTCCACAGTTCCTGCTTCCCCAGGAACTGCAGGGAGACACTCATTCTAAAGCCTTCTTGCAATAGTCACTACAAGCTTGTTATTTTTGACCACATTAATTCATATTTACCAATTCCTTAAATAATGGCTTGCTCCAAATAAACTGGTGTGATTCTACAGTCTGCTTCTGAATACCTTCCTTGATGAACTCCTCCTGGTTTAAAACCTTTCACCACTACAGGAACTGATGGATTTATTCCAAATGGCAAAAATAATGGCAGCTCTTGGGTTTATAATCTTCAAAAATTGTGCTCAGTAACTGAGGTCTTAATGCTGGCAACCAATGCATAACTATGCCAGCATTTCCAATGATATGCAATTTATGTAATTTTTGGAAAAGAAACAAAAACTACTACTGCTTGATTTACTGCTTCCTTTGATAACCCCTTGTCTATGCAATTCATCATCAGTCACGAAATACAACCACAAGCTACAAATAATGCGATGCAGACACTTCTCCAAGGATATAAGTCACTTTTCTAACAGTAAGCTGTTACTTGGTATGAGATTTTTGGGGTCTTCTGAATTAAGATAAAGAAAAAATAGGCACTTGACCTGTCAGCCAAGAGGCCGTGAAACCCTTGATTAAACAAGCAAAGTTGCAGCTGGTCAATTTGATCTTCATATATTTCAAAACAAGTTAGTCAAAGAATTTATTAAATAACATTTGTTTTGTGAGTCTTTTCTACGTTATTTTTTCCACATGTGCCTTAGTTGTGGTTCCAAAAGGAGGCTTTTTTCTCAGCAAGAGCACATCTGCTACAGGGGCCTATTTCTCAACCAAAATAAGAGCTCACTATAAGCAGTATATTAAAATTAATTACTATGTAAATGATTCTGTTTTGACAAATATGATTTAATGAGGGGAATAAGTAGTCCTCTAAAACTAATTGCTTCTTTGTAAACAGACACAACTTTCATTCAACCAAACATAAAAAGAAGGATTAAATCTGAATACCTAATTTTGATTTCACGTCTTAATGTTTGGGCTTATTATTTAGCTATTCTCCATCTCACTTATATCCTTCAGGGATAAGAGTTAGGCAGAGAGAAGCCCTCCCAAATTAAAATTATGTGTAAATGGATTTTTAAAGTTTTTTTTAAAAGCTCCAACAGTTTTTTACACATTTGGATGCATTGTGCATTGTGTATGCAAGTGTGCATTGGCAATTACTATGCCCCAGAATGGGCATATTTTAGAAATTCAGAAGTCTGCTTACATATAATAAATTAAACTGAAATGTTAGTGGGATGAAGGTTTTAAATCCACCCCCTCACCACTATAAGATTTTTTTTCTTTTAATTTGGATAATACTAGGAGGATGAATAAGGATACCTTTACTTTTTCCTTCTATTTTCATCTGTAGAATTCCCACAAATTTAATCAGTGTTGGATTCTGAATAGGCATATTCCATTTAAAGTAAAATCAAAATACATGTCAAAAGCTCTCCTAAATATACAGAGTTTCAGGTCAGAACAGCAAACATCTCTTTCCAAATATTCAGGATTTTATATTATTGTTCAGTCTGGAGACAGAGTCAGTTATTCTTCTGGGACCCTTCTTAGGGCATTACACACAGTGGGATGATCTGTGATTATAAAACTGCGATGCTAAAGGTGATCCAAACCTGATCGAATGTTCTGGAACCATCGAAATAGAGAGGCCACTGAGGCCTCACAGTCTTGAGGGGCTGAATTGTCCCTTCTTCTGCTCACTAGTCCTTTAAATACACCCTTTTGTCCTTCTCAGATGTAATTATATACTGCAGGCTGACATCACACACAGCCACGTCATGAGCCTTGTTGGCTATTACCATAAAGGGATTTTCCTCAGGGAAAGAAGAGACCAATTACTCATATACGAGATTTCTGGAATTTCTCCTCTACCAGGATGTCATAAACTGCTGGAAAATCCTAGCTTGACATTACAACCTTAGCAACACATTTGTAACCACAAAATACATCAGGTATTTTTCATTGTTTCATGTAACACCTGCAAAACCAATAGCCAGCACATCTATCAACCTGAAGCAGTTGAATTTTATCTCCCAATTTGCCGTGACTAATTTATTTCGCAGGTGCCTTTTTCAAAATCATTTACCTTGAAAAAAAACCAAACCGAACAAACAACAAACCTTCTCAGTCGCTGGTTTGTATATTTGTACATGTGGGGCTTTGCGAACCTGATCTCATAGTGGCATAATTATAATATTGGTTTCATGACTCATTCAGTGATTACATGCTAAATGCTAACTGGCCACTCCTTGTCACTAACTATTTGCCAACACAGTGTTTATCTAAACCAGAGTGTGCTGACCAAAAAGCACATGCTGTTAAAAACGCATTTAAATTAAATCATGGAGTTGTTCTATTTTTTTTTTTTTTAATATCCCTGTGTAACTTTTGCGTGCATAACACAAACACTGAAGTTGTGTATCCCTTACATTGTAAAATCAAAACATTCCAACCTCCCTTCTGCATGAGGCCACACAAGTGAGCCCAGCAGCAGTCACACATTAAGGACTTCTAACGTCCCATCATATCAGGCCAAAAGTATTAAAGCTTAACAAAACCAGTTCTTGTGTTTACAGTACAACTATGTAATCTCAAGATACTTGGAAAGTTCAGATAATGACAAAGTACAAATAAACAGCAAAATTGGGTGCTTTTGGGAAATTAAATTCAACTTCCTGTAGCTAATAAAGCAAGGCCAAGCTGGAGCAGGAAGAAAAATTAAAAAAAAAAAAAAACAGAAATATTGTTCAAACAATACTTCAAATACTGAATTTACCATTGATGCAAGTGGTACAAATGTCTGTTTTAAAACCATTTAACCTAAGCCAATCCACTGGTTGCATATAGTTGCCATACACTGTTTGATCTACACCGTACTGTTCAACTGCAAAACTAACAGAGCTTTGCTACAAATATATGCTGAGTGGCACAGAATCCATGTTCTTTGTCCACAGATTCACAGATGATAGACCAGCTTCCAGCATTTCATTTAGGTTTAGCTCCTTCTACTCAGCCACCCAAACACTGGAACAGCTTGCTCAGAGAGTTTGTAGTCTCCATCCTTGGACACAGTCAAAGTGGAGCCGGCCCTGCACAACCTGCTCTAGGTGATGCTGCTCTGAGTGATGCTTTTCCCTGGTCTTAAAAAATGGAGAGCCAGGCACGGTTAAGGGATGAGGGGTTTTTATACCTTGGTAGTTTAATAAGGATCCTTATGGTGCACCACTTTGCCAAGGTGGGATGTGCCGCAGTGCACACACACGGTAGATCCCGTATGCAATTTATAGACCTTACAAATTAGCAGATCTAACAAGGATGCCCCAATGGGAGGCCTGGATGAATGGTGTGATATGCCGCCATCCATGGAATTCCCCCCTGGATGGGCCAAATCTCCAGTTTACAGGATGTGTTCTAGAGGGGACCTTGGTTTCCCCAGAGAGCACAGGGTTTTCCGGCCTCCTGCTACGAGGCCTTTAGGATGTTTGGTCTCCTGGCCTAACAGAATATTAGGACTATGCTAAATTACCAGACTTAACAAATCACAAGGATGAGTGCTAAGAATACTGAGGATACATCAAAGTTATATAAAAGGTATATAGAAGAAAAGGCAAAAAATTCTTTTTGCATCATGAGTAGGGACACTTGTATAAGTAATCCCAACAGGTCCCTTGCAACCACAACCACTCTGTAATTCTAAAGGAAGGGCTCTCAGACACCAAATCCAGAAGAGTGGAGACTTCTACATTTCACTGAGTCCTAAAGATGCTAATAACCTCTTTTTTTTTTTTTTCCATTTTCCTTTGTTTCTTTCTGAACTAGAACTTCTAGACACAAGTATAACAACCCAGCAAGACCAACCTTTATATTCAAGATGCCTCTTATAATGATAGTTTTATCTTCATTTATGACCTTAAAATGACCCTGACTTGCATGACAGTATATTTGAAAATACATTTTTCTAAAAAGCTCCATGTTGGGAAAAAAACTCCCAAACTAAACAAAAAAACATGAGAGAAATGGTTCCTCTTACATTTCCATTTTTAGTACTAAGCTTGACATGACCTTGAATTTCCCATGTTATAATCAGACATAAATAAGCACATTTACTGATGAGATTTTACTTTCTATTGGGGAGGACAACTCATGTACTTTTGTAGTCTGATTTTACTCTTATAGTTTTATAGACGCACTATTTTTAAAAAAAAATCCTCAAAACCGATGTATTCCACACATACAAATACCCCACACTTAAGAGTACTCTCTCTATGTATATATTCAGTTCTCTCTATGTACGTATTCAGCCTGGATTATAACTAAAATATTAAGGTTAATTTTTGTAAAAAAAAGCATTCTAGATGAAGTATTAACCTAAAGAAGACCCATGACATGACAGTGTTCTAGGTGGATTGACTGTCACACTGACAGAAATATTTCAGAGCATATGTAACCTTTGATTTTATTTTTTCCTTTGGTACATGTCAGGCAGAAAACGAAACAAGCATTCTTCTCAATAGTGAGGTTTTCCCACGCTGAAGGAGCAAGTATAATTATGGCTTAAGCATATTTATTATCCAAGAAAATTAAAACAAAAGAAACATTTCCATGTGATACAGTATGCTGAGCAAAATAAGTTGTCTGTAGATACTGGTAAAATCCTGGTGCCATTCAAAGAATATTTTTAATTTCACCATAAACTGATAGCTGAGCTGAAGAATAAGACATAAGTTCCTTATTGTTCAGTTCAGCTGTAGGAGTTTCTTAGCTTTTTATGTAAATAACCAATATAAGCTAAGGACTTAAAAATGTAAAGGACTCCCCTGATTCTTCTCCATTGTGAATATCTCTCATGTATGACTCAGCTTTATAAGTCGTTAACTTTTGATCTGATTTTAAAATGTTCTTTACAAGTCCATGGAAAGCTCTATTGCCCATCCCTGTTCACCAATAAGCCAGGTCAGCTAATCATCCAAAAGTCAAAAGCAATGCCAATTAGCTGCAGCAGAAAGAAGCATTCATTTAGTGATTCTCTTAAAATATTTTAAACTCAAGTGTCTCGAGTAGAAGAGGCTCATGGATCAGCAATTCAGAACTCAGTTTAGTAGCTGATAGCCAATTTTATTTATATAACCGTAACATTTCTGACACACTAATAGCAAACAACCTACAGCTTTCTACCTCTGGCTTGGCGGGTTCAGATTTAGATATCTGAGGGATTAGAGTTTGCTTCTTAGTAAGAGTGGCTGATTTTGCAAACTAAGAGGTAACTGTATAAATAACTTAAAATACTCAAAGCAGAAAACCAATACAAACAAGTATGCTTAAATTATCACCACTCTGTCTGAAAAGGTAACTTCAAAAAGCGCTTTGTTGTACATTCTTATTGCCCAGCAACCCAGTAAACCATTTTGTACTATGAAATTAGCACAACCCAAGGTATAGACCCACTGGTCTTATGGTCTATCACAAAGCAAATGAGATAGGCAATAAAAATATTCTATTCATGGAGGCTGTCTCTATGCAGGAAACATACTCATCTACATTAAGAACAAAACACTTCTGATACTATCAAACACAGGATGCTGAGAGAATAGGATGTACTATTTTGGACATATGTCTAGGGATAGTCACTTTCATTTGAACAACTTACACGGAAGCAGAAAACAGGTTGAGATTGTTCGTAAAATACCTGTGCCTGAGGCTCAAGTTTTGATACAGGTTGGAAGAGTTATGCCATGGCATCAACGAATCAGCCATGCCTCACCTAACTAAGGCTTCTTCAAACTCCTAGCTGCTCCCTCATCAGGCACCAGAGTGAAGGCAATCCATCCCACCACGAGCAACCACCATCAGGGATGTTGGCATGAATCAGAGAGCTCAGCTCCATGAGTCACATCGGTGAGCAGAGCAGCACCTGCATCTGAGGATTTTACTGCAGTTCAAGATCAGAAGTTATTCAAAGATCACTTCTGGAATTAACCACGAGAGACTTTAGCACCAGCATAAGTGACAATGACACCATACACAACAAATAAATGATAAAACATGATTAACAAAATGTAGAGCTTGAACCATTCAGTTACACTTGGAACACATCTGGATACTAGATTATGTTAGGCCTGCATAATTAAAAGATGCAGAGAAATCTGATCAAAAGAATGTTTCCTCTCTCACACACATCCCATCTTGGTCCAACTGACCACTTTTAACTGCTAGTTTCACTTTGAAATTTAGGTGGTTTATATTCCTCAAAGTGTATTTCCACTCTTTAGATCTGTTCTACAGACACAGGATATATATTGCACAATTCATTCCTTCCTTGATTGCCCACGTTCTGTAATATACTAGAGAAAAGGGAAAGCATTAAGAGCATTTGAAAACTGACTTATCTAGAAACCTGCAAAAATTCTTGCTATCTTAAGCAACCCAAGGGTAGCAAAGTGAAGCCTCAAGCTGTCACTTTTCCGTGCAGTTATGGGATGGAAAGAAACCAACTGCCTGTTAATTGTTACTTCACAGTTTTTGTCAGGTTTCAACAGTTGGCATCAAACCTAGAGGAGCCCACCCCAGCTGGCTCTGTATTTTCCTGTAACTCCTTCCCTCCAAGTGTCCTCATTTGCCTCATCATACTCATTTTGGGTAAGGATACCAAGATGCACTCAGAGCTCCAGGCTCTGCTGGGGGAGTGTGATCTGTAAGATGTTATTGTTAGAGCTTTTGCAGGAATAGTTTCTCTTTTCCCCACTCTCCTTAACTTTTGCCTCCTACCACTCTGCTGTTGCTGGCATCAGCCAACATTTCCCTGAGCAAGCCTTGGGCATTCTCTGGCAGAACTTCTTGGGCAAAGGTCTGAGCTTAATCTGTTGCAACAGGCTGAAAATTCTGTAGTAACTTTATTTAAATCTATCTCCATGTTTTACAGTTAATAAGTCATCCTAAGAGAAATACACCAGACATTTCAGAAACCACTGAAAAAGAGAAGAAAGGCACCTCTTCCTAACTTCTGTATTTCAACTCCTTAGACTTTTCTCATTCCAATTAGAGGAGACATTTCTAAGCCCTACTCCACACCTGCCAGTCCATGGTTGTAGAAATTTCAGCTTAGCTCAGAAACACCATCTTTATCTAAGAATCAGTGCAAACCCTCACTCTTTATCTGTGCAAACCTCTCCTGCAAAGCCCAACTGAGAAACCCCCACAATACCCAGAAGAAAGATGGTTACATTAAGCATTAATCCTGAAAGTCCAGGCATCAAAAATAAATTCAAAATACTTCTGTATAGTCTATCTGTCTTACCTCATGAGTTTGGGCATTGCTTCCATTTTGCCCAGAGTCTGATACTAAAAATAAGAGTTTGGAATGGGGGACTTTTAGAAAAATAAAATTTAAAAAACCAAAACACTGAAATATTCTTCTTATTTCAGTGACACTTCTAGAAGTGGAATGATGAAAATTAATATTTAGCTGAGTTAGGCAATTATAGTTTAAAAAAATAACTATTCCAATTTTTTTTTAAGTATACTGGGTATCACAATACTGGAACTCAATATAAGAAACTGTTTAAAATTGTGACTTTTTCAAATTCTTGAAAGAAAAAAACACTGTCAGAACTACCATCCTCTTTACCTAAATTTACCAGATACAGTGCAACTCTTACTTTTTAATGGGCATTTAATTGACACAGTGCTACAGTTGACTTCAACTAAAGAGACCATTTAAAGTATATGCAGAAAGAAGAGTGAAGGATATCCCAAGATTAAAATTACACCAGTGGCCCAAAAGACAAATTGTGAAGGAATATTAAAATGATTGTGACTAGCGAGAAACTGTCATTTCCCTCTTTTAATAACATTTATGCATGTCACAGTTTCCACTGATACATCCAACTCACAAGGTAACTTGTCAAACTCATAATAACAGAATTCTTGGAAAAAAAAAAAAGACTAACATCAAGATCTCGTATTAAAACATTATATTCAGACAACTTAAATGCTTAGGTTCTAGTCCATAAATTGCATACATCGATCATTTTTGTTCTATTCCTCCTGGATTTAGTATTAAATAACGAACAAAATTACACCAATTATGACAATTAGCAAATAACACCCTCTACTAGCACACTTTTGCTTTCCACAGCATTACTGAAAGACACACCCATTATTGCAATTTCCAAGGTCATTTCTACAGGCTCTCCTAAGCGTGGCTTTTTTGCACAATGGTAAGTCACTAATTATGCTTTTAGGACAGTAGTTTAGGTTTCAATGTTAAAATAGGGTGTATGAAAAGAGGTGTTGTGGGCTTCATGCAAGCATGTCTGTTTTAAAGGCCCTCTGAGAGGATAACATCACCTTAAACATCTTGAACACTGATACCCCTGTGAAGGCAAAGAAGTTGGATGGTAAAATGTAATCATGTTTTGCTAATGATGGTTTTACTTCTCCATCTTCATCGCATTTCTTTTATGCATAACACCAGAGGCACAGTGCAAGGATCACATGTGTAATTTCACATATTCCCATGCAGGGAAAAATAATAATTCAATTATACAGAAAAAAAAAAATCACAGATGCACAGAATGGTTGAGGTTGGAAGGGGCTTCTGAAGATCATTCAGTTCAATTGTCTTGTAAAAGCAGCATCAACAGAGTCTGCTGTCCAGGGCCTTGTCTGGCTGGGTTTTGCCCACCTCCAAGGCTGCACTATCCACAGATTCAAGATTTTGCTTTACTCAGCTAAACCCACCTGCAGTTGGCACAAATTTAGATTTAAGATGCCTCTAATTCAGCATTTTGCTTTGGTAAGTTCAAAGTTTTGAGAATGGCACAGCTTCACAGCCATGGTCTGAGGAGTAAATACTGAAGAGAAAAGGAAATTTCTTTTACTGTGGCTACTAAACCCACCAGCTAAAGCAGGAATTATTGAGTTTATGGGTCCAACATTTTTTGCTGTTAGGGCTCAGTCTGAGACAAGAGCATTTGCACAGGTTATCAAATAAGTTAATATCTTCAAGTTGCTTTGAGGTTATCAAGCAATCAAATGCTCTGAACAAACTCAAATGATTTAAAAACAGTCATAAGCAATTCTTTGTTATTTGGGTAGTGTGTGAGGAGTTGTTAGTTTTTTTGTTTTCTGAAAATGAAACATTACATATGGGATTAAGATCTGCTCATAGCAACAGTTCCCACAAATACAGAAAGTAGTTGTGTCATCCCCAGTGTTCTGTCCCTACACATTGGGTGGGAGATTTGGAAAAGAAATCTCTTGAACCTGAATAATCAGTGCATTGGGTGGAGCACTCACTTTGCAGCACTGAATATTCACCTCTGGAACTGAGTTCAAATCCAAGTCAAACTGATGTAACAGAAAAATCTCCAAACAGAGCATTAATAACAAAACATCTTGTCAGAAATCAGCTTCAGAAAGGTAATGCCTACAGCAATTTTTTTTTTTCCATTAGCTGTTGAACCTTATGGTCAGGGTATTATAGAGCTGTGGTCTGAAAGTTAAATCCTTAATACTTTGCTGTGCCTTTCAGGATTGCAACTGCTAAATTAGACACTAAGTTTGTTGAAACTTTAGGTTTTTGTTTAGATCTCTGAAGGATTTGTCATCTGCAAATTCAACTTCACAGGGAAAAGTACCAAGCCAAGAGGTCTAAGAATGAATATTCAAGCCAAATTCCTGTTAGACCAGGTTTTGGGCCACAGAAAAATACACCAGTACTTCATCCTTTTCTGATTGTCATCATTTTCCCTATCTGGAGAAACCAGCTCTGTCTAAGTGAGACAAAGGAATTCCAAAAGGCAGGAAGGTACAGAAGTGCTGCTGAGTGTTACTTTATCATGCTTTTCACATTTGCTGGATCCAAACAATATCAGCAGTGAAATGTCTTGAGAGAGGTTGTGTTCTGTGTATGCTTGATTTTGGCAGAAAAAAAAATTCTAGAAATCCTGCTGAATTCCCAAGCAGAACTGCACAACCATGGGTTCTCAACAGTTAGCTGTACTCTTGAATGTTAACCTGTGATTAAATATTAAAAATTCAACTTCATATCAGTAAAATGTTTGGTTCACTTTTGCTAATAACAACAATGCAAAAGTCATCCAGAGAGTGCTTCAGAGTACATTCATTTGCAGATGTATTCTGAACACAGGTGACCTCCCTGAGCACCAAATATCTCGAAGCCTTATCACTGCAGAAACACACATTGAGACAGATAACAGATAACTGTGCAACATAACTCCAGCCTTGAATAAAGCACACTGGCACCCATGAGACAATCCAAAGTGAGGCAGTGACTTCAGTGTGACAGGTGACACAGAGATGGATTTCCAAAGCCCCAGGCACGACGGCTGTGAAACAAGATGCCTTAATCTCCAAAATTAACATGGTAGAGGAGTTTCATCAAAACTACACTGTCCCCTCTAGTGATATTTGGTGGCCCTCTTCTGAAATTGAAAGATTAAAAAAAGCCCTGCTGTAAAACAGTAGTACTATTAAAAAAGACTTGTGGCATCACTGTTTATATTTGGCCTATAGGATGAAGAAATGAAGTATTAATCTGCACCATGTATAGAGCAATGCTCTAGGAAAAAGGCAGATGAAAGAACCTAGTTTCTCCCTACTGTCTACTAGAAGGATTTCCATTAAAATAATTAAGAAGAAGTGGTTTAAAAAACTTTGCCCCTTTCACCCACCTCATGAAGGCTTTTTTTTTTTCATTTGAAGCAGGAAAGAAAAACAGGAAGTGAATATTTTTTGACAAATGTTTGTGATAAAATGAAGCATAAGGCAAAGTATTGCTGCAGGTCTGGCATGAAATGAGCCCGTGTGACCCAGCTGAGTTCACAGAAGCATGCTTTCCCTCTGATTAATATTAAATCTGGCTCTAAGGAAAAGTGCTTACCTGACCAACTGATTTTCTATGAGAGGGAGCAGTGCAAAATTGGGAAGGAAGTGCTTCAATTTCAGAATAAATATTTTCGAAGAAGTATTTTAAAAATTCATGTATTTTCTTCGGAACAGAAAATTTCAGCTCAGAGCCTGAATGAAAAGGCAGAGAGTTCATCAATAAGCCTCAGGAAAGCTTTACATTTCACATTCATTACTCTCACATTTTCTTACTAGCTGTCCTCTGAGATAATAAAGCAGCGGGTCACAGTCTGATGATTACAATTCCGTGGAGGATTTGGATCAGATGCTTCTTCTTAGATGCACCATTCCATATTTATATGAGTGTGAGAGGCATTGGAGTTCACAGCAGAATCACAAAAGGCATTTTTTTTAAGGTACCAATTTCCCAGTGAATGTGAACCTGTGCTAATGAACGAAATAATTAATTTTAAGGCTCATTTCAATAACCTCTGTCCTGGAAAAGTCTTCTGTATTCTCTCATTATATATTCCATTCCTGCCTAGGAGGACAAAGAGGAATTACAGAATCCTCAGAAGCTGCAGAAACAGGTTTTTAAAATTTATTACTATCCACATTTTTTTCCAAAATTGTTACTGGTAAGTTACACTGGCAGTGGGGTTATTCTGTTAGTGTCAAAGCTTTGATGCTTGACAAAAATAGATGCAGAACATGTAAACATGTGAAATTATACCTGACATTTTCAAGTTATGGAGGATCCCTAGGTTACCCTTTTATTTTTCTTAGTTTTATTTGAAATACAAGTTTTGAAAACAGCGCTGTCAAGACACTGTAAGATTCACAGTGTTCTCAGAAAGTGTTATTTTGCCCTGTGAAGAGACCCTTGTTAATAAATACTGTGCAATGATTTAAGCTGCTCAGTACACCACAGAGAGCAGGCAGTCTGACAGCTCCTGAAATCACTGTCAGGAGCAGAGTTCAACTGTGTGAAGCTCTGGCAATCATATTCTAATGGCCTGAATCTATCTGCCTCTTTCTTTTTGTCAATACTTACTCTCAATCAATCTACAAATACATCAGGAAATGCTTCCATGTGTGAAGTCACAGATTAAAACACATTGCTCTCTGTGGAAAACAACTTGTCTTCTTAGGCTACAATAATATCCCTACAAGCACTGTGGAAACAGACTGGGAAAAGCTTGAGATCAACAGGAATTGCTGTTATCTCAATGAAAACAGGATAAAGTCCTAAGGAATATTTGCTTGCTGTGATCAGTGATTTATCCAAAGAGTATGACAAACGAAGATATTATAAAGGGCATTTTTTTATGTCTACCAAAATTTATTCTGAACTAAGTATGTTCCAAGATCTTCCATCTTTCTGACTCAATCATTCTGGATGCTATTGCTTCCTCATTTGCATTGGTTCAGCACTTTGTGAATCTGCTAATTAATGAATTATAATTAATTAAATACATTATATTTGCTAAATATGTGCTGGGAAATGCAAACATACAACTGAGAAGAGAATTTGTCACAGTAAAAAACATATCTGTGAAGATTCCCAATGTCAATTACATCTATTAATAATTGAAAAACTTTAAAACACTTCAGTACTACTTTTACTACTCATATTTCACTAAAATAGCACTGAGGACTCCGTAGGATTCAGGCTTATTTCAAGAGAAATAAAGCAGGAAAAATAGCTGGACTTATAGGAACTTTGGTCCAAAAATATGATCAACTGTGATTAGTTATGTTTTATGTTTCTGATTTCTACAACCCCTTCGCAAAGTAGTCAAATACTAAATGAGCAAATAACAAACTTCATTTTTTCAGTGACAGTATCTGCCAAGAACCCTTGTTATCTAAGGTTTAATCGTGGTGGGCAAATTTAAAAAGTCACCTAACATAGAAATGAAAGTTATGAACTCAAAATTACATCTGCATAACTCTGTAATTAAAAGCTATTTCACAGCAAAACAATCTACATTTCAAAATAGACAGAAGCAGTGGTAAGAGTTTAAAAAAATATAATCAGAGTATTTTATTACAAAATTAACCAACGCTAGGCTGCTCCAAGCTTACTACTGAAGCATCAATAATTACAAAACTCAAATATCACACAAACTGGATGGAGAGGAAGAAACTAAATATGTTGTGTGACTTCCAGGGAAACTAGAAACCTCAGAGCACAGCTCTCACTGTACTTTCACAAGAAACAGATTTTAGCACAGCCACTGATTTACAAAAGAATTTCCCAAGTAAGGCAAAACATCTAGCTAGTGATTTATGACAATGGTAGGAAGTGCACTTGGAGCTGGGGCTGCTCCCAGCATTTTTGCAAGTATAGCACAAAAAGTCTCTTTGATACAATTGACTTATATGGGTGAGTATGTAATAAACACAGCATTCCGCAGCTCTGTGAAGTGAGAACAAAGAGCTGACTTAAATGGTTTTAAAACTTTTGGAACGTTTCATTTATACCTTAAAACATGCAAAATTGCTTACAAGAGTAGTTAACATTTCTACCAGAAACTAAGTTATTTCTCATGGCCATCAGGNTAAATTCCTTATGATTATAAGGAATTTACATTCCTTATAATCATACCCAGCTTGTCTTTGTTTTTGGAAATCATGAGAAAAACCATCCTTACACATAAAGCTGGAAGGTTTGATAGATAACATTCAGCTGATATGCAGATCTTCCTCATTTCTCTTACAGTTGTTCCCAAGATCTCTACATCCAACATTTCTTAGGATCAGAGCCCTAGTGACTGCACAGGGATTAAAATCAATTTGCTAATATTAAAAACAAACATTCAAGTAGGAAGCAGCAAATAGAAAGAATACCCCAAATAAATATTCAGTTTCCCAGTAGGTGAAGTCTGCACATGAGGCACTACAGACAAGGTCTGGAAAGAATTCTCTTGGAATAAAGGCCCACCTTTTATTCTGTGACTACACTGACTTATCAAAGTGAACACGTAGCACCTACTCACCAACACTGATGTTGTGCCAATAAAGCAAAAAATGAAGTAATGGCAATAAAAATTTAAGCAGAGTATTTCTGAAAGGTTCCTTAGGATAACTAATTACAAAGGATCCTGCAGCAGGGACAGAATTTGTAAGTACAGTAGGATTTGTAAGGTATTTCAAAATATCCCCTTTTAAATCTGGTATTAAAGAGAACACTTGTTTAGTTTGCAGTTGATTGTAAAGATTTCTCCCTCAAGATTCAGAGTGATTTCGTCACTTATCAGCCAGAAGATGCATCAGAACTGTTATAATAAAATTAGCTTACCAAGACAGAAGTTTAAAACTGAAAGAGACAGTTCACAATTCACTTTCAGGAAAGAAGAAACAGCAATAACATTTAACTAATTTAATTTTGATATCAAGTTTTATAAGAGTTTTATAATGAAGTAATACGGAAGAAATCTACTCTTGGAGCTAAGGTAAGATCTATTACTTGACAGATTGTACAGGATTTATAGATGCATCACAGAAATATGACATTATTTTTTTAATGAATGGTCCCAACACAAATTACGTAATTAAGTGCAGAAAGCACAGACAACGAGAAAGTCCTGCATAAATTCTGTTAATGACATTGATGTCTTCAAGAAATCCGCTGGCATATTTATTGTTCTAAATCCAAAGTGATGTTTCAAAGCAATTACAGCAGTGGCTTCTGTATTTTCCTGTCACACATTAATTCAAAGCAACGTGCTACAAGTCAGTCAGCAGCATCGTAATGTCTTCATGCTACAATCAGTGGCCAAAAGGCAACATGTGGCAGCCACCACAAACAGTTAAACCACTAACTCTTCAGCAGCAGTGAAGAAGGAAGCTTGGAGGTCTTTTGTCTCACGCAGGATATTCCAGCAGAGCACAGATTTACCCATGGTGCCCAGCCAGCAGAAGAAGCCCAGAGAAGCTGCTGTTTGTGAAGCAGGGCTCAGTGGGCTCTGGATGCAAGTAGCCCAAGGAGCCAGCTCAGCACAGACAGCACAGCTCCCTCCCCAGCACTGGCCACTGCCCTGGCCCTGGCCACGGGGCTGGGGTGCACAACACAGCTGGGCAGCCCCAGGCCTGTCCCCAACCCAGAGCTCAGAGCGAGCTATTGAGCAACAAAGTGTAGCAGACTTCACGTCCCCATGAAACGCTCACTAAAAGAGATATCCAAACTTTTCTCACTGTTCACACTCTGGGATTTGGAAGACCACGTGAGGCAGAGCAAAGGTGAGGAAGTGCTGCCCAACACTTGGTTTCTCTGACGTATTATTTGACAATTGAGTCACAAAGATGCCTTATGCTTTCAAAACTGCTGTTTTAGCACACTAGAACAAAAATGAAAAGGGGAAAGGCAAAAGAAAATTCAAACATTTTCCAATTATTTTTAAATCATTCTGTAATTATTCCTTTCCTTCTGAGTTAGGTCAGGAAAGGATTGTTTGGAGGTGTCAGAGCCAGATGCCAACAGAACCTCTTTAGCACAGAATATCCTCAACAAGGGACTGGTGCCATGCTATATGTGTGGATCTATACAGAGAAACAACTCAGACTGGGGTCATGTAGGCTTCTTTGACCCATTTTTATAGTTACATGGGCAAAGGAGAAATAGTACTGCTACTAGGAGTAAGTACTGCTAAAAGTGTTTGATATTTCCTTAATAAAATCCTATCTACAAAAGTTGTTTCCCTGAAAATAAACAACAGAAGATATTTGTTACTCAATGTTCACACCACTTTTTCAGCCTTTGAATTACCTGAAAAGCTGCCAGCTTTTCCACGAAAACAGAGCATAGTGTCTCTGTGCTATTTTCTTTGAATATGCTCTTGGTTTATCCAGTAAAAAAAACATGTACCTCTCCAGCAAAATATTCTGAGCCATTTGCTGCAACTTTGGCTGTAGCTTTGGCAGACTTCCAGGGCTGTCCACTCAGCACGTTTCAAAGCAACCCAGAATCAGCAAGCAAGTTGAAAAGTTCTCAGCCCCTCCTTGGGTTCACACACTGGCCTCAAAATGGTTACACAAATGTAAACACAAGAGTAATTTTTTCCAGTGTGCTTCTGGAGCACGTTTTCCTTTTTTTTTTTTTTGTTAGGCATTGGTCGCTCTGCAATAACGAGCCATTGCACAGCAAGGGTGAGCAAGGGAGATTCACTTCAAAACCACATTCCTGATCTAAAGCAAAGACTTGGTGAAGATGCACTCTCTTCTTGTGTTATTACAGAGACTTGAATACTTGTACCAAGTTTTCCTGTTAGGGCTGAGATGATATCTGATTATTTCCTGGAATATTTAGCAAAAGTGAAAATCACCCAAGATATAGGCTGTTGTTCAGTCTTCAGACCAGCCAGCCAGCCAGTTTGAGCCCTTTTCTGATCATAGTACCTCAAAGAAATCTGCGAGACTGTCACCTGCTGGAGTCAGGGACACCCTTGCTGCAGAAAGGGAGTAACTAGTCAAAAAAGACATTATTTAAAGGTAGGGATATAGGCAGAGATAGGACTTTGCCTATCTTCCCACAATAAACTTTTTCCCTTGTTTTATTTGAAGTACAACATTTTCTCCTCTTTCCTGAGGGCTGTTTTTTATATCTAGGGAGTTACAAAACCCCAATCAACCGATCAAAGCACCAAGATTCTAGTTTTACAATTAACAAAGGATTAAATGATAAGCTATTTTTACAATAAGGATCAAAACAAGAAGCTAAATTGCAGAAAATTATGCCTCTTCTGATATTTCAAAGACCTGGTGGTATTTACTACAGTAAATACCAGTTCTATAGCTGTTCTGTCTGATTAATTAGCAATGAAACTGCATAGATGCACTTTACATTTAGCAAAACTTATGTAGATTTTATATAATTAAATCAAATATTACACAGTTCATTCTCTAGTCTTTTAAATGGGGATAAATTGGCAAGATATCTTACTCCTTAAAAATACAATTTTAATAGACCTTTAAGCCATTTACAACACTGCTTATATTAAGATTTCACACTTTAAATTCTTATGAAATATACTCAATTTGTGAATTACTGCCATTATATTTACTATGGTTGGGATAAAAATCCTTTTTCAGTGGGAAGAAAACAATCTGACACCTAATGAAATATGCATTCAGGTTAAAGTTAAGAACTCCCAAACACAAACAAATGTTCAAATCCTATCATCACCTCCAACTGTACGGTGTTTTCATGTCCTGGGAAAGCTTCCTTTGTTTCTGCCAGCATATACCAACATTTGTTTTTCTGCAGTGCAGCCTCTTTGTATTGTTTATCTACTGCAAAATGAAGTTATTGTTTTTCCTGCACAAGGAGTTTCTATGCAGTCTTAAGGAATAGATTAATCAATCTATTTTAAAATCAAGTACATTCATTTCTAACAACCATCTGATTTTTAGCTCTAATTTCATAGTTAATGTAATAAATTAAAACTTGGTAAGCAAAAGGTTGTGTCCTGACTGAAAAGACTTCTTGGATTACTTTGACTGTGTTCATACTTTTCTCAAAGGCTTTCCCTCATGTGTCTCACACGCTGAAGACTTTTTAATCTTTCCCGTTCAATTTGTTCCAAAAATCTCAATTCACAAAAGACTGTAGCCAGTGTTGCAAGACTGAGCAGTACAGATGAGGTTTCTAGAACAGAGCAGGTCATATGAAGCAGAACTCCTGGTTTTGTACTTGCCTCCAGGCACAAGAGCACACATTTAATGAGCAGATGCTGAATTGTCCAACCACCCTTTGTCTGCAAGAACAAACACAGATTCGTATTCTTCTTTGCAGGTGCAGTACTATGAGCTTCAGCCAAATGAAAATTCAGCTTTTATAATCTTCAACACAAAGCAAGGTTCTTCTGATATTGTTGTGCCTATCACAAACTTAAAAATCAAAGTAACTGACTATCATCCATAAAATTAATGTTTCTTGAAGCCCTTCATAAAACCAAATGTTACATCAGTGACTCTTTCAAGTACTCTACAATGAATATTTCTGGTAGCTTGAAGAATTCTGTATTTCAATAATTCAGATTTTATTCTAAAAACTAACCCAACAAAATTCTTTTTTGCTTTCTGTTCTAAATGTATTGATTTTCTATAAAAAGATAATCTATCTGCAGCGTATTTTAACCTCTAAACAAAAGGAAAGCACTGTCATGCAAAAATTCTGTATGTAAAAACTAGCCAGAATAATCCAGTTTTAATCTGTATGTTTAAATCTCACCCATTTTAAAATCTGGGGTTTAGGCTGTTAAAAACTTTATACTTAGCACAGAAATTTTCTATTCTTTTCAAATGACATAAACCAGTCTTTTTTCATAATTAAAACTCACAGTAGCAGTTTGTGGAACTCAAGAGGCACTCAAATCTGCTGTTCAAGCTTTCACCATTTTGCTCCGAGGTTTATTTTACTCTAAACTACAGCAAATAAAAGAGAAATACTTGGAGAACACACGCACAGGAACACACACACATGCATTGACTTTAATCTGAACTCCTTAGGGAAAGTTGTAATGAAACAGATATAAACAGTGACAAAGGGGATAGTGACAATATATAATATAGATTTTCTTTTTTTTTTTTTTTCTGAAAACAGAGATAGTGTCTTGATGCCTTGGCCCTGCTACAAGTGCCACTCCCCATGTCAGCTTATGCAATAAGTGAGTGAAGGTTATGAGAGCTTCGCCCATGTTAGGCTGCGAGACTGAGGTCATACTGTTACACTGAATCCACAGATTTCCCTCCAAAACCTCTGCAAGCAAGGAGAGCACGCTGCCCATTAACCACTTGCTGCCTCCACACAGCACAGCTAACACATGAATCCACAGATTCCCCTCCAAAACCTCTGCAAGCAAGGAGAGCACGCTGCCCATTAACCACTTGCTGCCTCCACACAGCACAGCTAAGAAGGTGAATGGTTTGTGACCTTTAGCAGGTTTGGCTTTTTAAACAGAAATTTCTGTGAATCACAGTCACATGAAGGTTACTTTAGGGAAAGCACCATTTCTGGCACAGGCAGCCTCCCAAACAACCATAGTTTAGTTTTGGCTTTTTTGGCTTTTTTCTGCCTCTCAGAACAGTGCTGTATTAAACAGCATAAGAGAAAAGAGTGGCACTAAAAACTGTAGAAAACTGTAACTGAAACTGTAGAAAAAAGAGTTTCATATCTGTTTGGGCCTGTGATGATACCCAACATTTGTCAGGACTCCATACAACACAAAATGTTGACAAAAGAGATTGAAATTCTCCTAGCTGTTAAGGCAGAATACTTAAAAACTCGAACAGCTAAACAAAGCTTCACATCTTCTCACATAAATTCTTTTTTTTTTTTTAGTATTGCTAATTTGGTTTTTTCTGAGTGAAAAAAAAAACCCTTTATTTTTGCTGAAGCTCATTTCTTTTTCTCTTTTCTGTCTGTCCCAAATGAATTACAGTAACCAAGTAAAATCTTAAACCATCTTGCTCACCACACACATCCGTCAAAGAAAGATCTGAATGTGAATTAATCCCATGCCAGATTAGGAGGAAAACAACCACAGATGTTCTTAGGATACATGATACAGTGAGAAATATGCCTGAATACCTGTCTAGTATCAAATATATTTGGAAATATTCTGGAAAAAAAGTCAACACAGTACTGAACTCATGAGGTTTCACCAAGGAAGCAGAATTAATTCACAGCAACCTGGGATAGATTCTCTTAAAGACTCCAAGTGCCTCCATGGAGTATTTTTTGAGATGCACAATATTTCCTAGACTTTCTTAGCCTTTAATGGCAATTTATCTTGGAATTGTTCAAACTGCTGCAGCTACAGATTTGAACCAAATAAAACAACAATAAAAAACAGAGCCTCAAATAAACAATTTCATCTAGATAATTAAATTTTTATAGCTTGTGCCTCTAAAGCCATTTTTATAGCCTGTGTCTCTAAAATAGTCTATGGCTATTTCTCTTTAACTTCAGCTTTTCTAAAAAAATTTTTTCTAAAAAAATTAATTTCATAATAAAAATTATCCTATTGCTGTAATAATTTGAAATCTAACTAGAAACAAAATTGTCATAGTTAAGGAAGGTGGGGGTGAGGGGGGAATTCTCCAGAAGTAGGAAATACTTGACTATGGAGTAGAAGTAACAATTTGTGAAACATGATCAATTTTAAAAATAATTTTGTCTTTTCCATCCATTGTGCAGTAGAAAATCCTTATTTGTGATGCTATAAGGCTATAAATCAAAGAAAATAGGAAGTGTCTCCTCAAGCCCTCAGCAAACAAAGAACCAGCTGCAATAATAGTATTGTGGAATGAAAGCTTTGCTATATTCAATGAAAAAAAGACTTGAAACATTAACAGCCATTATTCTAATTGTGTTTTATTGTGCAATAATAAAGTACGGTTCTACTTGGCAGCCCCCAAGTTTAAGTAGAGAATTATTCAATATATTTTAGTATTGTTTACATTTAATTTTAGATTACCCAAGATTGGTTGTGTGACCCTAGTCCCAGGTCAAATAACAGACCTTCTACCATATTATGTGATTTAAAGCAAAGTCCCATCTGAGCTAAAATAAGGAAGCTGCAAAGGAAAGAGGAAGCAAGTTCAGGCACCCTCCAACACGACTGATTGTAATAAATCAGCTGAACAGAAAAGTGAAAAAATATTCTTCCTAAGATACAGGCAGGATGTTTGTCCAGGTTCACAAAACCATGCTCAGTTACTGCATTAGCAGTTTTACCCTTGTGCATGTTAATTCTTACTGTTAACGGGTTTATCCTTAGAAAAAAAAGATTAGACAATTATATCTTTTCCATCTGGTTTTGAAACTAAAGATCAAAAAGCAAGTGACATGCTTCTGTCATTTGAAATTTATCCCAGGAGTCATCAGCGCTCAGCTGCCACACAAGGAGAACAAAGTTCCATCCCAAAGCCAAGCTGAGATTTCCTAGTGAATTACTTGGGGAGAGAATGAACAGTTACTTCCACAGAGCTTTCACCTGGAACAGGGAATAAACAAACGAGAAACATTTAAGAGAGAGAGAGAAGAAAGAGACAGATGGCAGTTACAGTATAACTCTCATGGCCAAGTCTTTAATAACCTTATTAAAAATAAGGCCTCTGGGCATGTTACTTGGAAGCCATTTTCCTTTTTCTTTTTTAACTTTAAAGTTTGTTTGTAATTTGGCATTGAAAATTTCTCTATTCAAAAGAAGCTTCTTTCCACTTATGAAGACCAAATCCATAAACCCAAAATCTAGACACAGATTTGAAACCCTCTAATCCAAATTCTATTGCCTTCCCCGCTCAAAATTAGCCAGAGAGCTTTGATAGAAGCCCGTTTTCAACATCAGGCTGTCACAATATCATGGTGTTTTCCTAAAATTCCTGGAATATCCTTTAGGAACAATACAAAATAACATTTCTTTTCAATATGACATACAATTCAAGAAGGAACAAGTTAGTCCATTTTGTGCTGAAACAATTTACTAAGAACTGAGATACCAAATATGTTGTGCCATGAAGCATGCAAATGAATTAACATCTTGCTCTGACAGTTTAATGACTATTCTTGTCTAGATCCCTCAGAAATGATTGAATCAAAAAAATAAGTGTGTGAATAAAATATCATTACAGACACGCATTGCTTCAAAGTATGGTTCAGGCTTTTACTACAGGTCTCTAGAGAATTCCAAATGTTCTGAAAAGCATCAGTCTTATGTAAGTTACTGTCTAGCAAACAGCTGCCAGATGTGTGGTAAATATGTCTTTGTACGTTATATTTCCCGTGTCACAGCCATCTTTGATTTAGAAATGCTGTAAACCCGTACAAAGTAGGTGCATTTTTTATTTTTTATGCTCAGAAGATTGCCACCCCCGGCTGAAAGTCCAAAGTAAATGCACAGAGTGCTCAATATCTGTACAAATGAGTGGAATGATAGAATTGAAAGCACACTCTCCAAGTGTGGGTGTGACACCAAGCTAGGAGGAGAGGTAAATACAGCAGAGACAAGAGCCTCCTTAGGAGGAGAAAGCAAAGCAGGCTGAGGACTGGGTTAGCAAGAAAAGCTTGAACTTCAGCAAAAAAATGTGTAAAGCTTTGCATGTGGGATGAAATAAACCCAAGCTGCACCCTATCAAAAACCTTTATCTTGTTCCAATACCACTCCTGGAAAATTCTAAATGGTTTTAAAAAATAAAATCACCATGATTTCTAAATATTAATTCAATTTTTTTTTTTTGCTACCAAGACTTTTGGTGAGACTGGTGGACTGCTAGTTAATTCTAGTGGACAGTTAGTTAATTCTCTGTTTATGTGTTTAAAGTGTAACCTTCTTCCTTCACATGAACTACTATAAAGTTTGTTTCCATTAATTCCATGGAGATCTAAACTGCAATTGAAATGCAACATTCAAGAAGTACAATAAATAAACTTTCCCAAGTGGTTTCTAGATGAAACAGTCTTGTGAAAGTCACTCAACACAGTTCAAACTTCAAGCTGAAATTATATTTTTCCACCAACACTCCTAGGCTTTTCAGATATTTAGAAGCTATCCATGGGGTTTTTTGTTAATGAAAACTTATATGCTGGCAAAATGGAGGTATTTAAGCAGCCAGGCTCTGAAATTGAACTTCATGTCATGAAGCCCATCTCTTTTTATCAGCATCCATTAAAATAACATTTATTTAAATCGTATAGTAGTGGCTTAACAAGCTGAAATAAATTAATGTCAAATCAAAGCCAAACTCTGCTGGAAGCATTCCAAACCCACTGTTTGGCCATACATATAGAGAGTCCCATCTGTACTGCGCACTTGGGGAATCCACTGGCCTGACCTACAGCTTAGTTAAATCTGTAGAAATGTTTTAACTGACATCTTGGGCTTTGGATTAGCCCCATGTGTATTTGTTTACTTTAATAAACACTCCAGCTTCTCCCATGTCAAAAAGCATCTGGTAGTTTCTCAAGGAAATTATACTCAGTGTAAAATAATACTCTGCACCATTTTCAAATGTTATCAAATCAAAGCAAGACTTTGCCTTTTTATGTAAACTACCCCTCTAGCACGATCTTTTACTGAATTATAAACAACTTCAAGGTTCACTAAATAGGAGTAGATATTCACCTAGTGAATACTTCAGTGTTCTAATTAGTATTATATTAGTTAATGGTTTAATGCTGGGTTTTGTATGTCCCTTTGAGAGTTATCACACTGTATTCCTGATTTTGTCTCTCATTTCCATAACATCTTCACTACTGGAGACTGAGATTCTTCAAATTTCATTTAACCAGGCTTTGAACTTGCAATGATACCAAGCAACAATTTTCCAATTCTTTAATTAGGTCTTCCAGAAACTACTTTTGGACTGTCAGAGTCACGCCACATCCAGATTTAGTTTCTACCCAATATGAACACGAAAATGACAACAACAGAGGTACAAACAGAAAACCAAACTGAAAAAAGATCCTTTCCAGTGACTGACCATGCCAACACACCATTGATTTAAGTTGATACACCCTATCCATCTGCAATCATGAATCTAATATTACTGATAAGAAGCCTGAAAGATCAAAGTCAAAGCTCTGCAATTAGCAAGATAGGGAAGGGAGTAAAAAGAGATTCATCAACTCACCAAGCCTTGTCTCGTGTAAACAATCCTGAATATATCCCTGTTCACAAACTATTCCTAATGCATCTTGAGAAGTAAGCTCTTTCTTCACTATTTAGATGATGGTTAGAAACCAGCTAATTTAGAGCTGAAATTTGTTAATGGACAGTACATTTATCTGACCATTGCCAACATGTAATTTAGTTTAGACAATACTATTCTCAACAGCTACATGAAGGGAGAGAGAGATTTAGAGTAAAAGGAAAAGAGAAATCCCTGCATGTATTTTTCCAATTTAAGCTTTGGTGGTCTCTCTTTGTAGGCTAAAAAATAGCAGACACCATAAAACTGAACCCTTAAATAAATTTTTCAAACCCATTTAAAAGTTAGTCATGATATCGCATGGTTTGAAAACACAAAATATATTACCCAAAATCCCGACTAACACTCTAAAGGATGGGAAACCAAAAATCTGTAGGAGCAAAATACAGTTCATGGAGGAAGGGCTTTCTCCAGTAAATGAAGAGGACTGATTTCTCTGATGACAGAAGCAGTTCCAGTTCTCAAAAACATGTCTGTTGCTATGAACATATAAAAGTTTCTCTGTGTGTAAGCCTTCTGATCATTTTCCCATGGGAGAACATCCTTTTGCTGTCTTTTACTCTGTATAAGCTTTATGTAAACAAAATATCTGTGTCTGTTCTTCAAGGACATGGAATTGGTTGGCCTCCTCCTACCTATGAGGAGACTGAAGCTGAAATTACCTTATCTTTCTGATATTGTAAACTATTCGGACACATTTTCCTGGACGAAGCAGCAGCAGGAGCATGGAATGCTCTCTGCTGAGCAGATATAGAAATATATTAGAATTATGGAGTCATTTTAATAAATCATTTTAGCCTTCTAAAATTATTGTCAAGAGTCCTTTCTTCAATGCATGGACCACGACGATACATGTCTACCAACAAAATATAGCTGTCAGTGAGGCAATTTGGGATCAATGTGTGGTGGCTAAGGTGACTTCTGTATCAAATACATTCTAAGCAGCATGCAGAGGTACAACAAAAATTCACTTACACTCTTTAAAACTAACTAAAATAATATTCCACAAGCACTGCACATTAAATAGTTGTGAATCTTTGGCTTGATGTAATCCCAGAAAGCCTGGTCTAAGGTCTCAGCAATTCAGTGCCCTTCATCTTAAAACCTTCTGTAAGCATAAGAAAAGTATATAGACACATAGAGATTAATCCTATTTGTAATCTCCCATCATTCTGAAGAAATTTATTTAAAACTGCTTTTCATTTTGATGGTGAATATTTCTCTATAGTTTATTCCCTGCCATTGTGCATTAAATCCTACAACATGTCCACAAGCAAACAAAAATATATTAAGGAAGTTTAAAATGTTAGTACTAAGCTCTGTGGGATTTCACATGAAATAGATATTTTTGTCTCATCTGGGGGCAGTGTCAACACAACGATTTGTAGTTAAGCTGCAAAACTAGCTCCAAGTTTTACTGGTGAAACTGCTGTCCTTGAACACAGCACAAAACATTTTCCTCCCTCACCACTCCCTTCTCCCAAAACCAGAGAAGCAACAGGAAAACATACCTGTTATATTAGACCTCTTCCTAGAAATACAGTGGCTCAACTGGAATAGCAGCTTTCTGAAGTGAAATATTGCTCTCACTGCCTTGCAAATGGGAAAGCTGGACTGCCAGAGCAAATGAGCCTGAACCATTCTGATCCACTGTTACACTGCATCATGGACCTGCCAGCAGAAATGGAGTGTGACTCCACATGTCAGCAGCTCCAACAGATTAGTGGTATTTTAAAAGGTCTGTTCTGTCTCACATCTGTCAGATTACATCACATTCCATTCATAAAAATTAATCTTTCTTTATGCTTTTACTTCAGATTTTTTCCTATGCCTTGCTTCCATGTCCAAATACACCTCTTTTCAAACCTTTCTGCTGAGATTTCAGGTTATATTCTCCCAGTTAGGAGCAGCAGAATAGGATTGAATTCCTAAGAAATCAGCAAAGACCTCCAAGAGCAAGCAATGCTAAACAACACAGTTTTCTGCTTCTTGCCAAAGAATCACTGCATTTTCATTTCCTCATGTCCCTGCCAACTACATACATGCATTATTATTACACTAGAAAAAATATGGCTTCAGTCGTAAAGGCCTTGCATATGACATCTTTAAAGCCTGATCACTGATTAGGACAGAGCAACAGCACTGAAAAATTATTTGAACATGATTTTTTATTCAGAGGTGTATAGCCACAATTCTGCATCTTCTGAAAACTTCACCACCGAATACTGTGCCCCAGAAGAACTGCAGGAATATAACAAGATATATAATCGGTCACGAAACACAAGCCAGTCTTATTTTGGCTATTCACTAACCAGGATTAAGAAGATCCTCAAAGTTTGTATTCCTCAAGAAAAAAAAAAAAAGCCACTTTCACTCCAGGAGCTCCTTGTGCCTGTAGATAACTGCAGAGGTTCAGTGGGCCTCCCATTTAGGCACAATCAGCTCTGCCAGCTAAAACAAGACCTACGTGCTCCTTTCCTTTTGAAACAAAGCTCTCTGCATTTCTTTTCTGTTTTCACTTGTACCTAAATAAAATTTAAAGGAACACACTGATGTTTTGTATCATCTGGGATATCAAATTACTCTCTTTAGGAAAAAACTGATTCTGTACTATGTGTCTCTGTCACTACAGTGGTGAAGAGGCCACTTGAAAAAGCAATAGTGCAGGCTTTTTTCTGAGAAAGTGAATTTACACTGACTGTACAGACACCAGGCTGGTAGGGCACAGATCTTTTCTGCTTCTGAGTAGAGCAAAAGATTTTTTTTTTTAAATTGTATTAGAATATTAGCTCAGGATTTTCCCTTGCATGAGCAAACAACACAACTAGTCTAGGTACAGAAATCTTCTGATTTTGTAATACAAGTACTTACCACATTTTTTCATTACTTAAATTGGGAATATCACTTGTAACTTTATTTATACAATTTTAAATTAAACTCTATTATGCTTCATCTGATTTTTATAGCTCATAACATACCACAAACACATTTTAATTCTACAATTGCTTATGCACTTTAATTTTTGTTTTTTCAGTTTAAGGAACTATTATTATATTCTAGAAACCCAGACAACTGTTCAAACGATACAAATAAGCTTAATTTCCATTACATTTAGAAATGCTTTCTTTTTTTACATTTAAATGCACTTTCAGACAACTTAATGAGGAGTGAATAAATCTTTCAGAAAATGGCAACTGCTTTTTTATTTTAAAAACCTCCTTCTTTTGGGTGGACATCTGGCACTCACTTCTGTTTAAATTGTCTTTCAAAGCAATAATAACAATAATGCATCTGTGTTTGCTAATAGGAATCTTATAATTCCTTCCTGCTATTGTAAGATGTTTCTGTTAATTTTTCTCTACAAGAGCTCTACTGACATTTCAAAGGTCTCAGCATAGTCAGCGAGCAAAAATCAGGCCTAAGATAGGCCATGAACTTATTGGGGCCCATTTTCATTTCACTATAAAACAAATCTATCCTATTTATCCAGAAAATCAAGAAGAGACAAAACTGAGGCATGCTCTTAAGCAGTAGAATGGAGAATTCCAGAATTATGTGGTCTGACTGTATAGTCACAAATATCAAAGTTTCAGGCTACCAAGTAATTAGCCCAATGTATGAGGCTTTGCTGTCCGTACTGGAAATTTGAACTCTTCTCACTCTGGTGATCCCTTTCCAATGCCCTTCATTTATTCCTCCACTGTTTCACTTCACAATCACATCCCTCTGTGGTTACACAGACTCACTTCTGCTCTGGCAAGTGAAAACCATACCCATTTGCCCTACACTTACTCACTTGTCCAAGTCCTCTCCAATGTTCCATCTCAACAGCTCTGTCAGCTCACCCATCATCACCATGATTCATTTGCAAGCTGCTGCTTCTGCCATATCTTACCTTGGTAAGAACCTCTTAATGTAGCTAACTGCCTCCACACGTACTCTGATATTTTCATTACCCAAATTACTAACCATATCATCAAGAAAGCTCTAGATTTCCAATTAATATACTAGATATCCACTTTTACCACGATCAGCTGGGAAGCAGCATTGAGATGAGTTTAATCTGTAATTAAATCTCTGGAGCTAAATGTGGAGCTACCATTTAAGTTAGCATATGGTAGATGCAATGCAATGACCAAGAGGGGTGCCAAATTAGGAAGGTATCCTTTAGGATACCTAAGTGGTGAAGGTCAGCTATTGGTACCAAGAAAACTAGCAAAGCTAAAATACCAAATTGTAAGAAGGAAACATCAGAATACCTAAGCATTTCAAGATGTAATTCTACTGACAATCTGTGGAAGAGAGACTACATCCTTGCAAATCAGAGGACAAAGCCTTGGCTTTTATTTGAATGAGAACACAAAATACCAAGTTTGGACATTATTCACATGAAAAGTCTGCCCTGTATTTTGACATCTGCAGAGAGATTAATATGAAAAGGGTGCTGCCTTTATTAACCTATATTTCTAAGGATTACTTGGTTTTGAAACAGTAGAAGAAACAGTATTTAAGTAGCAAGGTCATGATCTAACCAGCACTATCAAATCCAAAAGAGAGGCTCTGTTTTGTTCTTACAGGGCAGAGTCAACAATCAAAAGACAGGAAGGTAATTAAAGATTTGGCTTAAGACCAGGCCTACAGCAGTTTTAGGAGCCTGGAGGTATTGTTTTCTAGGACACTATTAAATAAATGTAAGGCTACATGCACACAGCCAAGAAGCTCCAAACTCAGGGAAATCATTTCTCAGTCCTGCTCTAGTGACTTGACATCATAGCTCTTCTGCTTCTGTGGGAGAGACATCCAACAGATCTCTTAGGAAAGGTATTCAAGTGAAGAAGCTGCATTGTCACAGCTTTCCCCCAGCTCCCTGGGAACTGAATTTCCAGCTGAAATTCAACTGGAAGGGTTCACCAAGGTCTTCCTTCAGTGTTTGCTCTGGACTCCGGGAGGCAGTTGATTCATGCACCAATAGTTCTGCACTGCAGCTGATCCAGGGGCTGTTCAGGGGAATATCTTATCAGGATTTCATTTGGCCTGAGCCAGTGCTAGTGCCTGCTCAGTTCCTCCCTGTCTGCTGCTTTACAGGCAGTGATCTCAGCAGGACGGTAGAAATGCTCGTAAGGCAGGAAAAGGTAGAGGGGGGAGCACAAAAGCAAAATGAAAATAGCACTAGAAAATTCCCTTTCCTACAAATTCCCAGAATTTTCCATCAGCATCTCTTTTCCTACTTCCCCTGATTGCCACCTTGTAGAACAAAGAAACCAAACAAAACTCTTTTGCCTTTGGGATAGTTTACCTGTAGTTTAAAAAGGTGAAAGAATTGCCTTTGCTCCCCGCTGTAGCTTCTTCACAGAAAGGAATAATCGAACATGGGATTTGAAAACTGGCATTAAAATAAGATAATAAGAGGTTTAGCATTGATTGGTAAGATGGGTGGAATGACAGGCAAGAAAAGAATACTGACAAAGGTAAAACAGGAATAGAGTAAGAGATGAGTGAAAATAAACAAGCAAAGAGAAGTGTAGGCCAAGACAAATAGAGGAGAGTGATCAACAAAAAAAAAGTAAATTAAAGAACCACAGATAAGTAGGAAGAGAGAGACAAAGGGATGCAGGAGTACTAAATGAAGTACCACAGGTAGAGGGAGGGAGAGGGAAACCCCTTCCATGCTCATCAGTTACAAATGAAGTAAAACATGTAATCTAAAGATCTAAATTTGAACCCTCTACTTCACATCCTCCAAACCCAGCTCCTTTAATGCAGAAAAATGGTTATTTTCATGCAAAATTGGATTAAAGGTTCTTCAGTTACTGCATTTTCCCTATGTGACTTTATCATGCACTTATTTTTCAAGCAAAAGTAAAGAAATACTCTCTCACTGATATGCTACAATATCACAGAGCTTCAAAACTGACAGCATGAAATGGCTAAGATTACCTAGCATTGAAAAGGTTAAGGCAGCACATACGAAAGTGGTGTCAGAGACAAAAAGTAAGGAAACTGGGAGTGAGGAATTTTAGTTTTCTCTAACTCTTACTTTTAAAGTATTGTTATACGTTGAAGTAATAAGTTAATGTAATACTGCGGGAGAAAATAAATAATATCAAATTTTCATTCTGTTAAACTAGCGAAGGAATGACTGTACTAAGAGAAAAAGAAAAAAAAACAAACTCAAAATATGAACTTATTTTGTTTGTAAACTCTGTTTCAAATTAATTTCTTCTCTCCACTGTCCTCCTTTAACAAGGAGTAAATCCTTGTTCATTTATTAATCCTTCAACAAGGAATAAAAAGAGAAATGTGCTTCAGATCTCACAGAAATTACCAGCAGCAGCTTTGCATTTATGCTTCATTCCTGCAAGCATCTACACCTGCAAGTGTTTTAATCAAGGAATCCCATGAGATCACACTTCATAATTAACATCATGACATCCTCACTTCCTACAGGTAGCTGGGTAGGAGCAAACTTAATAATAAAAAAGTAATGCCATGTAAACTTCTCAAAAAAATAGTTCTGTTTTGAATCTCCACCTGTTCTGCTGATGTGCCAAGTTGGAATCTGCTTCTCATAATGGCAATTTATTTGTGAGGATATCTGCTTCCAAGTGTTTGCAGTCCCACAAACAGAAAGGGAGCTACAGTGTACCCAGCAAGTGCTGAGAATATAAAACCAATGCCAAGAAAGATACTGCTCCCTACTGGCTCATCTAGATAAGAACAGAGAGCAATTCCCTTACATATTCCTTAAAGTAAAAAAAATACTAGCCCACAGATAAACCATGGTTTTGGACTATAAAACAAATATCCTTTAAAACAGTCACCAGACATTAATTTTACAAGTTGATTAGATGAAGCACACAGGCTGTTTTCTAAAGGAAAACAAAATGAGAAGAACGCCAAAAACCTCCAAAGTAACTCTTCATTACCTCTAAGCTTTATAAAGGGAAAAATTAAAAAAAAAATCCACACGAACACTAAAAAATAAACAAACTAGCTAGGATATAGTAATGATTTCTGTCCCAGAGTAAGGATACCTAAATCCTTAGCAACACTTACAGTTATTTTACTTATTTTTAGCTTTGTCTACATGTAACTTTTCACTCCCCTCCCTAACTTCGACCGAGATGTGAAAGCGGAAACCTGGAATCCTGCCACTGCAGATTAGCACTGATTCCATGTATTTCAAAGACTTCACATAGAAAAACACCAGCAACAATTTCAGGGACTTGACAGTTTGCAAAACCTAACGAGATCCATACCTTGATTCCCACACATCAAAACAATCTCATTTAAGGGCTTGCCTAGCCAGAGAAATGCAAAACAAGCTGGAATGTCAATCTTAAGCTAAGAGCTCTTCTCTACTGACATCCCTTAGGGTCATTCACTGAGAGGTAAACAGGTCATTCTGTGGTTTCAACCCTTTCCAAAGGAACTGGCATTTAACCACATGAAAATGCTTGTATTTCATCTCTGCTAAGAAGCTTGGAACAGCTGTCAGCTTTTCATTAAGAAAGTTGTGCCATTTTCTCATGCGGACTCTACATTGATTGAAATTTTGGAAAAAAAAAAAAAATACAACTTCTGAGCATTTACCCAAAGCAGGCTTGAGATATTTTAGCTGTCTAGCTTGGGTAGGTCTGTCACCTCTGGTACTCTAAGAAAGGCCTGGTTTTTCCCAGTCTGCACAGACAGGAGAGGGGATTTTTTCCTATTTCTGACCTGCTTCTGACTATAGACCTATTGGGGTTTTTTTTCTGATCTGTGAACTCCGGGCTAAATTTGGCACTGCAATCCAGAAATTTTGTTTATCTTTCTGCCTTCAATTTACACAACCAAATAACTCTAAGCCCTATAAACATGCCCACTCAATTCCAAGCAGTACTTTACACTAACAGAATAGTTACCTCGAGATACCTTCTCCAAGGTAAAAGAGAACTGTTCCCTGTTTGCTATTTTCAATAGTGTGCAGCTGAAAGGATTTGACCTGTGTTTTGTTCCATGCAGTAAGACAACAGATATCCCTCTTACACCATGCTTTGGACACACACAGGAGCTACCAACAGTTCAGCAGTGTTTTCAAGTTGCTAAGCAAAAGCAGGCTAAGGAATGGCTAGACATCAGACATCCATCTGATAAACTTTAATCCTACTGTGCAACTGTCAAAAACAACAGAATGGGTTTGCAGGAGAATGGCAATACAATTCAGCTTTCTATGAAAAGAGAGATAGTTAAATTCCTGCTGCTCGGTTGGCTGTCCAGTATCATATACTGCTGTAAAATTCCATTATCAATGAAAATGTCACAGCTTATCACATTCCCTCTCCCTCTGGCAACAAATCAGGTAACAAAGGCAATTCAGAGTTTCAGGATCCTGCCTTTTCTCAGCTATGCACACATCTTCTTCAGCTTAAGGTAGAACAATTGCAGGAAATGGTGGAATTAGAACTTTTTTTTTCCCCTAGAAGGGGACTTTGAAACTTAGAAAAGAAACACCTATCAGTGCTCTACTTACACAACCATGAATTGGAGGAAACTGGTTGCATCAAGTGGATTTAAGCTGACTGACATGACAGAGAACTAGATTGTCACTTCCTAAAAGGGATGGGCAAATACCCTCCCCGGATGCACCTTCCTCTAACATTTCCTGTGCTTTTCCCTATTAACCCACTCGTGGTATTCCACAGAAACCTTACTATGTGAGCATGAAAAAAGGCACCCAAAAATCCTCCAAGCATGTTCAGTGGAACAGATAAGAGCTGTTGCATGGAAATGCTATAAATACAGGAAGAGCAAACTTTGAAGGGAGATATATAAGACATTCTTTGTGGAAATCAACTAAACTCCTAACAAGCTCACTACCTGAGGATACAAAACTATTACTGAACACCCCAGTACGTGGCTAAATTCTTTGGAGGTAACATAAACCCTCAACTTCACAAGTTATTTATAATAGAAAGGCCATTAAGTGCTAAAAACACAGGCATCAAATGTTGTATTTTATTGCAAGCCATTACTTCCTATGGAAAAGCAATTATTAACAAGATCCTAAGTCACAGTTGAAACCTTAACAAGAAAACTTTCAGCTAAGGAATAGTGATTGAAGGGCAAGGCATTGCCTGGGGATTAATGACTGTCTGGTGAGAGCTGATGGCACCTGGCTGAGCTTCAGCTGGCCCCAGCTGATCTCTGAGTCCCAGGAAATGTCTTGAATCTCGATCATTATTCCTGTTATAATATGACAACTAAATATGAACACGCATGCACACACACTACAGTGCTCTAACATGGGACTTGCTGTTTCCTCTGGTATTCTCCAGGACATTGCTGCAGAATTAGAGCTCTGTAAATTAGCCAGCTTGAATCATTTCTCAACATGCCATTCATCTTATAATAGATTACATATGGTATTGCCACTTGTCAGGCTACAGCACAGACATTTTGCATCTATTTCTACACGTCTTCCTGTTTTAAACGTCTGCTCAGAGAAATAAAATCTCTGGTCAAAAGTAGATTTCCTCCTTTAATCACATTCAGCCAGACATACCAGTTCTGAATTTAGCCTGGAAGTTTAGCTGAGTGTGCTTTACCTCTTAAATTGCTGCTTCCAGTACATGTATCAGCTCTCTTTCTAAACTTACACTGGTCTAGAATAATATTTTATGCTCCCAACATTAATATTTCACCTTTTTAAACTACAGAGGCTTGACGGTGCAATGCACAAATCCTGTTATGCCCACAACAAGCAACAGAGTACTTTGGATGTGTGTATCCTAAATGTGACTTCAACACTCCCTAATTTAAGGAGGGATAAAGCTGACTAGTTTTGCTCAGTTGTTCCAGGCTCAGCACTATGCTGATTGACTTTTTTCTATTAGAACCAACAACAGATATTCAAGATGGAATAGTAGACTTTCACCTCATCAATGAGCTTTAGGGAGTCAGCAGCAACACTTCTCCAAAGCTCTTCTATAGCCAGGCTGTGCTCAACACAAGAAGGACTACCAGGCTTTTATATGCTGCAGGCATTTAACAGGTGAGCTCAGTTTAGTTATCAATCATTCATAAATAAATTATAGCAAAAAAAATTAGGCATTAGCATACTTGGCATATTTATCAATAAAGTCACTTTGCATTTTAGCAGTACTTTTGCATTCCAGTCTCCAGATGCACTCTTATACCCAGAGAAAATCTTATTTTTATGCTCATCATAAAGAATTTGAGGCTGAAATGCAGAGGTTAAGTTTCATACAAGGCCACACATTAAGAACTGGGAAAAGAGGTCAACAATTACTATTTTCAGTCCCCTTAGATTAAATACACAGCTCCTGGAGAGCAGCTCATTCCACAGCAACCAGTCACAAACTGCCTTGAAAATGAGGTTGGCAATCTATTGGTTCATTATTAATGTGTGACCAACATGGAACAGAAAAACAACCACAAAGCGAAGATACTTTTATGAGTTTATGGTTATGTTTCATGACAAGTGTTGCTCCCATATAGTTAAAACTAAAATATGTATCAATAACCCAATTACTTTTTTTTTTTCTGCCTAATTTTCCCACAACACTAAACACTCATGACCCTACTGAGGGACTCCTTACTCCTTATTCCTGCATTGGGAAGAGGCAGCAGCTACACATGCTCTTCTAAATGGGCAGCACATGGCTCTCCCAGTCTGTTGGCAATGATAGGGCACCTGTGGAATGTGGCTACAGCTACACAGCATTGCTCAGAACTCAGGCTTTCCTTCCTCCAGTGGGTTGGGTGGAGTTTTTCCCCCTCTTGGCTACAGCTTAGTAGCCAAGTGTAACTCTCCCACCAGGTGTGGCCCAGAATACTGGAAAAAACATCTGCAGACAAGATTTGTCTCCTCCTTATGCCATGAGCAATGAAGTGAAATGTTGCCTCTTTGCTCTCTGAGGAGAGCTCTGGGACTAATTCAGTTGCAGATTTTTCCTTTTTCTCCTGCCTAACACAGACCCTGTTCTAATCTAATGATTAATGCTTGGGCCAGAAAAGGAACAAGTTTATCCCAGCAGGAACAAAACCTCAGGATTAAATGAAGGAGCCATTTTGTACAATGCTATGCAACTAAGGAGTCAATTGGAAAAAAAAAATCATGTTAGCATCGGTTACTTCATATACAGTAGTACTGTTTTGTTTCTCTCCTACCATACTGTATGATTTTCTTGTGTGCAAAGAGAATCTGAAGGAAAATTCCATATGAACTTTTGTTGCCAAAGTTGTTATCTGCTAGTGTCTCATAAACTACAAACTACAGAAATCCTGAAACACGCTGTGCTTCAAAGACATGTCAAGAAAATTATTAAATGAAATGAGAAAACAAAAAATATGAAAACTGGAGGATATGAGAAACAAAATCATGTGGCATTGCACCATTTGTCTCTTCTTCACAGCCAAGCAATCAAACTAAACTGGGGATATTGGGTCCAGATTTGACCTATCTCAGTGGTAAATCCAAACCAGATCCACACTAAAAAGCAACAAAGGATGACAGAGTACTGTGGTTGCCGATGGATTTGCCCATGGTGTTACCCCACCCTCTCGGTTTTCAGAGACAGAAGTGAGACCGTCCTGCTGCCAGAAACAGCAACTGCCAAACCAACAAGGATAACGAGCTGCAATTTACAGAGAAGAGGATGGTTGAGATATCAGAGACTACAAAACCAGAGAGAGAAGGCCTGTGCAGACTAAGTGGTTAAGGATGCTCAGAGCTGTCTGGGAAAAGAGCTGGGTGTTATTAGAATACATTTGTTTTCTCTTCAGCGTTAAGTCTTTGCACAGTCATGACTACCCATTGATTCTTGGAATGAAGTTTTCAATACTACAGCCCCATGCTCTCCGTAAACACTAGAACTGTACTTCCAAATATTCTGGCTCAAAGGAGCCTCTAAACTGCTATCAAGAGAGCAGTTTATCCAGAAACCTCAGCAGATACAGACATCTACCACCTGGGTGGTAAATACATGGCTCTACATGTCAACTATCAGCCTGAAAATCTCTGAAATAAATGAAGGTAACTGTGTTCACACTAACATTCCAGAAGTTTCTAAGTTATCAGGATTTCCATTTAAGGATTCATTGAGTATTATATAGCCTTCCCAATTATCCAGAAAAAAAAACAAGTAAAGAACAAAGTGGGTTGCTCTCTTGTGTGCTTTTTACATTGTAACCACAACCTTTGGCATTTATGAGCAACAGTGTAATGCTCCAGTTTATTTTCATATAGCTCTTCCAAAGTACTGGGTATTACATTTTTTTTAGTCAGATAAATCTCACTTCAGAGTTCAGGTATTCAGTTTAATCATACACTGAAGGAGATGGTTAATCCTTTTTTTGGGGGGTGCAAGCAGCTGTTGAACGAGGCCTCCAATAACCACCTTTTAGGAAGGGATATAAATAAAGGCTTCTATTTATAAGCTTCTAGTTCTGAGCCAATGTTCCTTTCAACTCTGCTGCCAGGCTCAGAAAGGAGACACAAGAATTGAACTGCCAAGAGACAAAAGTTGACCTTGAGCGGTTGGGGGAAGTTGGGATGCAGGTCTGAATTTGAATGCCAGAGCTTTGGGGATTGTTTTTATCTGATTCACATCTTGAGATCACTTCTCAGAATAAGCAAGACCTTCAGGAAACAACCCATAACAGAGCTATGAATTTTTGAATACTAACAGAGATCTCTGAATATCCACCCACATTTATGCCAAAGGATGGCAACCACATGATGATTCTGTGAATATACTTTGGGTCCTTTTCTGAAATCCAAAGTTGAGACAATATTTCTCCATGCAACTGCACTGATTTCAGTGAAAACTGAGATATTAAGTCAAAACAGAAACCATCAGAATCAGTTCTACAATTGATTTCTTTATACTGCATATTTTGAAAAATATTTTTTAAAAATATTCTTTTCTGATCAGTCCATTCTTCATGTGAGAAACATCAACGGGAAAAAAAAAAAAACAAACCCCCAAAACTATAAATGATATATCAACAACAGTCACAGACTAAGAAAAATCATTATGTTCTAAAGAAACATCTGTATTTACTTAAAATTTACTCTGCTCCATGTGAGGTATGTTATAAACACCAGGTTGTGTACCTTTGCTAAAGAAACGGAGGACAGATAAAGTACACAAGTCATGGATCATAAAATAACTATAAAAAAGGCAGCCTGGACTAGACAGAAGGGAAAAAAATGACACCCTGTCTATCATTAAAATATTTATGCAGGAACAGCAGGCTGTATGACTTTTTTTTTTTAATTCTGTGAAAAACTATGAACTAAGCTCTAATGAGAAGCAGATAACCTGACTCTTTATCTGAATGTCTGAAGAAACAGACTCTCTTGATACTTTTCTCTATTTATTATTAACTGCAGCGTTCTGAACAGCTGATGTTTTTTGAATCCTAAAGTCAGACACGTCAGCAGATGAACTACAGTACACCCAGTTATGTCAGTATTTTGCATGGCCTTTATCACTGGGCGTGAGCAGCAACTTCCAGGCGTGTGAAACTCAGAATCAGATGCAGTTCTCAGACAATCAGAGTAACAAAAATTCCTCATACTCAAAAAGTAACTTAGATATGGGAAATTATTGCCTTCTTTGTTGTTGTTGTTTTAGTTTGGTTTTTTTTAAGGAAATGCTGTGCATAAAATCAGCCCTCTTTGCAAAAGAATTGTTTTGATGCTCCCTTGCTAAAACCAGAATTGTTTTACCATGTTGCTCATTGTGTGTTCAGGGAAATTTTGCATAATGAAGTTCCCTTGGTTGTTTTCCTTTGTAATTCTGAAGACATGCTACAGTGCAATGAAAAAATATTTCCAAGTTATACATTTCTGTGATTATTCACGCTTTTACTAGAAAAAAGAATTATATATTTTGAATAACAGCCATGTTTCAAGATTATTATTTCATTTTTCAGAAAGTTAGTATCCAAATGAGAAGATTTATATGTTTAAGCAGGAATAGGCTCTGTAGGATGCACACAACTCATCTAGGCTGTCCTTGTGCAACCTTAGATATTCTGAAGGATTTGAATTACAATCTGTGTCAATGATTCCCAGATTTCTTTCCTCCTCACTCACTTCCCTTTTGTTCACACTTGTAATTCAAACTGCTTCTACAGAATCTCCTCCAGATGTCCTCTTGCCAAATGAAAATCAATGTGTCAAAACCACCATCTCTTCTCTCCTTCCAGCTCCTTCCCTCCTGTTTTGCTGTAACTGTCAACAATTCCACCATCCCCCTATTCCACAAGCCTTTTAATACTGGTATCATTTTCAGCTCTTCTCCACTTGCAAAGCTCCACACATCCAAGCACATGCTTAATGTTAACCCTACTGCCTGCCCTAAAATCTCTCTGCAGCAAAGTTTCAAAATAGACATCAAGCAAACATCAAGTGCCACAGACTGCCTGAATGAAATGAAGATTTACCAGCCACAGAAAGCATTACCTAAATCTGACAGATGAGAAAACTAAAATCCTTAGTCCTGAAAAACAGGCTGTATTTGCTTGCTCATATCAATTATTAATCTTCTGGTTTTCTACACACAGGTATAGAAAAATGGGAGTGATACACAATGCAAAATAATCATTAGTGAGACAACAATAATTTAGGTACTTACTAAAAAAAGAAAACGCCATCTGTCTTAAGCAAGCCTGCCTCCTGTGAAAGTCTTAACACAATATCTTACACAACTCCTATTTCAAAGTTTGAAGACAGTTATGTCTTTATAATAGGACATGTGAGTAAACTAGCCCCCATTACTGGACTTGTTTAGTCATTTACTCATCTTAGTTCTTTTTACTATTCACACAACTTTACTTGGCATATGGGCACAAGCCCTTTGATTACAACCTTTAGATTTAACCTTAGAACATAAGTAAGATGAAAGCCTTTCTTTCAGATGTGATTTCAAGGTCATTTTATCTTTTGAATGAGAGGGGAAAAAACACAATGGAAACTCAACTGTATTTTTACTCCATTTTAGAGTGCCTGGGCTTCATTTCAGTGGCATCTTCTTGAAGCAAATATTTTCCTAGGCAAGAATAACATGCACTTGTACATAGGGCTAAAAGAATTACATTGTATGCAGCATGGAAGATAAGAGATTTAATCTTTTTTGTTTCCTTTGGTCCATCTTAATTCAACACAAACATGTGAAAGATACTTCCCCCCTGCTGAGGTAATAAAGGGATCCATTGTGATCTTTATGATTTAAGAAATTCTCCAAAACAAGAAAATGTATATTGTGCATTATGAAATGTTAAAGTTGAAAGCGCTATCCTAGTTTTCACAGGTAACATTTTCAAATACAAGAGACAATTTTCCATGTATATTTTAAATTTTAAAAAAACCCATTCCCTCAAGTATCTTAGGCAAGTTGCCTGAAATAAGATGACCAAGCCTTAGCACTTAGTAAAATTTTCACTTCTTAAAGTCAGAATTTGCTCTCATCTCCTAATCTGGCTATTGCATTTTTGCATGCAGCAGTGCACTTCAGAACCATAGCATGAAACAGAGAGGGGTTTTAGGAAATTAACAAACAAAAAGTGTCAAGAAATTCAAACTCACTCTTCATGAAACTGATAAAGACAAAGAAAGCAAACAAATCCCCCCCTGATAGTGACAGCTCATTTTATTTCAAATAAGCACCACCAAGCTTATACCAAATTTCTTAGCTATTTTTACATAGAACTATATGTTATTCACTGATTGTCAGGAAAGCTGAGATATGCTATAGATTTGTAACACTTATCTAGTATCAATGGGAAAAATCTTGCCCAATCTCAGTATTTCTCAACCATTAAGCAATATAATTCCCTCAGCACTGATTACAAAAAAAAAATCCATGAAAATATTTTCAACTTACAGGATATGATCACTCCTGAGTGGTGCACTTGACTGATGATTTTTGACTGAGAAAATAGTTTCCAGAAGGAGATGATTCATGTAAACCCAAAATTTCATGGAATATAGCACAGGGGTTTTTTTGAGGGGTGGGGGGAAACACATTCTCAAGAGATTAAGTGTTGTTTCCACTGTCTTTGAACTTATCATTTCCCTAGTTAAAGGATGTTTTCATTGTCTGCTGCTCACATCTTTATAAGGACCATCTGAGAGTGTCATTTTGCAGGCTATCTTCCCCTCCGTGACTCAGTGAGTTCTGTCTGTCAGTTCAGCTCATAAATATGGCAAACCAGAACAGAGCCATATGGGAATATAAGTACAACTAATTACTGACTTGTTTTAGTTTCAGCCAAACCTGGATTTCATCCTAGTGTTTTCTTCACATAAGCCATCATGTCACATGCCATGGCAAAGAAACATTTATTTTCTAAACATTAAAAGGGCCCAATAATGACTTAGCTGTCCAACTCCCCAGTTTTCACTGCTGGTATTTACATCCACGTTTCCTACCAGGGAGCCCATTTGAATCAAGCTTGATAATTTGTGGCACAAAGAGGTGGGGGGAGAGCCAGTCCCAGCCCCAGCCTGTACAGAGGGTCCATTTTTTTGGAAACAGGCAATGGTTTGGAAGGCACTGCACTCACTCCATGCCAGTACAGTGCTGGAAAACAGGTCAGAAACTCATCTCTCCTCAACTGAGGAAAGCCTTCCATCAGGCACAATTGCTTAGGCAGCAGTTCCACCCAGAGATGTTGCAGCAGAGATGTAAGTGACAACACACTAACTGACCCTAGTGAGATGATGTGCTGGAAAACCACAACAGCGGCCACCGTGAGCAAAGTCCTCACTGGCACAGTTTTAAAAACACTTTGGACGCTGTTTGCTGGTCAAGCTTGAAGATTCAAAAGCTATTTCCTATTTATTTAGGGTGGTGGAGTGGGATTACCCTTTCTTCCCTGTTGGTTTTGGTGCTCTTTTTGAAATCAGCTCTTTCTTTTGCTTTCCTTGCAGGTGGTTGGCACAGAAGTTAAACAAGAACTTTTTAGAACCCTCATACATTTAAAGATCATTCAAAGAAAATCCAAAGGCACAACTGTGAACAATATGAAGGCAGTGCACTGAAAAACCCAAAACTTCTGGGCCAGCAGCAGACAAGCTAAAGAGAGTAAGAGTACTAGAGAGAAAAATACAAATGGAAAAGAGTCACATGGAGTAATTATTCTTTTACTACTTTGTTCCACTGTGAAGAGAATGCTTATATTTAAGTGAAGCTTACTTGTGCTTGGTTTTGGTTGTGGAATTTTGGTTGCTTCTGCAGGACATTCATATGCTAACAAATTTTTAGAGCCTTACTTTTTCCTCCAATTTAAATAATGGTCTTGTCATTCAAATGCATTTTAATTTATTCTATTTTTATGCTTCATATACTAACAACCCTCACAACAATTTCACAATTTCATTAACTGAGGCACAGAGCCTGTACTGGAGGAGTATAATGGCTAGAAAAGTTACAAACAAGTATTCTCCTAAATTTCAGACTTGTGTTCTTTTATTCAAAATCTTTTCAGTGTCAGCACAAAGAAACAGCCCATCTTTCTCAACTTCGATCATCTGGACAAGCTCATGATTTCACTCAGCCCAATAGTAAAAAAAAAAAATTAAAATCCCTTCAAACCAAGTACATTACAAAATCAAGGAAGAGACTAGCATTTATGTAGAAACAAACAATTGAACACAATACTTGGCTTTTTTTCCCCTTGCTCGATTTGTTGAGAAGGCAGAAGCCAAAATTATTTTCTTTTTCTTGTTGTTGTTGTTTTTGTTTTAATTTAATGCCAATATCTAGAAAAAACATCTGGTTATTCTACACAATGTTAAAACTAAAATTGCCAGAGAACAGAACATCTTTCATAAAGAGTACTGAATGTACCTCTCAACTTTCTCAGGTTTTCTTTTCAAAATTCTTTGGGACGTTTGCTGCTTTCTTTAATGTCTTTCCATAGAGAGGCAATTCTTGTACAGGAATCAATCTTGGATCTAAACTGCCTGCTCTTACCACCCACTCACAGTGACACCAAAGCCTCATTTTTTTTTTTTTTTTGAGGGACATAATTACTGTTAATTTACCCAGACTGTAGAGAATCACTTAAATATCTAGGCTTTGAGAGACACTGAGATCTGAAAGGTGTTTTGAAGTATGTTTTCTTGGTGGTATATTGTAATACATACGTCATGGCACAAGAAGAACAAAAAATGAAAAAAAACCAAACCAACCAGATTTCTCCATCCTGGATTTTCCTACAGGATGCAGCCATCATCAGGATCAGTCTAGTTTTTAAACAGCAATTGAATTCATCTGGACAATCATGTAAGATTTTTGTGTAACTCAATGCTTACACAATTTAGTTATAAATTGTGACAAATAACAGATTACTTAATCTCAATTAGATTACAAAACTCAAAATTCCATATGCATTAAAAAAATCACATACAGGAATATATTTCCTTTTTGTTATGTCAACATAGATTACAGATTGCAGCTGCTAAAACATGGAAATTGCAGCACAATTTTCAGAATTAGTATGACAAAAAAAGGGAGGGAAGACATCAAGAGATCACATTTGTCTCAGCCATTTTTTCTGAAACATTCTGGGGTTTACTATGGTAAACAAATTTTATTAATATTTTATTATTTCCCTCTTTTTTTCCTTACATTTATCTCTCCATCAGAATGAATTAAAAAAAAAAAATATTAGCTTTAATAATTTTATTGCAGGTTCCTTTGAATGTCTGAAAACAAGTAGTTTAATTCATGAGACCCTTTCCCCAGCTGGTATGCATCATTAAAACACTACTGATTGCACTGGAGCAATGCCATTAACATCTAACAAGTCCTTGAACTGGGAAAATTCATAACAAATGAGAAAGCTACCAGATTAACAAGCAGAGTTCTGCAGTGAAATATTGAACAAAATCTGCACAAATGGTCATGCTATATTTATTTGTAATTTGGAAAAAAAATCCTGAGAACTTAGAAATATCTGAAAGCCTGAGATGAGGGACAAGTTGCCCTAACAAGTAAAACCACTACATTTTATAAGAAGTTCAAGGGTTACAAGGGTAGCAGAAGCTTTTTGTCCTTGTAAGCTGTTGCTCCAATGCAGCATCTGCTGCAAACATGCAAATAATCAGATGAATATGGAACAGCAACAAGGCAGCCCATTATACACACAAAGTAGAAGATGAGAAAATTCAGTAGCTACTGTGTCCAGCAAACAGTGTCTACACACCACATGAATCCTTCTGAAGATTAATACCTCTTGACACAACTCATAAATAATTCTCTTATCTGTTTTGCTTGTGGCTGTGGCGAAGTATAGGTTCAATTTTATTGCAACAATCCTTTCACCTTGCAACCCAATACTGTGTGTCCAGAGGTAAATACAAAAGCAAATGCCTAAGGAGTTTAAGTCTGTTTACCAGCAGGACTTATAGTTAAGGGGGTTTCACATCTGCCCAATACTGATTTTTTCTAACAGTTTCACATTTTTAAGAGTTTGTTTCTAAAACAACCAGCTGATAAACCAGAGAACAGGTAATTTATTATTACGTGCCTACATAGAAATGCTAGCTAGGATTCATAGAATCCTAAAAATAGGGGGGAGCAGCCAGTATATTAAACTTGGGTGTGATCCTAGAACACTGCTTCACCTGGAATAGCAAGAGGACAAGGGAAAAAGGCATCACTGTCCTGAGGGCAGTGTCCGTGGCTTGGCTGCCAGCTCTCTGGGTCTGGCAGGGGGTGACAGTGGTCTCAGCACACATTGACAGTCAGGATGACTGTTCCACTCAATGGCCAAACTTCTTTTAGATTAGACAGACTAACATTTCATCTCTTACCATACCCGGATACCTCTCATGTAGAGCATGACACCCATGTGATATGACTAATTATAAACCACAGTTTAATGTGAATCAACACAAGTGTCTAAGTGAAAAGAGTTTTATGAAAGGTACTTCCATGAAATGTTCTCTCCCTTTATTCATTAGTGTACATGACTGCAAAATTTTTATGGGACTGAGGCTTGTTCCAAATGTGACAGGAATTTTATTTGCCATACCGTCTTAAAACTGTCACCACTTAATGAATTAATTCTAATGGAAAGGGGAAAAACAACCCTCTAAATATATCCTCCTACAGGAATTTTGAATGAATTAGAGATGGGATTTCTGAGTTGCTTTAGAAGGTGTAATTTATTTTTCTTATTTTTTACATAGGTAGGAAGGATGAGTTCGGTTCATATCTTAACTGCATGGCTCAGAAGGTCACAAGACTTCTAGTTACAAGACCTTTTAAGGATTTATTAACTAATAAAACACTGCCAACAAGGATATTTATGCTTTTGACTCAATCCTTAAATATTTCGTCTTATGGACTTATGCGACAGTGTAAGCTTTCTCAGTTAATCATGTTATGGCACACAAACTTACAGTACTGCACTAAAAACTTTTGTTACTTTTGTAACTACTTCTTTTTGTTGTATCTTAAACTAAAACTCTAAACTTTCCTTTACTTAGCTTAACATCTTTCTGCTTTAAACTATAAATCTACATTCTTACTTCTAGCGCTTAAGTTTGAAAGCTTTTTCTAAGGTCCCAAATTAAATCTTGTGTTTAATTCTAAGCTTTAGTTTACAGGCTCAAAGTTATGAGAGTTCCCTGCATTTCAGATTCCAACATCCTCCAATAACCATATCCCACCTTAGTCAGAAATACTTCCAGGAATGCGTACATTAGATATTTCAAATATTACCTCTTCAGGGATTTTGCTTCTTGATTCACGTCCGTGCGATCCCTCTTTTGACAAATATCACAAATTTTAGTTGTACTGACTAAACAGCAAGAGCATAAACAATTAAATCGTGGCTGTACAAGTGGATACATGAACATATATCTGCAATTTGCACAGATGTTGCTTTATGTTGTTAAGTTATTAAAGAAATGAAGAAGCCACAGGCCTGGAGTTGTCTTCTATAGTCCCTTCCCAAAGGCATGAAACATGTAGACTAAAGGACAATTCTCAAGACAGAAAAGGACCAGGAGTACACATAACTGAGTGGGCAGAAAGCATTTTTCTCTTACTGATCAATGACCTGGAGAAGGGAGAGTTTCCCAGCCTGTGGATATCATCATGCTCTTTCACACAGTCAAATGCCATGCCCTGCCAAGCAGCTCAAGTCACCAAACTCTGTGAACAGGGAAAAACACAGCACAAAAACTTCCTCGTAAATAAATGGAATAGAAGACACTGCAGGGAGAGAAGTGAGAAACATGGATGGGGTGGAGGCAGATGCAATCTAGAACATGCCATGATGACACTGAAATTGGGACTGGCAGTTACAGCTTAAGAAGAAGGACACTGGAATCATCACTGGCTCTTCTCTGGAATCAGTGACTCAGACTGTGACAGCCAAAAAAGCTGACATATCATCAGATGTCATTCAGGAAGGGTATGAAAAACAAGTTCTTCATTTTGTGACTAATCTATATCCACATCCTGAGTGTATGTCTGGTCATCTTGGAGAAGAAGAACTAAGAAAAGGATGTAATCACCTCAGAAGAGGCCCATGAAAGGCAGCTGAAAATACCAAGTGGATGCAATAACTGCCTTATGCAAACCTAAATAGGCTGGGAAAATTTAGGGGGAAAAGGGAAGACTGGAAGGGTACAAATATAATCAAGGTTCAGAGAAATCTTCAACAAATTTATCATCTGCAACCCAGAAACAGAGACAGGACAGAGTTGTACTCTCTAAGATGCCAAAACAACAGTTCTGAATGCTGAGGAAGGGCTTTTTTGTTTTTTTTCCTGTCACGGGAAAAAAAAAAAAGGTTGGAGAATTCCAAACAACTTAATTGATTGCGAATTAACTACAGTTTCTTTTGCTTTGCTGCTCCTCAGCTCTTAATCCACTTCTTTGGTGTGAGTTCCTGCACTGGCCCCTGTCACTTTGGGTGTGGCACCTTCTCTTTTCCTTTCTCTGAAGTGCTGTTCAGAGGTTTTCATTCCTGCCCTTGCTCAGACACTCCTCCAGACCTTGCATCTCTCCTGTTTCTCCTCCTTTCCTTGACATCTCTTGTTCTCTACTCCTCCTGCCCAGGGGTGCTTCTTGTTTCTCCTTTGCCCCTGCTCAGGAGTCCCTCCTGCCCTGGCATTCTCTCTTGCATCTGATGTTTCTTTTGCCGAGGAAATACTGCCCTTTTTAAAGAGATATTCCAGAAGCACCACGGACTCCTGCCTGGGCCAGTCCTGGTGCACAGGGTGTCCACTGCAGAACCAGGAGGGTCTGGCAAGGACAGTCCCTGACCCACACACAGAGAGGTCTCCCTGCAGCGTCCCTGCTACCCAACTCCTGTTCAAGACACAGGGAGAGCAGGAATTATCCAGTCTGTATTCATCCTCACTGGCCTCTCCTCGGCACCGCTGGAGGCACCCATGAGCTTTACACAGTCCTTTTTTTGGGTTTGGTATGCTGTCAGCCATGAAATATGTCAAGGCTCCTTTAAATCAAAACCATGGCCTGAGGCAAATATGAATATATGTATTTGTTCAGAGCTTTGATGATATCTTGATTTCACATACGAAGTTTCTGCAAAATCCATTTATCTACATTTGCCTTACCTACGTGTGCATGCTGACCCCACAAGAATTTTAAATGGCTGGGGAAATAAGCATTTTAAAAATCCAAAAGAAATGGTTATCCATTACAGCAGAATTGTAATAATCTTTCTTAACAAGTTTTGAACATCTTAATTCCTATTCTCCAGAAGGAACTGTCAGTCCCCAGCTTTGCAATAGCATTTGAATTACCACCAGCACACAACCTCCATTTGGACTCAAATTAAATAGAAAATATATTTGTAAAGTAGTGTAGCTGAAACCATCTTATTTTTCTACCTTTTAACACAGTTTAACAAAATAATTTGTTTCAATGCCTATTTTAAAGATTTACCACGGCACTCATGATAGAAGTTCCCATAGCTATAAATTTCCTTAAGATACTATTTCAATAATTTTCTCATCTAAAAGAAAACTTGCAGCTGTTGTGTTTTGAAAAATTTTGGCAGGGATGTATTTGTATGTTGTGAATGATGTCACCATCTTGTGACAAGCTACAGAATGCTTTTGGCTGGGTCAGATTTTGTCTAGGCCACAATTATCTACATTTATTTTAAACTCTTAATTGAAATATGTCTTTGAAATTAATGTGCATGCAGACATACAGCAACGAAAAGTAATCCCTTTTGCTTGCTGCAGTTGAGTAATTGATTCATGATACCAAACAATACCATATGTTTCTTTTCAATAGAAGAATTTAATTAACACATGGGATCAGACAAATTTACATGGAAGCTAGGTTTTCATCTTCACCTCCCGAGAAATATTTTCCCAGCACACATTGTGTCTCAAATAATTGTTTTGTGTAAGGAGAACTTCATTCTAAACAGGGCTGATCCATTGTATCAGTTTCAACAGTCAGCAAAGACATTTGCATAAGGTCTCAAATAGGACAGGAAAAATCACCATAAAAGCAGAGGCTGTGTGAGAAGCTCAGGGGAAAAAAGACCACGCAGCTGTCAGGCATCCCTCCAAAAGGGCTGGGCATAACGAAGGAGAAGTGAAGCACAGAGAAGGGGAGGCTGAAGATTGACCAGGCTGCCACCTCTGCAGAATTGAATTTTACCATCTCCAGGCCTGAGGACTAAATAAGTTAATTCAATTTGTTTAATGAGCTGGAAAGCTTCTAACAAACCCTGCATTTAAACGTCTGGTCAGGAATAGAGAAATCTTTCCAAAACATTAAATCTGCTACTTGCAGAGAAGAGGAAATGTTCCCTTGGGATAACAACTAAGGGTGGCAAGGACACAAAAGGACACAGTCCTGTCAGAAACCTTAGCAAGGCAGAGTGTTTTTCCTTGGAGCATCCAGTCTTTCCAGAAATGTTAATTACCTTTCCTGTCTCCAGACACACTCGGCCCCATTTGGGAGCGATCCAGGTGGGAGGCCGGAAAACAAGTTTCCACTTACAAAGGTGTTCACTAATTTTTTTCACAAAGTTTTGATTTATTTTCTCGAAGAAGTAGATGAGGATTCTGCCCTCAGACTATTTTCCCCTCGAAAGATAACCATGAAGGAAAAACGTAAATCAATCTGATGTTATTATGTACAAGGAATCCCTCAGTATTTTGCTCAAAGTTTGTTTCTGCCCAAAAAAATTCAAATCTTTTTTACTTCAAAAAACATCTATAGTGGCTTTTAAACTCACTGAGGACACTGAAGGTATATGCTCATAATCTTAGACTTTGAATAAAAGCCTTGCTTCAATTCTATTCCAACTACTGTATGAATCTTGATACAATTGAAATACAATTTTTGAAAGCATATAGAATTAATATTACACAGAATTGTAATAAAATGTTCTGTATCTTCTTTTTTTCTCCTTTCTTGAAATGAGTGACATTTAAACAGCATATTTGACTCTCATTTTTGAGAGTTCCATTTTTCTCTGGAATTACGGTTCCAAACAGAATATTTCATTTCCATCTACCAGATTATGTTCGTCTCTGCATATTATCTGTTGCTTTCTAAATCAACAAAAAAAATTTTTTGAAATCTATTTAACCATCCAAGTTACAGTTTTATTTGTACTCTTTCAACTTGGCACAGTAATAGGGATAAAAGCAGGCTCCACTATATCATTCAAAATTAATTATCCATACAAAAGAAAAGCGATAATACAGAACATATTTCTTATTGCAATAAATACTCAATGTCCTTGAAACTTTTTTCCAAGAGAGTTAAAGCTATTGGTATGGGTTTGAGCAGTGCAGACTAAAATAAAGTTGAAATACCTCTTTTCCCACCCCCAAAGAAACCATGCCACAAAGCAAGTCCTGTGCAGTAGACCAGCAGGTGCACTTCTGGCCACCATATTCCATATTCCCAAATGCTTTGGGTTTCTCCAGTGAAGAAGTCTCTCAAGTGAAAGAGCAAAAAAAAGAATAAGTTTTCTCCTTTTTTTTTATTTTTTATTTTAAAAATATGTTATTTCTGGTAATGGCACAGTTGATGAGATGGCGAAAAAGACCCAATATCCAAGTCCCATGGTTCCTAATAAAGAACCCCAAAGGCAGAGTTTCTGGGATGTCAGGATTACGGAAAAATCAGCCCAGCTGAATATTCACAGCTGACCAATAAGACAGAACATCATTTCTTTGTACATTACATGGCAAGTCTGTGGTTCTGCAAATGTGCAAACCATTCAAAGCAGTCTGTTTTTCCTTTCCAGCAACACTAAGGCTCATCTCCTAAAACACTGTAACAGAGCGGCTCTCAAGCCTTGCAAGCAGCATATAGGATATTTTCCATAAATCAATTCTCACTTTCTATGACACGACTTTCCTGGGAAACACACTACACCCAGGAGCTAGAGCCCAGCAGGAATTACAACAAGCCCAGTGCTTTTCAGCAAATTGAAACTGGGCCACCTTGGTAAAATGGTTTCCTGGTGGCTGATACAGCCCAAACTCCAAGAGGAATAACAAAAGGGCATTAAAAATGTTGCATGAATAGACCTCCTATCAGGCATTTAACTGTGAAAATGAGTAACTGATCTCTCTGCTGAAAGGACAGGTTGAAAAGGCTCTATTTTTATTAAACTCTGACTGGTATGATAACAGCCCTGATACAACCCACTGAAATGATAACAGCTCCTTTTTTTTCCTGGCCAGATGCAAGAGAAACCATTCTGCTTGCAGGCACAGAATGAGGCTACCAGCTGCTTACCTCTGTTGGTGCTCTGATGTACCTGAACTAAAAGAACAATATTAACTGCTGTGGTAAGACACAGGGAAGAAAAAAAGCTGCTTTAGAATTCTGTTGTAACATATTTTAGCTGTGAATGCTATTACCACTAGTAGCCATGATGATTAAAATTTTGCACAGAGAAATGTATTTCTTTATTAATTAGCTAAACAATTGCAATTGATCCTGTTCATGCCATTCTACTTTAAGATTTCAGATATAGAGATTTGAAAATTAAATATAAAACACTGCCCTACATACTAACTTCATTTGCTAAAATGCAATTTTTTCAAGCTTAATTCAGCTCTATTTTCCTGCAACATATGGACTAAAATCACTCCTCAATTCAGTAGTTTCCAAGTTCTGTCTCGTTGTGCCTGCTACAAGTGCTATAAGTAATCAAAGTGAAACCCTCTTCATCACCTTCAATTTTTCCTCAAATTGTCCCATGAAGGTGACTTATTTGCTCCAGCAGTGTTGCTGGGAAGTATGGAATGTGTGTAAGTTTACTATTCAGTCAGCACTCATTGAAAATTGCTACATCAAGATATTCTTAAAAATAAAATCTTTTCTAGAAAACAGAGCCTTAGAAAACTAATACAAAATTCTAAAAACCCAGAATATCTAGTTTTTTGAAGGTGAAAATACCACAAAGAAAAATGAAGTATTTAAAGTTTTTGCCTTTTGCATCTTCTTATTCTTTTGCCTTTTCATTTTGCTTGATGCCAAGTAGCACTTTGAGACTTCACAGCTAAGAACATCACTAGCTTTCATTGCATTCCACCTTTTCTTTTTCCTTTTGGATCCATTCATTTTTCTGATGCCACAGGAAACCCAGAACTGCAGTACCAGGAATGTGTCCTTATTTCTTATTGTAGTACAGAGAGAACAATGGCTAAATTTCTTGAACACTTAAACCACTTCAGAGTGTTCTGATCCCTTATTACATGCAGTAATTAACCCCCCAGATATTATGGCATAAGCAAATATTTTTATCTTCCAGCCCCTTGTGGGACATTTGACATTGACTTGGGGAAGGAAAGGGCACAGGCGGGGCAACTCTGAGCACCAGGAAGTCTTTGAAGGAAATGACTTCTCTGTTACATAAACACAGAAAAGCTTCTTTCTGATAGAACAGCTTGGAAACTTTAATTTTCTTCTTTCTCTCCATGGCAGAAGCAAGGCCTAGATGTGATAATGCAGCCTGCTAGAACCGAGCTGCAGTGCTGTGACAGAAAAGCATCCTGCTCCTCAGAGCATCCCTGAACTGCATTGGACTTGAAAACAGCGTTGCATTTAAAACACACCAAAGATCTACTCCTGGCTGCAATAAAAATCATGGAATTTTCATCTGTCTGCTGTCCATCACACACTGCTGTGGCTCTTTGAAAATGCAGTATAATAACTTTTAAAAAAAGACATGCCATTTTTGAGGGAAGATGTTTGAAAAAGCCAGCTGTATGTTGTGTGAGTTGAAAACTTAGTGACCTTAGTCACTTCATTGATGGCCATCTCTTCTGAAATGTGGGGGAAAAAAACCCCAAACCCTAAAAATCATTTATGCTCCCACATCTTTCACCTGGTTTTCTTTAAACTTGAATCCATTTCCAAATATAAAAAAATAACAATATGTCATTATCACAAATCTGTTATGCATTTGAACAATTACTGCCACATCTGTTAACATTTAGTTCTCCCCAACTCTTCATCCTGTCCCCCTAGATTATGGCTTCTTTGACATGAGACTAATTCTTTATGATGGGTTTTCTCTTTCCAGGTGTTCTTATGAAGCCCAGCACCCTGTTCCAATTTTCTCAGAGCAGGCAGCCTTTTGGTCATGAGGAAAGTTCTGCTCATGACGATAACATGTGCAATGCTCTAAATTGTTCCAGACAGCTTTGCTTGGAAATTCATGAAAAATCAGGTCTCACATGGGAGAAATGCCAAGAAAAACAATCTCAGCTTTTTTACTAAAGTGACAGACATTAACCCCACAGTGAGAATCAACAAACTTCTTAAAATAATGAAAATCACTAACCACTTAATCTCTCTATGCAGTTAATTTCCTTCATGTTCCCTATATCTCTAAATACATACCAGACTTTTCTTGTTTAAAAAAAAACCCCAAACAAACCGAAGTGCCCCACAAAAATACTCAAATTGGGAAACCAATAAGAATTCACTGATTGCCCCTAGAATTTTAGCCCAAATATACCAGGGTTCAGGTAAGCATTAAGTAACCACCAGCTATTTTAATATAACTATACATTTTGACACATAAGTAAAAAAATGTTGGTGGGTTTTGTCACTGATTTCAGTGGGAACAAAACATCCTGAAATAGGTATTATGACTTTTAATTAAATTCTTTGAGGGGAAGAAGTTGTTCCATATTCGTAAAAGAAACAAGAACAATTATTAGCCAAGTCTAAGCTGGAAATCTGTAAGACAAGTCCAAATATCCTGTAAGAATAATTAGGTTAAGCCAAACATAAGCTATTGCAAAGCAATCTCTTGTGTTTGTGATGCCCAATGCTTCCAGTCTGAGCAAATAACATGAACTACAGCTTGTAAAAGGTGCAGTATCCATCACAGGCAAATATTATGATAAGCAATTTTATTTAAAGATTGATCTTATTTTCAAATAATAAGGCAATCCTATAAGCATTTGTATGGCTTTCTCTCATGTAAATTTTTTTTTTAAATAGTCTGGTTTTGTTATCAGGTTATGGTTCGCCATAAGACAAAAATATATTAAAAATGACAAAAGAGAATTGGTTACAGGTCTTGTCCTACAGTGAACTACAAAATCTTATGGGAAATACATCTTAATAAAGTTAATGCATACTTGATAGCCATAGGATGATCTTTTTCTGGTCTAAGTCCTACCTGTAATTCAACAAATGCTAGTCTAGAATCCATCCAGGTTAAGCACAAGATAAACTTTGTAAATGTAATTAGGCCAGGGGAACTGGCTTGAAAGAAATGTCTCTAATTTCCCTCAGTTTTTCACCCTGCAATCATCCTCATTCAAATGTCAGATCCCGCCAAATTTTACAAAATATTTATCATACAAATGATGATCATCAGGAGGTTTTGTTAGGTTCCTTATGCTTTTGCATCATTTTTGTTAATTGGATTCAATAAACACAACTAAATTTTCACCGTTTTCCTATGGAAGCCGCCTATGTGAATCCCATTATCTATGATTTTAAACTTAGTGGAGAACAGTGCTGCTCTTTATATCTAACAAGTTCAGCCAACATTGTAGCATCAGGGTGGCTTTCTGAATTTCATTACATTTTATCCTCACAGCGGCCCAGCGAGGTCAGAATATACCACCCCTATTTTTCAAGCGGCAAACTGACATCCTGAGTAAACTGAATTTTTGGGAGGGCTGGAATCGAGCACAACTGCTCTGACATTGTGCTGCTAAACTAGCAAAGGCAAACCTTCCTCAGCCTGGGTTGCCCTCCACCTTCTGCCCTCCTCCAACAGGCTCCCTACACATTTGAGCCTTGATGACAAGGTGCTGGCCACGTGCTTATTCTGCCACGCGTACCAAGATCTTCTCATCGTCACACCATTCTTCTCATCCTTAAGAGATTCTTATTTTCTGAGCTACAGCAGGTATTGCTTAGCTCTAGTCATCTGTGCCTTTATTGAACAAAGGCATAAAAAGCCCAAATATTACTTCTCTTTTTCTTTACCCTCGTACCTCTCTGGTTTGGGATTTTTTGAGAGAGAACTGTGATGTACTATGAGAAAGGCTCAAACTTCCAGTAATTCTAAAAGCATGAAACACTAATGAAAACCTGTTTCTCAGGGGGCACCCAACCTAAATACATGGTTCTGAAAAATTCAGATAGTCAAAAAAGAATCTATTGCTTGGGTGTTCAGCTATACTGTGATTTTTGAGCACATTTTGTACCATATATTTGATATGTCATGGTTATTGCTTTAGACAATCCCTTCAGAATGTAAATTAAAATATGCAATATCTACATTACACTGAGGCTTTTATCTCAAGTAGGACATTATTCTATTTACCTTGAACTTTGGGAACTACTGAACCTTAAGCAGTTTGGGCTTCAGATCCCAGGAACAACTTCTTGACTCTTATTTCTCTAATAACAGTTCTCCAATAAGAAAAAAAAAAAATCTATTGCAGAACTACAATACAAAATTACCCCTGTGGTACCCAATAATGCTTTGTACTTCAGAGACGCCTTTTCCTACATGAGTCATTTTACTTTTCCACCTAACTCATCCAGTGTATCTTAATTATCATCCACCTATTTTCTCATTATATTCTCTTTATTGGCTGAAGAAGACCTATGATAGAAACCTTAATTTTTAGATGAACCTAGAAGCAGACATTCAGACTCTCCTGTGCAATAATGGAATTTCTAGATCATTACGATATTCATAACTTCTACAATATCTCTAAAATTTTATTGCCTATTTCTGAACACCAAATATATAAGTTGATTTTTCAGTGATACACTAGAAATGTGACCAGAATGCATAACAGAATAAGAGATCAAAATGAGATGGTAGTGATTTGATTTCTCTTTTCGTTAAAGCCACTTCAGGCTAATCTGTCTTTATAATGACACACCTGGAAGTTGGGCATCCTTCAGTTTTTACAATTTACTTACATAGGAAAGGATTAACAATAAATATTATATATTTCAAACTGCAATCGACCTCAACTCCTCACTCAAGAAATACTTCCTTTGACTACAGGGAACTACAGAAAAATAATTCTGTGCATCAAAAGAAATTTTAACACAATGAATATCAGTTACCCGCTACTTGCATGACTGAGAACATGTTTTTCGTTGGCCATTCAAGATGGACGTGCACACAGATAAGTCCTTTTCATTGCTCCCTTTCCACAAAAAAAAACCCCAAATAACCAAATAAAAAAAAACCCCAAACAAAAAACAAACAAACAACTAAAAACCAAACCAAAACAAAAAAACCCACACAAATAAACCTACAACCACATAAAAAGCTTTGATTTCTTTCAGGCTACATGGTTGAAACAAAGAATGCGTGTTCCTCCACTGATCCAACGCAGCATTTCAAGTCACGCTGTGCTTCAGAAGCACAAGGGTGAACAACACCTCTTTCTGAATGCATCCAAAGGAATGGCTAATACAAACATGTTCAAGGGAAGAAATGCTTAAATTAACTATTTAAAACCTACTGAAATCATGCGTATTTTGCTTTATACTATTCAAGTGGATTTCAGGAACTCATGTTATAGCTTTGCACAGGAATTCTCTCCTAGAAAACATGTAACTTGCCTCTCTATACTAAGTAATTTAGGCAACATCCTTTTTCATCAGACACAGGATTCACTTTATATATCACATATATATATATATATGTGATTTATATATAACTTATATCACAGGATATAAGTTATTCAGGATTCACTTTTTTGACCAATATTTAACATTTATATAATTCCATCCATTTTACCTTTGAAGTCTTACCATTAAAAATATGGCATTTCTTTCAATTAGTCCCTTATCATCAACATCTCATTAACCCATGATGAATAAATAATTCATATTTAGTACTTCAATAATTCACTTTCCACATGAGCAATAGAAATCTGCTGTCTTGAATCAGAGGGCAGTGTGTCACGGCCATGAGTACTTGGCCTATCTACTCCCAACAGGGGCAGCCAAAAGCTAGATGGGAACATTTTCTTTTTGGTTTTTCAATTTAAAGTCAAATTCTGTCCATTCACAGTGGGCAGTTATGAAGCAGACGGTCAGTGACAAAGCATGAACAAAGCAACAATTTGCTGATATCGAACCTACAATTTTCCCCTTTGTTTTTTGTGTGCCAAAAAAGTGCCAGAGCAGACGTTACCTATGGATGCCAAACAGCTTAAGACAAACTCCTGATGCTAACAAAAAGGCACTTATTTTTAAGATCTGATTAATTACCAGTCCATCATTTTAATGTTTCCATGGACCTTCTGCCATCACCAGTCTTTTCCTCTGCATGCTGTTAATGTCTATTCCCCATGGCACTGTAGCCCCTTTGTTGTATTCAAGAGAAGCTCCCACTGATATTTACAAAAAATTTACACTGATGTTTACCCCACTATGTCAGTTCCTCAGCCTTAGTGCAGTTTCTTGAGATTACTCCAGCTGAGGCACTGTTTCCTTTCATTTGATTGTACTGCTTTTCAGAAAAAAAAAATATGTGAAAAATTGTTCTATATTCAGGGCAAAGAATAAGAGCTTAGTCTTTAGTAACGTTTAGGCATAGAGAGATAAAAAGGGAAAATTTTTCAAAGGAAAAGACCTGCGTAAAAGACTTAAGGCTTAAAATGTAACGCTCATCCTATTAGCATTTGTCTCTAAGTAGGACTCCAGTTGTTCTAAGGGTACAATACAATTTGTTTCATGTTTTGCTTGAATTCGTCATTGCTACTTCATATAACTTCTGCATAAAAGCACAATTAGGAAAAAAAAAAGGAGTAAAAATCACTTTTGACTGAGAAATAGGATTTCTCTATAGAAGAAAGATACATCAAGAGCTAAGTTGCAATCTCATACTGAAAAACTTAACATCCTGCTTCAAACTACTAAAAATCTTGTGTTTCTTCGATGTTGTTGGCCTAAAAACTCCTGCACATGTCATCCAAGTGCCAGCAAAGCAGACAAGCAGAGTGCAAGCAGTGAGGCAAGATCTGGGAGCCCCAGACAAATGAAGGGTGAGCCATGAACCTTTATTAAGTGCAAAAGGCAAAGCTTAGAGCTGGCTCATATCGCTAGGTTGTCATAGTTGGCACTGGCAGGAAGGGATTTCACTTTTTATTGGGCAACAGCTTATATTACAGAGGCTTTACTGACTACTATCTATAGGAAGCTATGGCAGATTCCATCAGCAGAAGTTGACACAGAGCCAGCCTCCAATTTTACACTTTGCCAGAAGTCAAGAGACGTCAGACACCTACTGACAAACAGCCACTCCTTGGAAGCTTTAATACACTTAAACTCGTAAATGCTTCTGAGATGGTTTATCTCTTTTGGAAGTATAAGAGACATTTATGGGTCTTCAAGACAGTATTTTACAAATTCTAGCAGCGCTACTTGCTTTTCAGTCTAGGTTGTTGCATTTGTGGGAAGAATGCAAGCTGGTGATTGACAGTATTTCCTCTAAGTATTTATTTCGTTCAAATTCACAGAGATTCCTTGTTTGTTCACGTTTCAGAAAGTAATTAAGTGTTGGACCTCATAATAACAGCAGAAAGAATGGGATTCTTTGCTCAAAGGGGACTTCCTGTCACCAGGAAATTAAATGTTTCTTCTGGCAGACAGTAAAGTACACACAGAAATAAAAATTAATCAGTAGGCTTACACTTACATGCTTTCTCAAAGTTAATTAAGAAGGAAGGTAACCCAAGGTTCAATGAATGAGGCAATGCCAACTTAGGAAGTGATCTCAACTTACAAGAGAACAAAAATACAAAATTTCAGTTGTTGAGCAGATATAATAGAATCCCGTATTATCTGATTTTTTGAAACTGTGACTCTGAATTCCTGTATGAACACAAGTGGGGTTTACACAGAGAAACACACTCCCAAAGATGAATAACAAAGTGACAAAAGATTGGATAATTAACACAGAACCAGGGTAGGTCCTGTCTGCATCTTAGTCTGACTTGCCTAGATATCAAGAACACACAGAGGGAATACCAGTTCCCAAATCACGCACAGGCAATTGAAGAACTGAAATTCCACAGGCGCAAAAATTTCTCAAGTTTTCATGTCAGCAAAAATAATAACTTAAAAAAAGATCAATTGCTTTAACACTATCAGTGTATAAAAAGGGAAAAAAATACTATTTTTGGGGCGACAGTAGTTTCTCAATCCTCCTGGAATTAGTACCTTTGTCAAGGATTACCTTGTGGATGTATTTTACCATTTTACTTGTCATTTTTACACCAAGATAGAACTTAGGAGTGACAGTACAAACCCTGTAGCAGATGTTACTTGATTTAAGGGAAGGAGGGTAAAAACTGCAGAATTTTTTTTCTGACACCAATTCTAACTGCCTGCACTATTAAGCTTTGATCTTCAAATGAAATCCAAAACAACATATTTATCACCTCTCTGCAACCCCATTTTTGCAGAAGGCACAGTGATTCTTGGAGAAGTGAAGAACCCACTTCTCAGTGATAGCTTGGATTACGTATCTTAGAAGTTGGTGGTTCAGAAACAACTTACCTTCTGAGAATAAATCTAATTAGGATATCAGGACTAATATAACCCTAGAGACTAAAAATACCTGGGATGTAGGATTTAGCTCTTCTAAGAACAGTGTGACAGGTGGCCATGCGGGGGCATTCCGCTAGATTTGGTCATACAAATGTAGGCAGAATAAAAAATTCTGCAGTGTAACATTTACATGCCTGTTTTAGTTAAGGTGCTTTCTGAAACACACAATTGCTCATTTTCAAATCTGTCCCTGTCACCATCCAAAACATTGGTCTAGGAAGAGCATTTTAAATACCTACATTAATTTCACTTAATTCCAGTAAGCAATGACTAGAAAAGAGGAGCACACACGTCCTGGAAAATCTACATCAAAATTATCCTTCAATGCCATATGTTCTTTAAAATCTAGGCTATAGCAATCTAATAGATCACCAATGATACTTTAAGGCATTTTTTGAAGTTCACATATTTTGGAAATGCTACAATTAAAGTACCATCCCTACAGAGAGACAGAGAAACAGTTCATTGCTTTCAAATGTATTTAGGGCTCCAACTAGGCACAGAAAGTTTCATATGCCCTTTTCATGCTCACAGCCCTGCATCAGGACTCAGTTTTTAAGTAAACTTCTTCAAAACTTTACCAGCATCAACTCATGACCAAGCTGCACGATTCACTCCCAGACTCATTTTCTCTAATGTTTTTGTATAATGCTTAGGCTCTAAAAATACTCCACAAACGCTGAAAAGGATAGAAAGCTGGCTAGTCTTTGTGGCAGGACAAATTACTTCTGTCATACACTAAGAAAAAGATTTAGGTACGTGGTAGAAACATGAAATAGATTTGTTTTACTGTAATAGACTTTGTTGTTCTATTTTGACCTTTTAAAATGTTTAGATAAGGTCAGAGTAAAATTAACAGGCAGTAATCACCCTCTCCAAAGTAAGTCTAAGTAAATCCATACTGCTTCCCCATTAAGGATTCCATAGGCCAATGCATACAAATTTAGGAATTCCAGTGGGTCATCGAATGCTTGCTAGCTGCAAAAATTAGTCTGGAGCCACTTTTATCAAATGCCAGGAATAAGGAGAGAAATCCTGCATGTTTACTCCATGCTGCTCTGGCAGGGAGCCAACAATAGCAAAGGAACTTGGAACTTCAGGATTAAATCCCCATTTGTCTCACCCTTGTAGTCATAAAACAGTTTATGCAGATAAAATGACTGACAATTGTATCAAGTGCTGTGCACTGAATTACTGAAAGCTTCCAAACACCCTTTTTAAAGCAATTTATAGCCTTAAATAATCAGATTCTTAACAGACAGCATGAAAATTTATGCCACAAGTAAAATATGAGTAAAATATGGTGAATTTGTTGTTCTGTGGAAGGGTATGATTCTTTCTTACTTTGCACGAGAAATACAATCTCAGTGAGTTATCAACCTTATATTACACAAGGAGAAATATAATCCAGAAGATTTACAGTGTTTGTATCAAGAAGAAAAGAAATTATGTATGTGATGTGGAAGGAAAAGGTAAGAATGACAGGTGGCAGACTCAAAATTGTTTTAACACAAGTTCTGTAGTTACACCAACTGCTGTGGAGAAGGCTAAAACAAGCAAGGAATAGAAATATGTTTTAATTGCTGTACTATTTACTTTTGTAAGCCATGTGACAGTAGTCACGTTTAAAACATCAGACTAAGTAAAAGCAAAAGGATTTAGAAAGCTAAGTTAGAATAATTTCTGATTGATTCTTCACATTTCTCCTAAACAGTTTTTTCTCACGTCAGAAATATTATTCAGAATCTATAACTGGCCTCTGATATGGTCTTCCCATGCAGAGCATACAGTAAGTGCTTCCATGGCTAATTTGGTACATTCCAGACACATGGTTTCACAGGAGGAAACTGTAGGGAAATCATCACAAGGTGTTGCTGCTCTCCATGCAGCCCTTGATCCCCTTAAGCCAGTTGATTTTGACAGCAGCATCAAAATCATGGCACACCATGTCACAGAGGAAGCAGCAAGGGCAGAGTTGGTAGATGGAATATATACTTTAAACTGGTACTAGCACTAAATGCCTCAAAATTAATGACCCAGGCACCAAGCAGGCAGATAGTTGAAATGCTGGCTTCAGCAGCCTTCCCTGGTTCTCACAGCCATCCCACATGCTCCCCCATTTTCTGACTCCCGCTTATTTATGCCAGAATAACTAGTATAATTAAAAGCTTAAAATGTACAGGGTTAAAAAATGCAAAGCCTTCTTTCTTTATGTGCTGCTTTCACCCTGAGTTAATTCAGACATTCAATTTACAAAGTTCTACAAAAACACTTTCTCTGTCAGACCTGAAGCAAGGAGAACTACGACCACAACATTTTTAAGACAGCTTCGCTACAAGAAAGGCATCTCATGGAACTAAACAGAACACGAGGGAGAAAACAAGTCCTGCATTATGGCTCTGTTACTCTGCACAGCTGGTGACACAGATGTCCCTACTAAATATCAATAAAATGGAACAGCGCAGAATAAACAAAACATAAATTACATATGTCATTTGGCATGGGTCATACCTCAGGTGACAATGGTTCAAGTATCAGTGCAACAGGAAAATAATAACAATTAACTTGGAAGAGATAAAACAGAGAAGAAAAGTCCAAGTCCCATGAACACACATAACAATCTACAGGATTTTGTCAAGGATTTTCAGCTTTCAGTACTCTAAAGAAAAAAAAAAAAATCAAGATTCTAAATATGGATTTAGAAACCTTACCAGAGAATAGAATAAGCAAATATATCAGCATTCAACAGTTCTTACAAGTTTAAAGACTGCAAAGCGCATGCAAGGGCCCTAAGAGGGTCTGTGCTGGAGGCTTGTCTGCCTGGGCTGGGGGCCAAGGCAGGGAGTGCAGCTGCAGCCTGTGCAGCCTGTCCCCCTCCCTTCCCTGCCTGCACAGCCTGGGCCAAAGCCCCTTCCCGCGGGAGCTGCTCTTCAGCTGAGCCTCCTGCAGCAGCCCCCGAGCTGAGCTGCCTCTCCTGCTGCGGTGCAGCCCAGCCCCTGCCTCATCCTGGCCCCTGTTTATGCAGCCCACTGTGCCCAACAGCCTGGCCTGGTCTCAGTGGTCCTGCCTGGCCACCCCAAGGCTGTGCTTGCCCTCTGCTCCCCTCACTTGGGTGCTGCTGGCTGCTTCATCACCCTCATCTCCTGGATCACCCTCTCTCAGGGAGCAGCCAGCCCTCACTGCTCCAGGTCTGTCGAATGTTCTTTTCCTCTAGTATTCATGGGGGAATCTAAATGACAGGACATGATTTATACTGGTCTAATTACAGTTGAAATAACTCCTATCCAACTAGCTTGACAAAATGAAGCTGAGAGGAAAATATAGAATAAAAACATTATTAGGTCAATCTGACATTTGTTGCAAGCAAATATTCCTTGCGAAAACTAGATTCCATTGTCACATGATTTCAGAGTGAATATGGAAAAGATGGTGTCTGTCACCATTGACATGACAGGAAAACTTGATCTTTGACTAGAAATTTAAATAACTGGCTGGCAATGCTTGTGTATGGTTAAACTCATCTGTAATGAAAGAAGAGGATATCAACCAAAATATTGAAGCTTAAAGGGAGCAGATTTTTTAACAAACTTTATAAACATAACTTGAAAATTGTTAAGATTTAAAACTCTAGGATGAGTAGTAGACTAACCCAGACAGCCTTCAAGGGAAAGGTGGTGTTTTGGTAATTCTAATAATAAACTGTTTAAACTTATTCAAGTCACATAGCTCTTCCCCAAGATATTCTGTCAAGTGACAGGCCTGCACTCACTACCTCAATTTCCCATTCTTTAGAATGGGACCACTTATATTACACTACCAGATGCTGTTCCATCTGTTAGAAATGAAAAATCAAGATACTCCATGGAATTATATTCCAGAGAATCTTTATTCTGCTATCAGGTCATTCTTAGCATATGACATCTCTTTAAAATTGCTCCTCATCAGGGACATAGTCCATTTCACACAGTTCTCCAAATTGCACTATCATCTTTTCCATCAATAGTTACTTGTGCTAGAAAGAATGGACCTCTTTAACTAAGAGCCACTCAAAGACCAGATAAAATGCAAAGCAATGTAACAACCTAGAACCTGGCCTGACATAATCCTTCCAAAACCAGCCACTGTTGCTAGGGGCAGGGAGAAGGAAAGAAGGCCACATTTACAATACCTGAGAAATTAATTTCCCAATGAGTATCATTTCATGCATATTCCTAATCTGGGACAAATCTGATCTCTCTTCACCACAGAAGGAATTACATATCCCCAAGGCCAGGCTATCTGCTGGATCTAATAATTACTGGGTAACCAGAGACATGGGATTAGAACAGAACTCTTCTAAACAACTTCTGTTGTGCCAGTTTTCTGACAAAAGGCACTTTTCTTGTAAATTACACTGGCAACTAACGGTGCTGGATCCATACACCAGCAGGAATCGTAGGAAAGCAATGCCACAGCCATAACTTGCTCTTCCATTAAAACCAACTGGGACTATGGAAAGCTGATCCTGAGCTTTTGCAGAGAGTCAGCACATGTTATCACATTAGCAGGGTTCTGATGTACATAAGCACCCACACCAAGTTACAGCAGGGGAAACCAGAGCAGGGGCTAAAAGAAAGGGAGAGAAATGCAGCTCTTCTATGGATGCGCAGTTCTGCAGTAAGACAGAAAAGAGCCTAAGTAACCAAATACAGATAAAAAAAGTGAAAAATAGAAGTGTGGGAATATTAAAGTGATTAGGAAACAGAATGCAAAAGAAATAAACTATGAGATAAAGGAAGTTCATGGAGCAAAAAGTAAGAAATTGAACAAGCTGAGTGTGCATAAACATTAATTATGGAGAATTCAGATTCCTTCAGCTCCAGATCTTTGTTAGTGATAACACTGACTGATTCAGTTACAGTTGGTACTGAATTGGGTTGAGCATATAAATCTGGTAACCAATTTGGCCCTGAAAACTTTCATGGCTAAACACTGGCAAGAATGGCTAGCTTGACAGCTTAGGGGTGATTCACAACCAGCTTGACTATCATTCCTCATTTAAATTGATTAACACAAGTAGATATGAAAATATCTGCAGCTTGACAAGTGAAACACGCAGTTTTACATAAAACTTTCCAGTGATTCAGAAAATGTCTGTGTTGGCAATAAAGTATGTTTCCCATGTAGAACTACTATTTGCAGTCCTCTAAAGCCACAATAGAAATCATGTCAGGCTACACACAGAAAGATGTAGTTCACAGCAGGCAATTTCTTAAACACATAAAACATACAGTGGATCCAATTTCTGCCATAACACACAGGATTTAAAAGTAGCAAATGAAGTATTTCACAAAAGCTAAGCTGGGAAACTGTTCCAAAGACAAAAAACAGAATAAACAATTACCTCTTAATCCAATGGATTCAGCAGCACAAAGGAGAATGATTTGCAGTTAGGGGCCAGGTGCACAAGCTCTGGCAGCATCTGTTTGCCACTCGTAGAGAGAGACTGCTGGCCTGACACAGGGCTTCTTAATAAGTCCTTAATGAGTCAGCTTCATTACCTACAGGCAGAGACAGAGAAATGAGCACCTGCACACTTCTCACAATTACACACCCATCTTAGCACCCCGCTCTGAAAAAAGCAGAGTAAACAGAATGTACAGGAGTAATAGAGCTAGAGGTGCTGCAGGGTGTGCTCTTATGACCATTTGTCCTATCTTTACTGCTTTCTAGTTGTCTCAGTTTGAGACAAGTTAGGAAGAAAGTTAGTCCATGCAGATTATCAGTGTTCCACAAAAAGCCTACCAAAAACATACTGCAAAAATTCCCACACACGCCAGCAAACAAAAAGCATGAAGAAATAGAGGTAATAAGGAAATTTCAAAGCTTAAACGTATTTAATTTGGCTAGAAATGTAAACCATTGTGGCAGACAGCACAAGAGATTCTGATACTGAATGAAAAAAAAAAAATAGAAGGGTACATTTTCAATCACATCTCTCAGGATCAGTGTATCTTCATACAAACAGCATGACTTGAATATGTAGTTTCAATACTCAGACATTCAGCTGCCTAAAAATATGAGATCAATTTACTGTTTCTGAGCTCTTCATTTGTTCACCACTGTGCCTCAAGGATTTTATAACATACTAACTGTAACAGCACACTTATGAACCCATATATAGTCATCTAAACAGAAAAGCAAACATAGCTGTTTCTTCATTTAAAATTTTGGTCCTGAGCATTAAGCAAGAATTTACCTTTAGACACTTCATGTTTCCTTCTTAAAAAGGAAGGCTTTCTTTCTAAGGGAAGGTGGGCAAAATTACACATCTAAATATTTCCAAGGATTCATCTTAGCCATGTTTGCTTCTGCAAAATTTGAAGGGGAAGGGAACATACAGGAATGAATTTTTCAAGTTTTGACAACATATGGAGAACTCACTGAAATCCTCCAACCTAAATTCTGAAAAATAAGTAAAATAATTACATCAGCTTTTGAAACAATGTTACTTTAGAATAATTCTACTTATACCAGTGCACACTCATAAAACAAACAAGTATCTTATTTTGGTGAGATATGAATACTTGAAAAAATGCTTTAGCATCCCATCCCAAGCATGTAGCTCATTTATTTAATCTCCTTACCAGTAATAGCCATTGTGAAATACATTTTCTTTCTTTCTTTCTTTTTCTGCTGTGCCCAGTCATTCTCCAGCTCCTACTCCAACTGCAATCTCTCCCTGTGTGAGTGGAAAGAATGGCGTCCTCCCAGCAGGTAATTAATTGGCTGTGAGGGGTCATTTTTAGAGAGATTGAAAACACCTGAGTGGGAGGAACAGCTGTGGGGCTGATGGCAGAACAGACACTTGTGCTCCCACCCCACATAGTCAGGGTTTAAATGACAAAGTCCTAAGAGCTCTGCACTATCTTGGAAATTTAAAATTTTATTTGAAGCAGGACTAAATGTCTCGTGGTGCTCTCTCACCTTGTTAGCAGGCAGCCCCTGAGCTGAGGATTGCACCTCCTCTCTATTGAAGGAGGGAGGGAAGAGCAAAAAGGGTCTGGGCAGGTGAACACCCCTGTGGCCAGCAGAGCCGTGTGCCCTCTTCCACTTTTTCTTCCCACTTTACTCTTTTCCAGTGTGATTTATCTCTGGGGTGAAAAAATGGTATTGAGGGACTGAGGCCAATGATTTCAATGTGTTCAGGAGAAAACAGGAAACTCAAAACCTCAGTGATATGAACCTTGTTGGAAAACTAAAAAGAAAAAATTGGTCTCCATTTGGGAAAAATGCAGAGTCAACCCTTCCTGACCTCAATAGTGTAGTATTACAGTCAATACTTGTGTCTCTGCTCTTTCAAGTTTATTCAGTTTATTTTGGAAAGTTCACGACAAAAAATCACATTCAGCTCTCTTGCACGTGGCTCAGACAAAATATGCATTACTTCAACACAGGCTCTACAGGTAACCTGGAAAATTTAAATAATCTCAGTGATGAAGGAACTGATACTGACTCATGATGCTGATTAAAAAATTCTGATAATCTATTTCTGTCCCCTCACAAAGTAAAACTAGAAAACAATCTAAATACAATGCAAAAAGGGTCTAATTACTTTATAGTGCACACGTCTATATTTTATTTTAATGTATTAATATATACCACATGATAGGTATTTTTCTGCATTCTTTTGTCACATCACTACCATGCTTTATAAATGTAAATTATCTGCAAATATGAGGATAAAAAAAAGTGAAAAAATATTACTAGAAGCCAAAACTAACTGTCAATCCAATACTAAATACAATCTTAGTATGCCAGAAACAATTTCATTTCTTGATATTGCATTCATTCCACCTGGCGTGGTTAGATTTTCACTTCCTGAAGCTAAATATGAATCTAAGAAACCTGCATTGCTGCCCAGCTTCAGTGAAAAGAATCAAAGGAATTCCATCGTATTTTATGTCTATTCAATGCTAAAGTGCCAAAAGTACTTTTATCTTCCTTATGAAGAAAAGGAAATCAGGCATTCCGATTGACTATTTAATTTCTTACTACTCTTTATTTCTTTTCATTAATGATTTACATATAAAATATTCTTTGATTTCTGTGCTTTTGAAGTACACAAGGTAAGGAGACTTGGAGAAACAGGTCAGATTTAGCACTTGTAAATGATCAATATATTCTCTTCCTTCTAGAAACTTGCATATGGTCAAGAAACCAGCTCACTGGCTATTTTAAAGTGAAACTGGTAATATGCAAAGACTTCCAGAGAAACAGATGGATAAAAGGTTTAGTGAGGAAATATTTAATCAGAAGAGATTTGGCAAATTAATCTGTAAATGAATCCTTGCATGCGTGCTGTTTTCATTACAGAGCAGCAATATCCCTGCTGCCAATCACTTCCCAGCATTTTCAGTGCCAAAGTGCACCTTACCCCACATTGCCCCACCAGACTTGACTGTTTTAGCAACAGCCTCCTGTACTTACAGGCCAGATAATACAACCTTCTACATTAAAGCAAAACCAAACCACCAAACTGCCCATTTTGACTCCCCTGAGGATTGCCAGGAAAGATCCTGCATCTGGAGGTTGTTGACTGGCTAAATCCAGAGGTTACCTACTATGGGACTTTGATGTTCCAGACATGAGTGATTTGGGGGTATGTGTCTTGTCTTACAATTCAGTGAAGTGAGCAAGAAAAAAACCAATAAATGTCAGCTTTTAACTGGCTGTATTGTTTAAAAAAAAAAATCCCACCAGACTATTATTTTCAAACCAGTTCTGTAATGGCCTAAATTCACATCATAGCAATACCTTACAAGCCTCACCATAATGTTAGCTTTTGAGTATTTATAGCTCCACTCTTTATATCACAGGAAAAGTATGCAGGGTCTTATACCCTGGCAAGCAGAGATCACAGTGTCAGGAAACTCTATAGTCACTTTGCTATAGTGCAGGAGCTTCAACAAATAATAAACCACAAGCCTTAAAAAGGCAAAGCATCCAGTGTGTGGAACATCTTAATCTATTTCAGAAGAATTATTTAACCAAGAGGTAATGATTTCACATTGGTGATTCTTTTTCCTCATCAGCATAGTCATAATTTATATGTAATTCTGAGTAAAAATCTAGGCTGAAATGACTGCTTGAAACTCTAGACAACTTTTCTTTCCAGCCCTCCCTGAGCTTATAAAATGGAACAGGTGTTGCAGTAACTGGAGTTGTTCCTTTCCCCTCGAGGTAACTCCGTGCCACAAAGAAATCGAGAAGCTCTTGTCTGCATTTCTCCAAGCATATTAAAGAAGGCTTTACTGTGAAAATATTTGATAGAAATAATAACACTAATTTATTGCCATTTACCACAGCTGCTTTCCATCCACTTCACACTGAAACATAATTACGGCTGTGACATCCCTTTAGGGAAACCTCCTTAACTCACCATACCTATAGCATTAAAGTAACAAATAAATTTTGGGGAACGTACAACATAACTATTCCAAGACAAGCAGGTCTAAATTGCTCCATTGTGACAACTGCATTTCATCATTTGTGTGTACTACTTAAAAAAATAAAACATTTTATATTAGAAATCCAGTTTAGAGAGATCTCTAAGGGGTTAAGTAAAAAAATTATATCCTTCCTTGGACTTCCAAATCTTTAGGAAGGATGTTTTTTCTGCCTCCAAAGAATGAAATGTAGTTATTTAAAATCCTGTTGGGATTTGTTTACACTACTATAAAATTTGGTATTTTGTACACTCCAGGCCTGGTACGAGTTTAAGTTGCTGTACTTCCCCACCCAAATATTATATCTTATCTCTGATATAAATGTTAATGCATATTCATGGTGAAGGAGAACATCTACCATCTCTGCATGTTCTTGCTACACAAAAACAACCAGAGACACTGCAGTTTTGCTGCCAGTTTATCCTCCTGCTCTTCAGAGAAAGGGAAATGTGCAGATCTTCAGCTGCTATGAACTGAATTTTCAAAGGTATAGGAGTGACTATTACAATTATTCAGCCTCTATTCCTGTCCCTTTAAAATCCTTAATACAGCTTTTTCATTACAAAGTTATCAGTACTCTTTAAAGTTTAAGTATGTTCAATGAATAGTTATTACTACCAGAAATATATCATACCTGCAACCCCCAAATATAGTCCTTAAAATAGGAATTACCAGAGCCAAACAGGCATTAAAATGAACAGTGCTTCATCTTTCACAAAACAGCTCAGGCTGATTTGCAGCATAGAGTTTCTGGAATTATATGTTCTTAGCTCTTCTAGAGAATTCCCACTAGATAAAGCTAGGAAACTTTGGAGTATTGGTATTTTACTTTAAAATCCAGGAGCCTGAGCATCTCTGAATCCCAGTTCTCCATCCTATTGCCAGCTATGGGCTAATCATTCATACATTAACTTCAGTTTGACTTGTTATACTGACAGCAGTGTGGAAATATGTGATTTATGAGGTAAAGCAAGTTTAATCCATTAGAAGAAAAGTACTAAGTCAAACACACCACATCGTGGAGTAAGAGGTAAAAGGCTCACTCCCACTAGAGATTCATTCCTTTCTGGATCTAGCCCTTCTTTGTCAGCAGCTGCCCACCCACATTGATTATAAAGGATTGTGTCAGTCTAAATCTCAATGCAATGTTAAGAGAGAAAATTGGATGTTTTCTGCTGGCTTCTGCATGAGGGCAAATTTCACCCAGAATGTAAATCAGATTTTTCATATGATTCATTTTGTTTTAGCTATTACCTAATAATTTCTAATGCTGTCAAAAAGATTATGGAACAAACAGATTTTGTCAGGGGGACAGCTTAAATGGTTTCTTGAGGCTTCTTCCAACCCTATTTTTCTACATTCCTGTAATTTTGGAAAGATGCTAAAATTTTCATACTGTAGCTGGAATCTGAACCAGAGTATTGCTTCACTACCCTGAATGGCAAATGTGGAGCCTGAACACCAGACCATCAAAGCTGAGCATTAAACTCCATGACATACAACAGAGGAAATGTTCCATCCAACTCCCCTGTGTCCTTGGTGGAATTCTTGAAAATCCTGGCATTGTTTCTCTTGTCAGACAATCCTGTTAACACTAGGAAACCACAGAAGTCCAAAGAACCACACAGCAATATGATTAGTAATATACTTTGTACACTACACAGAGAGTAAGGAAGACAGAATGTAGTAAAAGCAGTGTTCTAGTATGTGTGTCCTTAGGGCTTGGACAGAGGAGAGGGAACCAAACTTCTGAAACTCCTGGGATCATTTTGGGCAAATTATTCAAACTGAGTCTAGAATGCTAGTTTGTTATTTTGGAGTGGTTCTGTGCTCTCAGTCTATTTGCTTTCCTTGTCCATGTTCCAAACCCATCCCAAAGGAGAGTCCACACCCTCTATACCTTGATCTTCTAACCAGAGCCACCAGGAGTATTCTCACTGCTCATTCTTTCAGGACTGCACTGGGCTGAGACATTCCAACTCCAAACCTGAAGCTGTAATAGATCTCTTCATTTGAGAAATAGTGCTAATGAGTCCTGCAGTAGGGCTATAACAAGGCAGCTGTATCATTCCAAGGCCCCAGCTGGTATTTCTAATAGCTTTATGCTGCAAATTTCCATAAGACAATTTAGTAGAGCTAAATCCAGGGATCTCAGGATTGTTCTGTACTGTGTAATGTAACCAGACCTTTTATAGTCTAGTTCTCCATCTAACACAGGACTAGTATTCCCTTCTTTATAAAAATGTAACTGCAAGAGACAGTCACAAAAAATATTGTGACACCCAGGTACTAAATTATTGGGACTGAAGAGAAATAACCTAGAATGAGATAAGTGGGGTATTGGCATTAAAAAAATACCATGATTTTGAGTGGGATAGATATGTGTCCACAAAACAAAGCAAAACCACAGCAGCCCCACAGCTCTAGATAAGAGACACACAGGTTCTCCAAAAAGTAATAAGAGTGCCTCTATCAACAGAAGATCAAATTGTCACAGAGCCAGACTGGTTAGCCAGTTATTGCTGGTTTAGTGCACCATAAAGAATGTTCACATCTAAAGCTGTCTTTAGTATACCTCTGCCTCAGACTCTGGAAAAAACAGGTGATGTTTTCATTCCAGGCTTATGTTTTACCTCTAGGCAACAAAACAATGCAGAAAATTTTCTAAAGCTGAGCAAATCTAGAAAAAATAATCTAGAAAATGCAGCATTTTGATCAAACTAAGCTCCCTCTAACCATAACTAAAGCCACATGAATTTTTAAAAAAACTAACAAAAGAGGGATGAAAGAAGGGAATGGGGCTTTATATGAATGCACATATCTCTAAAATGAGATAGAACACCCACCTCTGATTTCTGAGATTTTATAATGCAATATTAAAACTGTAGTGTTGTGGACAGATTGATAAAGCTCTGCTGGGATTGCTTACAGAGTGTAAATACACTGAAATACATCAGAACCTCTTTGCACTTCAAAATGTGTTTCTCTGCAGTGTAGACAGCCCTAAGAAGTAAAGCAGTCCATCCCAGCTGACATACTTCAGCAATTCTAAACCACAATTATCCTTTTGTGTTATTGGTATGCGCATAAATAATTTAAAAAAAAAAAACTTTGCAAAACACAAAATACTCCTTCCCAGAAGGGAAACTGTATAGTCAGAATATCTCATTGCTCTTCAAAAGTAGACAATTATGAATAATATGATGGGAACTTTCAGAACATACTGCATCAATCAAGTTCTGCATGAGAAATTATAATAATGTTTTGTAACATCATTAATTTTGTCGGCAGAACATTTCTCAGATTTCTGAAATACAAGATTTGTTCCCCGAAGGACATTAGCCCCCAGCTTAAGTTCCTGGCTAATTTCTATGATTTTGCTGAGAACATCTAAGTAGCAAAGAAACTTTTTTTTTTTCTGGGCTAGGATTTGGGTGTTGAGGTCACAGAAGGTATTGTCTTCAAGCTGGCTTTTTCCTTCTATGGCAATTGTTGTTTTGAAAGATTTCACAAAAGTGTCCAAGCTGTTAGGTGTAAGAAGGATTGTGTCAGTAAGGATTAAAATTCCTTCTCCTTCCAGTGTGAAGCCAGCTCACCTCCTTATCTTTACTGCTTCTCAAATGAGAATCTATCTGTGTCTTATGGCTAGATCTTCAGATTTCAAGTGGGTTCTTTTTTTTTAATTTTGATGTTAATATCAAAAAGAAAGGAATTGATTTCTCTTCAAAAGTCAACAGGTTGAGAACAGCTTTACTGTTATAAAAAATAACAAGATCAAGGCTTACCTTGAAAGGGCAGAAACTGGAAAAATGAGTCAAAGAACTAGATTGTTACAGATCACATAAACTTACAGTAGATTCAGAAATTATTACAAGGGTTCATATAAGCAATGATCCATCAAGCATTTTATAAAGCTAACGAGAAGGAAAAGATAAACTTTAAAGAAAGGCCAGCAGCTGCCCAGATAAGAGATATGGAGGAAAACAGATGCAGAACCAAAATGGGGAAGAAAGGACTAGAAAGGAGACAAGGAACTAATTATTGGAACTGACAACATCTCCATGGGAGATACCAGAAATGTGAGATGGTTGTCAGTAACAATATCACCCTAAGGTGGGTTTTAAGCAAGACAGTCGTGTAACAAAGCCCTCAGTTTTCTGAAACAAATCTGCTTCTGCTTACTTTATGTGGGTCTGCCTCACCACACAGGAGGTACAGCCCAGCTTCCAGGATACTTGTGAAATTAAATTCCTTTTTAATGAGGAATCACATTAAGTCTTTTGTAAATTCCACCATTTTGAGTTAAACCAGCTCTGAATTAACAATTTCACCAGAGCTAACAAGCAACACTTTACAAACCAAGAAATGTTTATTCCTATTTTTTTGTAAGGAATTTGAAAGTGATCTGTTTTAAATGCAAAACAAGTCAGATGAGATGGCGAGAATGAGATTTGGCCCAATCTGTTGGCAAGGAATTCAGTTTGAATATAATATTTTCTCCCCCCAAGAAAACATTTGACCATCCCCTCTGTTTTGCCACTGACTAAGCTACTCTCCTGACCACAGAACCACAGAAAAGCCTAGGGTGGGAGTCTGGAAACGGTCTGGTTTAATCCTCTGCTGCTTTAGGTTATGTTATCCAGGGCTCTATGCAGATAGGTCTTAAATATTTCCTGTGAGAGACACTCCACCAGTTCTCTGGGTAACCTGTTCCAGTGTCTAATTGCTCCCATGAAGAAGAGTGATGAAAGAACCTCCATCTTATCTATAAATACCCTCCAGTATTGCAACACTGTGATAAGATTCCCTCCTTGAGCATCCTTTTCTCTAGGTTCAACAAACCAATTTCCTTCAATTTTACTTCATTTTTCAAATTCTAGAACCCTCTAATCATCCTGGTAATTCCCTGCTGGATCCTTTCCAGCTTTATAATGTCTCTTGAAATGGAAAGACCAAAACTGGACAGTGTTCCATATGTGGCCTAACAAGTGGTTGAGTAGAGCATAATAATCACATCCCTTAATACCTTGGTTACACTTCTGCTGACACAGCCCAGGCCACGGATGTGTGGATGGGTACATCAGAGACTTAACTACATGTAACTATGTTTACATATAGAAAAATTCCAGAAATGGTATCTTGACATTCCCAGCGTGGCTTATTCCTTACTTGGTCTGTGGCAAGCACTTCTATTTTTTGGTCTCCATGGCAATTCAGGTTGTGTTTAATTAGAAGGTTGTTACAGTATCTCCAGGCTGCATTGCGCAATAGTAAAGGAAATCAACTTTGAAAACAGAAAAGGCTCGTGTTGACTAGATTGAACAAATAGTCCCTTTTACAAAAAATAATTTTCTCCCTGTCCTAAATTATAATTGCTCTGGGTCTACTGATTCTATATGAGTTTTAGCTCCTAGTTTTGTAGGCAAACCACAAAGAAAATTACATCAATAAATCTATCTACTGTGTATTAAACATCTTACCCAGGGGTTGAATAAAACATATGCACAAACTAAGAGAAAAACGTTCATCCTTTTAGAACTACTTAGTTTTGAATCAATTGTCAGCAATGCTAATCTCACAAATTACACTGGCAAGTGAAAAAGTAGGCTACCGTGACCTGTTTCTAAAGGAGCATTTGTAATCCTAAATCATTGTTGCTCACAGTTAGTGATTAATTACTGATGCTGTACAACATGGAAGAGCAGCAGCAAAGAAGTCTAGGAGGCTTAGACCAGAATTCAGTACAGGATATGGTTAGGATATTAAATTAGAAGCTGATCATAAATAGAATTTCTAGTAATCTCTTAGACTACCAGATTTATAGAAATCTACTGTAAAGGCCAGTAACACAAAGAAATCCCTTCACACAGCACAGCCAGAAGTATGTGAAGTGTGTCCTTGGCACATGCAGTCCTTTCAATTTCAGTACATCCTGAAGCAGATGGAAGCTCTCCTGATGAGACTTTTCCTTCCTCTGCATAGGAGTCCCCCATATCAAAATAGAGTTGCTTCTTTCCTGTCACTCATTGTTCTGGCCCTGCGGGGTTAGGAGATCATTTTGCAGAGCCAGGCATCTTTTTAATTAAAGATATCCTTTGAGGAGATAGCTCCACAGCATCTTCACAAGGGCTGGGCTGGGTGGGGTTTGATCAGATACGGCTGATTTTAAAGAGCATTTCTCCTTCAGAATGGCACTATGGCACGTCAGAGGAATGCATTTCAAGCTGTTGCAGCTTCTGCAGTCATGCCATTACTAAACTAACCAATTGGGAAAGTTTTATTTTGCTGATACTCATATAAAAGTCTACTGTAATATGTAATACTCATATAAACATCTACTGTAAGCCATAAACTTTGACAGGAGGAACTCAGCTTACACTTAAAAATCTGTATTTCAATAAACATGAAAACTGGAACTGTAAATCTAAGAACTCCCCTATAGATAATAGAGATGTCTTTTTACGTGCTTGCTCAATCTTTGCCTTTAATATTTATGCTTAACTCTGCATTCCACAATTTAATAACTGTCTTTTTCCTATATATAATTAATAGATTTCCTTTTAAATAACCTAACATTTGTTGGAAGGTAGATTCTACTAATTCACTAGTTTAGACTTTCCTGAATTTAAGTGACTAATTTGTAAGACAGCTGTCTCAGCCAGAGAAATGGGTAAAACAGAAGTTCAATATGCACTGCAAGATGGATTTTTGACTTTACTAAAGATTGTCTGAATAGTTGTTCAACTTCAAAATACCACTATGTTATCATAATTAAAAGTTTTTTACTGCTGGAAGTTGATGCAGAATCCTTAATTATTCAAGGATTACTCAAAAGACTTCTCATATTCTAAGGAATCTGCTTTTGAATTCTGTGCCTTTGTGGATAAAAAAAAAAAAGCCACAAGCCAAACCAAAGCAGAACTCAGCCAGCTTTGGTTGTGGTCACAAATATTTTGCAAAGCTGCAATATGTAATTAGGAAATTTAATCAGAAAGAGATTTTTGGCTTATATCTAGTTGAGCAACAAAGAATACAGCCCATTTTTTTGTGGTATGTTTAAAGATAAAAGTGGCTTGAAAATGCTGAGGCTTTGCTGAGCAATATAATTTCATGTCTTTAATTAGCATATATGCTAATTTCACAATAGAGGTCCTCAGGACAAAGCCTGTCTTAAAAAACCTGTATTCTTGTCCTTTATTGAAAATGCTGATCTACTGTGTAAGGAATCTGCACAGGGTTTTACATTTCAAATAATTACATACAATGACATCTAATATTTTACACAATGAAATACGCTGACAGCCACATTTGAAAAGCATGATGCTATTCTAGAAATAAAATAACTGGAAAAATTAGGAAAAAAACCTTTAAAATATTCTGATTCTCTTAACTGCTAGGCATTATCTTCAGTGCAATTAGAATGAGAAGGCAGTGGAGAACTTACTGGTGAAAAAGCAAAATGTAGATGGCTGTCATTTAGGTCAAAGATAACTGTATACTGACCTCCACAAGCAGTGTAAACCTATCTAGGTAAACAATATTAATTGTTCTTATGAGTGACATTTAAAATTGGCTGTTGTGAGAAAAAATATATAACCCTATTATCCTTGTTGATGGTTTTGCACGTGTATCTTAGATTTTAAAACACAAATGGGCCTCAAAAAAGCTATGGAAGGATGTGGGGAATTTAGAATGTAGTATTTAGCTGGTATTTAGTGCTAACAGAAGAAACCATTTCAATGACCAACATAAATACATGGAAGCAGTAGCGACCACAGAGCAAGCAAAGACCAGTACCTGAATAAGACTGTAACCTTTTCTATCTATAATTATTGCACATGCAGCTGCAGGTATTTTCTTTGGATGCCCCTCAATCATTTCAGAAGTGCTCTTTCTATTGTTCTGACTTTCAGGAGAGTGCAGAGGACATGCCTGTGTTGTCACATCAGCCACAACAGCAAATCACACACTCTCTGTGGCTGCCTGTCAATGCCTCGGTGAAAATGGCAGCACAACGGCAGCCCTGCACATACCCACAAGATATCCCAGGAATGAGCATCCTGGATACATGGCCAAAGAGGGACAAGGAGCTGCATTCTGATCCAGCTGTGCACACCAAATCCTTGGAACTATAGAACATGGTATGTACCCAGAGGCTACCAAGGGATTTTGAAGCCTCAAACCCTTCAGAGTGACAGTCTTCACTTGCAGAACTGCACTCTGAATGTGCCACACCTTTCAGAATTCTCTGAAGGAAGAGACATGGAAAATCCTTTTATTGTGGTTCTAACTTACTTTGCAAATTGCATTTTTCTGAACAGCTGTTTCAAACCACTAGTGCTATTTTCAATCTCTAATTTAGAAAAAAATCCCCAGGAAAGAGAACCTAAAGGTAGTGTGATGATCCATAGCAATGATTTTGCATTTCATACAAACATCATAAAATTTCTTTACAAACTGCAGGCCAAACACGACTACAAAGATTTCTGGTATTAATGTTATACAATCGCTTAACTTCAAACTGTAACAGATTTTTTCAAATGCTCCAGATGTGCATATGTCAAAAAAAAACTATGCCCTTTTTTGATCCTGAAATATTCCCAAATAAATGAGCCTTAATAAAATAGTGCATGTGTCTGGATAATTTCAAAATCTAATTAACCAAACTTAAATCTCCTGGGGGAAAATTTCCCAATCCTTATAAAAACAAGCCAAAAGCTTTAGTGGATACTGTTAAAAACCCCCAACAGCTCATGAGAACATTTTTATTCCATTCATAAAGCTTATCAAACTCATAAATTAGAACACAGGAAGAAATTACTCCCTATGTATTGGTTCAGAGAAACTCTAATTGTTACTTACTGTCCACTCTACATCCTAAGAATTATTTTAACATAAATAGTTAACAGCTTCTTGGAAATGTCACAAAGCTTATACTTTCTCTCTAGTTTAAGGGAAGGTACTAAGGAGGCTGAAGAGAAAGTAGATTCCATCTGAAGTGAAGGAACTGTTACAGATATGCTCTCCTTTAAGGTATTACAGAGATGTATTTCATAGGGCACTTTAGGGAAGTAAAAGGACCCTTTTTGGTACCTAGTCATATTAATGTTTGAGCTTTACATTCTCTACAATAAGTAGAGAAACTTATTACACATAGATGATATAACTATGTGCATGGTTCATTAAGCAAAGAACTTGAAATATTAGCAGCTAAATTGTCAAGGAAAACAATCGACCAGAAGTAATGTCTTTGAGCTCCATCCACCCAACATACATTGTGTGTGACTCAGGAGCAGGTGGACTCTGCTGCTGATCATAAATAGAACATTTTAAACACAGGATAAACACTTTCTGCTCCTTTCTAAAGCAAAAGAATTCTTCTCAGAAGCCAGCCCTTTCTCAGAGCATTACTGGCTCCTGGTGAGCAGTCCAGAGCATTTATACTCCAAAGGACTCCCACAGACCTGCAGGAGGCATGGACAGCTGGCTCAGGACTCTGGACAGCCTTCAAAATAAACCCTGAGTACAGTTCTAAGCCAGCAACAGTAAACATGTGTAGGGGGAAGGGTCAGAGAGGCAGCTTGGCATGTGTACAGGTCACTGCACAAGCCCAGGCATAATAAGCACCATTCATACCAAAACTCACAATGCAACTCAACACAAGTTAATCTTCTGACACCATTGTTTCCTCTGCCTTACTCATTCTTTTCCTGCAAAACCAGATTTTAATATAAGTTATGTGGAGCTTTTTGGTGGTTTTTGCAATTTTGTATCACCAAGCAAGATAAACTACTCACTATTTTAAACAGAGAAGCTTGTCTGAGACTTCAGAATACGTCCATTGAAAACCCTTCTATTACCTCTTCAGCCATCTGCAACATTTCTACTTCAATATGCTGAAGAGCAATAGAGAAAAAGGCACCAGCCTGGGGGGAACACAAGAGCAGGCAAGTGTGGTGTCAGCACCTCTGTTCTGTCCAGGACAGACGTGCTGACAGGCACAAGTGGCTTTCCAGCAGCATGGGTACTAAACATACTCGTACACCTTAGAGATAACATGATGGCTCCAAAACCTACCTGTGTGTGAGATCTAATGGTCATTATATACAACAGTCTGAAATTATGGAACTGTGTTATGTACACCAAAAAAAGAAAAAAATCTGAAATAATTTCCCTGTCTTTTAGAATTATCTAGCCTTGAGGAAAATTCATACAAGGCAGTGGAAAAGAATTCTATCATATACATCACAAATCAATTAGCTGAACCACTGCATGGCTGACTGTGAGGCTGCTTTTAGGCTACTGTAGTAGCTCTTTAACAAGAATAGCAAGTGGAATTATGCTTTTTTTCCCCTTACTATGGGATATTGATGCATTTTTATGCCACTTGTATTCTCTTTGTGGGCTGTTCTTTCTGCTACTGCTCTTATGAAACAAAATATTAAAATGAAGAGCTGCTATAAATGAGAATATTATAGATTTCCAGATCTAGTATTATAACAGAAATGTGGTATTATGAAGGAAAGGCTTAATGAACAAACTCTGTTTAGACCAATGTTTTGCAGTTTTGAATAAAAATTACTTCAAGAAAAAAAGATGCCCACCATGGAATTGATGAAAAAAAAATGCAGTTTAGAAATTACCATATGTGACAACAAATAGCCTGTTCTTAAATCACCTTTAAAAATCCTTGAACCTTTCAGAAAGTATAATACAATAACTTCACAAGAAAGACACCTAAGTCCATGTGGTCCAACTGACTTCCATCCAGATTTCTGATGGAACATCAGGAACAGCTGCTTGAGCAATGAAAGCTCTTCCAAATTCAAAAGCCTTCTCTTGTGTGTGCTGTAGCTTAAACGCAGTTGCTGGGGCAAGAAAACCACCACTGAAAGAAGCAGGTGCTGGTGTTAGAGTGAGACATAAAGTCCTCCAGGAAAATGTGTGGAAGGAAGGAAAATGTGTCCCAGGGAGATGGAGCAACGTTTAGATTTGCCTTTCACTCCATGAGATTCAAGCACATTCATCTAAATGGTTGCAGAGCTTGGTCATAGAAATGTTTAGTCTGAAAAGAACTTCTGAAGTGTCTCTCATGAATGTTACCCAGATGTCAGTTTTGTATCATGTATTATGCCAGGCATAAAACAAAACAACAAAAAAAAAATATTATGTAATACTCTTTATTCCATGTTTCCAGGAGAGAGATAAAACTGAATCTAATAATAATTTCTCCATATGGCTCTCAACTGCTATATAATGTAAAAATGTTTTATACAAATATGTGATCAATATGTTCACCAAACAGGCAAGGACAGGAGTGTGAGTACATGAAGCAGGCATCCATATCACTAAAGTTGTCGGACAAGAGAAGCAGAACAATCTCCTTAATACTCATGAAGGATGACCAGCAAAGCCAAAACCAAGATGAGCCCTGTGACACCCCTTTGGGAAGGGAGAGGGTGTTAGCACAAAAACACCACACACAGTCAAGGAAAGTCAGAGAAGGAAGAAATGATCACCTTGGTGTCAGATACTAAGAACCACAAAGGATTTTATCTATAGTCCCAACTACATAGCATCAGCTCTGCAGTATTGTGTGCTCAGAGATAGCATGTTATAAACCAACAGCTTTGTAGAATTAGTAAAGTATAAGGATTAATCATTGTCAAGAAGTACGTTGTTGATGAATTATCTTGGTAAGGTTAGTCTTCTAAATACTCATTACAGCAACCTGTAATTCCTTTTTCTTTATACACATATATTCACCAGCAACAGCACTATAATAAAGATGCACTAGGTGAGCTACAGAATGCATTGGCTGGTCTCCAGTGAATCATTTCAGGACACAACAAGCTGTCAGCACATCTAGTCCCACTAAATGCAACACAATTGCTTATCTTAACAGGAGTAGCATGAAGAAGTTTTGCTTATCATGGGAAGTTTTGACATCAGACCTTTAATCCTAATATTTTGTCTTTGAATAATCAGAAAGAAAACCCACTAGGACCACAGAATCACAGTAGTGACATTGTAAATTCCCACCATGGACCCACCTTCCCACAGCAAAAACAAATTAACTCTGCCCAGTAGAAAAAGCGAGAGGAAACCACCAAGCCCTATCCAAACCAGTCTGCACAGGTCACAGTCCTCCACTGCACTGGGAAGGAAAGTAAGGAGACTCCAGCTGGCTGCATATATTTAATGTCTCAGTTTTCAGGCCTATTCTCCAGGTGAGCTCAACACAGGCATTCAATATTAAAGAGCTGGGGGACAGGGGCTGATGAGGCAGGAACAGAGAGAGTCACTAACAACAGCTTTAAATATTTTCAATCTACAGTAGCTGCAAAATATCAAAATCATAACACTGTGATTTTGCCAGAGAGGTGAAACAGTAGTTGTGTTCTAAGGATTTAGGGCATAGAAAATTCAAGACATTATTTTGATTTCTATTTCTTGATGCTTTGCTTTTTTTGGAAATTCTCCCAGGACATTTCGGGTTGGTCTCTTTACACTTCCTCAATTGGTCTATGGGGATTTCCAAAATCCAAGCTACAAATGAAGACGTGTATTTTATTATCACATCTAACACTGAACACTATTAATAAAGGAAAATGTGATGTGTTTCTATTAGTGAGAATCACATAATTTACAGGGGCAGACACAGCAGCTCAGGAGGACTGAAAAAAACTGTATTCTCTGTAGACAGAACATGATTAAAACATTGACATGATTAAAACACTTCTCACATCCTTTCATAGCATTAGGCAGGGGTCTGACTATAATTTGAAGACTAAGCAGCAAACTCAATAAAAAATCCACTAATTCCTGCATTTTCCCTAATACTATAGTTAAACAGAGAGCCCTAAAGCTGTAAGAAATCACATGGAATCATCAAGCTTACTGTTGTCTGGCCATGAGAAAACTGTTCCAAAGATTGGATTTTAAATCACTGATTCAGTGGTTTTAAGTCATTTGTTTTACTGAAATGCTGAAGTTTACCAGTTTTCGGTTTCTGGGAAAATGGAATAAAAGGCACTCTAGGATTCAGGAGCAAATGTGCTTTTACAGGATATTTTTCAACTGTCATCTTGACCATCTATCTAATTCCTTAAATGTCAGTGTCTCTTATTTTTTTCCTTTACCTGTAGATTAAATTTATTAACACAGAACCAGTCACTTGGAGTTTATGCTCCCCTGCATGGCACAATGAGGGGAGAGCCAAGTTCCTGAACGCTGCAATGACACCATGAAATACCACTGACAGTCATCAGTTGAACTGTACCTCCCTGATGAACACACTGCATCAACGTAGCTTAGAATGAATGGCAGAACAGGGTCAAACTGAAGATTTCAGCCCACCTTCAACGTAACACTTTGTGCCTTGATTTAAAAGCTGTGTTGGGTTCTAGTATTTCAATGAAGCACAGCAACTACATACAAGTTTTACTAGAAGTCCATTTACAGTTGGAATAGCCATACTGTAATTGTGTGGCTCTCCATCAAGAAAAGCATCTAGCCAAAATTACAAACATGCACCAAATATCCTACAGTTGGAGGAGGAGGGAGGAAAAATAAATCCCTTTCCTTTCTCTGTCTGGTATATTAAAATGTAAAGCCTTTAGAGCCAGCTCAGTCTTTTCAATATGCACTTGGACAGTGCCCAGCACAAAGAGCCTGAGTCTCCAATTAAAGTGTCTATTCTCCATCACAAGAGGAATGAATATGTATTGAATATATTCAATAGGCATTAATTCACCAAATAGCTGAGGGTGATATTTCTGTTTCCTAAAAGAAGAGAAGAGCTCAAAAGGAAGTCACTTGGGCTGTAAACAGAAGTTTATCATATTCCACTTCCTTCTGTGAGGATTTTTCTTTTTATGGCTACCTGATTTATAGCACCACACAAGTAAAAGGGAATGTGAGCAGCAGCAGAGGCTCCTCTCCCAGATTTGAACTCCATTCTCACCATGGCCCACAGTGTCCTTGCTTGCACGTCTGCAGCAACCCAACCAGCCCATAGATGGAATAAAGATAACCACAGCACTCAAGTGTGCACTCAGGAGCAAGACACCGCTTTCCCACATTCTGAGGGCGTGCCTTCCCAAAGAAACAGGAACAAACCACAGAAGCAGCACCTCTAATCCTTTTCTCACTCAATTTCTATGGTAGGAAGGAAGATACAGTTTATGCCAGTGTATCTAACATCTGAACTTTCAACTCACACCGGCACTGAGGCACCTCTAGCCTGATCATCTGCATTTCTGTCAGATAATAAGAACAGATGGTGATATTTGATACAAACTAATCAGCTAACTTAGCAAAGAGTTGGGTATACATTTTCATAACAAGGCTTGATAAGGCTTGATAAATAAAATTTCCCATGGGAACAGAATACTGGAAATACCACCCTTATAATAGAAAAATATAACTAATTCAATAAAGAGCAAGTGAAGGTAACCTTAATTATAGAAACTTCAGTGCTTACAATCTTTATGCTACTAGAATTACATTTGCAAAATATAATTGCCAAAAGGTGACTTTCCCACAGCTAATGTCAGCAGACAGCTCAGTCATGAATGTCCTGTTCTTTTTCTAGAGAATCCTGTTGCAGTATTAAAAGCATTATCAAATAAAATAATGGGAACTAAAGCTGGTCAGGAAATTCTTATTAAGTGCTCTTCTTCAGAAAGTACTAGTTTTTATTATCATTAACACTGGGCGCTTTGGCAGAAAAGACTTGATTGATTCCTCCTCCCCCTACAAAAAAATCCCCAAACCTGAAGTGTCCAATTTATATGACATTTTTCTCAGAGAAGATTAACCCTTTTTTTTTCATTACTTTTGGCTGTCAGAAGAATAGTGATCTAAAGACCTTCAGGGTAACAATAGACAGCTTTGCTTGCTGATTTTTCTTTTTTTCATTTTAGAACTAAAATATATTTCAGAGATTATTTTTACCCTTCCTTCTGAATGTATTTTTACTTAGAAAAATACTAGAACTATTATAATGGCATCTCAGCTGTGCTGAGAATGAGCAAAGAAGTTTATTTAACAGAACAGGATACAACAAAACTTGCTTTTTTTTTGTCTGATCTCCTGCATATCAGAGGATATCCACTGAGCAAGAGCCAACAATGGGTTCAGCTATAAACTGAGTTAGCAGCTAACTCTGCACGTCTCATGATGCTCAGCCTTTTTCTGTGCACTCTTTGAATGGGCTTTCTCAAATACACACTCTTGACTGCTCAATTCATATTTTAAGTGCTATTTGTATTATATTCCAGAGCAGCTTAGATTGTTCTTCCCACAGGATATTCAAAATCACAGGGTAAAATTGCTTTGGTGTCAATGCAAATTGATGAGATTCTGGTATTCCAGAGCTGAACACTTAATTGTGCCACTATCACTCTAGCTGGTTCATTGCTCAGACTGTAAATGGATTTCACCTGAGAAAAACAGGATTTCACAGTGCAAGAGCTTTCCTGTCTGCAGACCACAAAAAGGCAACATGAAAACAATAACTACACAACAGGAGCAACAGCTGATAGGCCCATTTGGTGTTTTATCAGGTTCACCTGTCGAGGATAAATGGATTACTCACACCATGGAGCAACTGTCACCAGCACAGAATAATAAAGTCACTAAACTGGAAGGAATTTATGGTTGTTTTGTAGGCAAACCTCCTGCTCAAGGCAAGGTCAACAGAAATAAGTATGTCAGCAAAATATATATTTGTCTTAAAAGATACACAAGCCTAGTAAGTTTCCCTGGTAACTTTTACCCTTTGAGGCTCTTTAAAACTTGATATCTTTAATATTGAAGACAGTAAGTGAATTAGCAGCATCACTAGAAAGGTCTTCCAAACAAAATGCTATTCTGCTTGGCAGTGTAGTATGACACCTGCTTCTTTGGGCTCATGTACTGATTTCTCAGCAGGAAGGCAAGAAGCAGAGGTATGTTTATTTGAACAGCTGAAGAGCAGTGCAAAGACTTTATGATGGGAAGACCATGACCTACAAAATCTTCTCTATTGCCAGCTGTTTTTAAAACCTGTACCAATTTGAAACTCTATCACACATAACAAAGAACTAGGAATTTCTTACTTAGTGAAGTGAAAGATACAAAGTCTCTACCTAATGCTTTGAAATTAAAAACAAAAATTTACAAATTTTTTTTTGTCCCCATGGATCTTATTCTTATCAGCAATAATCCCCAACAAAATAAAAAAGATTTTTAGTCTTCTTCAGATCTTTCAGCTAGGGATCAAGGTCAGCACAAACAATAAGCTAGGAGGAGGTAAATAGGGTGTACTCTACAATTCATGGTGGACATGGTGTCTACCCTTACATTTTGAATTCTTGGTCACAATGAAGTAGTGCTGAAAAAAATCTTCATGTCCAGGCTCTGTTCTAAATAAAAAGAAAAAAAACTGTTGGGAAAAAAAAAAAGAAAAACAAAAGAATTTTAAAATTCTACAGAGAATTGATTGCAAATGAAAGAAAAAGTATTTCTGACTTGAAAACAAGAGGAGGAAAGATTCCTCATTTAACTGACAGAAACATGACAGAATTAATGACAGTATCTCATAAAACTCCAGTTTATGATTATTACATGTCACATTTCAAACATGAAACAACACGATGGACATAAGCGAGCACCAGCTAGATTCCTTCAGTTGTGGGAAGAAGAAAAGTGTGGGAAAATACAAATGGGAGGGGTAAGAAACTAGTGCTGACCTTTTGTCAGAGTTCCCAAGAGTAAATACAAAGCAAATCATAGCTTGCATTGTGGCAACCGTTTATGGTGCCCTACATTTGATTTGTGAACTCTGCTGTACCCAAAAACAGCAGAAAAGAGTGAGGATATAATCCCTCTTCAATTCTTCAGTAATTCTAAGACAAAACCCACTTAAGTGTGAGCTATTTTATTTACCAGTGCAATGCCCAAGAGATTTTTTTTTATTCTTTTTTTTCTCTAATTTTTTCCTTTATTCTTTTTTCTTCTCTCTCTTTTTTTCCTTCTTTGGTTGCAAGTCTCAACAGAATATCGAAATGAACTAAACAAAGTTGAAAAGGAAAAGTTATGTTCTTTTTCAGGAATGGGCTTCCAAAAATGGGCTTCCATTATGCTGTTCCTCACAAGAGCTGCATACAATCTCCTGCCTATATGCTTTCACATGTGTTAACAGTGTTTAAAAATTATTCTTCATCATTTTGCATTCATTAAAGTAGTGTTTCTCAAAGTATATGTGCTGCTACCTTGAAAACCATTTCTCTCCTTAAAAAACTGCATTTTTTTGTATTCTATCATTTTAGTTCTAAGAAAACTCCCCCAATTAATATTCTCAGACACTGAAAACATTAAGGCATAAAGTGAAAAAGCCACTGGCCCCACCCTGCAAAGCCACTCAGCTGTGTACAGAGATCTTCCAGGAGCATTGTTGGTGTTTTGAAACACTTGAATTGCTGCCAGATGTGCAAGATATGAAATCAGTTTATTGCTGCAGGGTGAGATTTTCTAGAAAAAAGTCCAACCCTCATGGTGTTTACAGGCATTTAATATAACACAATAGAAACTCAGAATGTGGCTAATGTAGATATGAATGGGAAAGGTTTTCTAGGAGTTCAGGCACATAAACCAACACTTCAAAAGAAATTACTAAGTTCTTCCCAGAATTGGAAAGAACAAGAAGGTTTAGATTTCCTCACAGACAGAAACAGGACATTACCTTTCTTGCATCATGATAATTCACTACTGACCAAACAAAGGCTTTGCAATCATTTACCATTTCGGACAAGTTTTTTCTCCTGTAAAGCTGGAGATCAGACCCTTCCAGACCTTCTATTCATTAGATGTGAAAGGCACCACCTCCTCAGTCCATCACCCCACTCCACTGAGAAAGGTGGGGACTCAGCCATTCTCCCAGCACTGTATGTTATGAAATATACTCCACCTTCTGGGTCCCTACGCTAAAAGGTGAATGAACGAGGCAAGGATTTATAGAATCCTCCAAACCGTCAGATCCTTCAGAGATTATCCACCAAATAAAATTGGATCTATAGCTCTGCTATCACTTTTTCCAAACCCTGCTCCCAGTCAGCATTCCAAAGCAGGGCAATGATATTTGTCACACCACTACAAAGCAAGGACAGAGCCTTTAAAAAGGATGCTAGCATGCTAAAAATGCCAGTAAAAACAGGGATGGTGTCTCAAGTGAACAAAGCAACATTATTTCATTTACTTTAGCTTGGATGGCCCATGGCTTGTGTTTACCTCATGATGGTCCCCTAAAGAAATACAGTTTCTCAGAGATTTTTTTCACAGCTCCTATTCTATTAATTTCACTGCCAAACAGTATGAGCATGACCAAGAATCCTTTTAACATCATTATTTTTGCAACTATGTATTTGGCATCAAGATACAAAATAAAAACCAGAATAGAAAAATTGGTTTCTTAGCAAGTGCCTTTTTTCATTTAAGGTTTTCAATAACTTTTGAGTCTATTCTTGTCAAACAGTACAATCCAACAAAAAACCCATATGAGAAGGCCTTCCTTTATGCTCACAAAAAATAAGATCAACCAACCAACTAGAACATGCTCAGTTAGTTAAAACAGATCAGCTTTTAGACATTGCAAAGAACTCCAGCCCCCTCTTGTGACAAACCATCAGAAGACAAGCACAGTTTCACAGTGTGACACTGCACAGTTTGAAGCTGTTTCCATCCCAATAAAATTCCCTTCAAAAGACTGTGAGGCAGGAAGGAGGTAACTTGGCTTCCTACAGTCACAATCCTCTCTGTCTTAACTTAGGTAGAAAGGTAATATTCAGATAAAGTGGCACAAAGTAAGAACAAAAATGCTTTTTTTACCAACCAGCATGAATTCCTTCCACCTCTGTCACTTAAGGGCTGTTAAGCCTACTGGTTATAAAAAGTATTTTTGCTATAACATCTTGTGGTTCATAACAAACACAGCTTTTGGGACCACAACATTAGCAAATTCTCTTCAATCAGAGCACTTTTAGCATAAATTCTTCATGAACATGGTTGGCAAAAGGGCAAAGGACTAAGAAAAGAAGAACAGATGGCAAAATGCCCATTAATTTTTGGCCAGGTCTGACTTATGTCTGTATATGCATCTGTCTAGATACATATATACAAAACCACTTGTAGACTGTAGCTCAGACATCACAGTTCAGCAGTGAAGAGAATCCCAGCCTGCACTACACCGACTGACTGACTACAAATGGAGCAATTCAGCACTGGAGAACTGGGAAACCAGCAGCAGTCATTTTCACTGCTGTAAAGGAAATTTGTCAGAGACCTATTTAGGGTATGGAAAAGCTACTAATTTTCAGGTCTCAGGCAGGATCCCAAACATAAGGTTAATTATCATGGTTCTAAAGGATTGGATTGACCCTTCCTGTATAATATAATTTCTAGTCCAGGATTTTACCCACAGGTAGGTAAAATACATATCAGATGTTCTGCAGATGTAGAGAAGGGGTTTGTCTCTGCTATGCAGACTTGAAGAAGCATTTGGGGTCCTGAACACAACCAATGTTCAGAGCTATCATGAGCTGACAACTCTGTTCAGACATACTGGTCCAAGCTAATAAATCTTCTACTGAGCATAACTGGGTGCACAGCAACACTTAAAGTGCAAACCACTTTTTATAAATTTTGCAAATACAAATGCTCTGAACCACCCCCTCAAACACTGGTGGTATTCCAAAGTTATCAATACAACCCTTCATAACAAAGACACCTCCATCAAGACAGAAAAGTCCTCATAGTAATTTCCAAAATGTACAGCCAGGAAAGTACTGTCATCAGATGTGTTTGAAAACTTTTGTAGTTTAGAGCATCTCAGTAGCTCCAGCTTGCATGCACATACAGTGCAGAGTTTCACTGGAGGCTACAGAGAGCTGTATGAAGCTGCACAAAGCTTTGAAGAGAATTGCTAAGAATCAGTCTTCTGGAATATCAGAACTGGAATTGTTTAATGCCATTTCTGTGAACTGCAGATGGACAAAGATGATCAGTTGTACGTACAAACAGGCTACCTACTCACCTCAGACCATATCAAATTAAAGTACCAAATCTCAGCAGTTCAACTCAAATTACTCCATTGACTGGCTTTGCTTGAAGACTGACAACACAAAAAAATTCAAAGATGGCAGAAGAAAAAATAATGTTACTCGTGTTTCTTGTAGAACCACAAGCATAGTCCTCCAAGTATCTCTTCTCTGGTGAGCCATCTGCTCTGAATAGGCAGTTTAAATGCCAATTCACTAGAAGGCTTCCCTCAGCCTCATCTCTTGTTTCTCTATTTTCACCATCTGTTTAATTCTGGTCATTTCCTCACTGACACCTTTTATCTTTTACTCTATCAGTGAGCACAGATTTTTCAGCACTTGGATTGTAGCTAACACAAAGGGATGCCAAGTACAACTTACAGATTGCTGTAGCGATGGATAATTCAGTTTGAATCATGGAAAGATGTATTGTTTTAAGTCAAGTTTAAAGCAGATGTGTAATGACATGGCAATAGTCTTGGCTAAAGCTATAAGTGCCATTTAATTTTTCATTCAATACTCTATCTTCAGTTCTGTAGCCTGCCCTTGCTCCTACCTCTGGCCACGCTTGTCACTGGTACAGGTGCATATCTACTCATTATGTCTGCACAGACTTGAGCTCTGTAATGTCATGTGGTCACACATCTCTTTTCCAGCTGGTAGGAAATATTTTATCAATTAACAATCCACTTCCTCTCCCACTTCTTTTCCCCCAGCAAAATCCTGACAAACCTTTCTGATGTGAGGTAAACCCAGATATTTACACATACACAAAGTCTGCATCACTGATACAGACCTTAACATAAAATAATGTGAAATCATTCAAGCACTTTCACTTTCAAGTAAAACAGAAGAAATTGACAGGATTATAGCAGGATATGACAATGACTAGTTTATATTCACAGCAGTAACGCTATAGCGGAACAGCAAGAGTTACTTGCCATAATGGTCCATTTCAGGATTGAAAGCTCAAGTATTATTGTTACCCTCATTCTCCACCTCAGAGAAGTGACCTAAAGTAGTGCTTAATGCCAGCAGTCTTTAGGGACAACCTCTGAGCCCAGCTGCTGCCATCCCTTGCGTGGGATGAGGAGCTTTACCAGCAGTGTCTCTGAGCTTCTGCTGCTGTGAATGTATATTCACATTTCTCGCTCTTGGTGCCCCCTGCCCGATATCCAGGCAGCTTAGGGATGCAGAAGGTTGTGTTTGAGTCACAACGTGATCCTATTTACTCATCTATTGAGCCTTTTCCCCAGACTTCCACAGCTGCTTGCTGTTTCCACCCACACAGCACTCCAAAGTGGCAGCACATGGGCACTGGAAGCAGGATCTATACTCCTGAATGGAAAAAGTTCAAGTGCTGGTTTCCCATTTAAAGTAATCTAGTGATCTCAATGGAGGAAACAAACCATTTTAAGGTCCTTCTGAAAGTATATTAAGCTCTTGACATAGCCACTGATGGTGTGAAAACAGAGACAGAAGGAGTAGAGGGATGGGACAAATTGCAGTAAGGCACTCACTGGCACTGTTGTCAGACCAAAGACCCCATTCCTGACTCCCCTGAAGGCATGGACAAGCAGCCAACATCACTCTACTTCTGCAGTACTCTATTCCCACAGATATCTGTGTATGTTATTTATGGTGTGGCCTAGAAATTCCAGGTAGAGTCAGTACATCCCAGCAAAGCTTGAAGTGGTCCTTAGAGACAGAAGCTGGAACTCAGTGTGCTGAACTGATTTGTTCTGTGCTGAGCAAAAGCCAGAGGATAGGAACTAATATAATGTATTGGGAAGACTTTCCTGGAGCAGTAAACAATGTACAGGAAGCAGAAGAGAAGCTGCAAATAGACCCAAATTTAGCACTAATGACTCTGGTTCCAAAACACTGGATATCATTGCTGAAATATAAAGATTCTTTTAAGCCACCATTCCCATTCCAAAATTACAGAGGGGTGTAAAATGCACTTTTCCCAGAACTATGCTGTCACGACTCAGAGCATTTCACTAGATGAGCTTACTAATATATTGTACATCATTTCAATCTTGATGCACAACACACTGTATGTCAAAATGAGGAAACCCAGAACAAATGTAGGGCACCTTACATCCTCTTTGTTAATTGCCAGCGTGAGATTGTGTGTGATCAGATGAACTTCATGTTCAATTCTTTAACCACTTAATCCCACTGCAGCTTTGCTCTTTACTAACTAAGCAATTATTCTTCTAACACAATTCAGCCCCATCGCTGGAGATGATCCCACCTGGAAAAGGTTTTAAACGGATACATGCAGTTATGTTATAATAATATTAAGCCAATCAGCAAGAGATAACCACCCTCCCTTGAAGTGAAACATCCCCAGCATACAGCATGGGAGTGCTGGGTTATAGTACTGTTAGCTCTATACTGCCTTAGCACAGGTCCCTCAGCTTTTAACCAACCTGACGCTCTTCCTGCATTTGTACTTTGCTGAACACAAGCAGGCTCACAGCTTCCTGTGTGATGGTGATAACATATGTCTGACTTTGTTGTTGTCAGCTGGAGTGAAGGGGAAGACAATGCCCTTTGAACTGTGAAAAGCAGTATAAAGCTTATCAGATCCTCTCCAGATATCACTGAAGGAAATGGGCTGAAAGAGTTGGCCCCACATAGGAAATATATATAAAAACCTGTCAGTACCGATCTTTCTGAAATGTCATTAAAAACATACTTTTGCAAATCTGAGTCTCTGGTAGACAAAGTCATTTGTACAAAGTGAACTGAAGTAAAAGTGGAGAGGAAGAACTGTAGAGCACACATTAAACTTAAGTACATAACACTCAGTAGCCAGTAGTATCAAGACCACTTCATTTTACAGTGCCAAAATAAACTGCTCTTAGTGATTATTTCTCTGGTCCTTTTCTGAAGTCGAGCTTTAAAGGTCATGCACAGTATAAAACATTATACACAAGTTTTCCCACTAAACAGTTCATTCTGGGGTTTTGTTTATCTGCAAAGATTTCTAGAATTGCAGCAAAGTAGGATCATGGAATGACACCCACAAAAACCCCACACATAATAAAAAATATGTTTTCAGGCTAGTGTTAGGGTATATGTCCTTACTGCCCTGCCAGATACTGTAGGCAGCATTAGTATATAAAACTTTGAATAAGAATCATTTTTATAATGATAAAACACCTCTGTGGTTTACCTTGTACTATATAGTCACAAAAAAGTTAAACAGTACAAACACAGAAGTTGTAGAAGAAAAAAAAATCACTTGGACCTTTTTATATGATATTTGAAAAAAAATCCAAACAAAATACTAATAACAAACACAAGGTTGAAAAGATTATGAGCAGAGATCCAGGAAACTCAATTCTTCCTTTTGATGTGCTCATTTAATGGTTATGGCAACACCAGTTGAAAAGCAATTTTTCCTTATCTTCACTGACATAACTGGGGAACATTTCTAGTTAATACAACTGGAGATGACTACAAGGAGGAAAAAAAAGAAAAAAGTATAATACCTATTGCTCAATTTAGGTAACTGAAAAAAAAACAAAATCTGCAGAAGTGAGGTGAAGCATCAGCAAGAGAAGTGCTTCACAATCTTTTCATAGAAAAGATTTTCATTTGCTGTGGGTTTTTCTTGCCCCTGTAGCAGCATTAATGCACAGTGGATCAGAAAACCTTGTATTTCACACTCAGGACACTTGTTCTCTTAAACAATGATTAAATAATTTAGGAGTCATGAAATCCCACTGGAGATCATGCTGATGGTGTCTATATCAGAATGTAAGCAAGAGTAAGTATTATCTTTCATATTATTTAAAAATCTATTTTAAAATAACATCCAGGCAAGTTTATTGGCAGGACTGAACACACAACGTTCCATTGCAAATCTGCCCCAATTTATCAATGCTGCACACTGTTCCAGGTCTCTGTCACAATGCAAGCTTCATATTTCCGGTAGAGAAGAAAAGGAAAAGGCAGTTTTTTCTGATATGGGGTCTTTGTTGTGTTTTTTTCTTATATTTATAGCTCTTGAAATTATGTGTAAAGAATGCAGCTGGCTGATGTCAGCCACCTGTACCCATGTAGCTTTGCTCAGAAACTACTGCCCAGTTTCAGGAGCTCAGTGCTCTGTTGGACAAATCCAAATCCCAAACTTAGGACCATTGCTTAGTGATTGTCAGTAAAGCAGAAAGTAGCTGATCAGAACTCCACTGTGTCACTGCCAATATCTACTGAGAGCCCTGAACTCCCCCTCCTTGAAAAGGGGGATCAGTCTATCAGACCAGGCAGGGAAGAGGAGAAAGGAAACACTCCTGAGAAAAAACTGAGGCCGTGGTGAAGACAAGGAAGAGAAAATGAATAAGCTGATCCAGGAGATTTTACAAGAAGTCTGTGATACCTAGCTAAAAATGGTATCTTGAGGACTTTGCTTAAGAACGTTGCACCTAGGGATGCTGTCTACTGATCCTCTTCCTGCTCCCTTCCCTTTATCCTCATTCTGCATTAAGTAAAGATTATTTAAAATCAGAAGAAAGAATTAACTCTGAGGACTATTCCATGCACAACTTAGTTAGGAACAGCCACTTCAGCTGTTCCAGTTTGATGTGCCCACTTGAGCTGACTCAAGTCACAGCTGTAACCAGCTCACCTGAGCTGTTCCTTGTTGTGGCTGTATCAAATCCCTGTGCAGTCAGTGCCTTTCGACAATTCTCTCACTCAGACACCTGTTTCTTTCATGAGCCAAACATTCAAAAACCTTCCTCTCACTCTGCACTGATCTGGATTCTGAAACTTGATCAGCTTTTCTTCATCAACACTTTTCCTTCACCCTCTGGCACAGGGAGGGTTTATCCCTTTTGGCTGGCACAGTGACAGGTCCCAGAAGCTCATCCCACCTCCTCTGGCATCTCTGAACCCCTCTGTTGACCCTTCCTGCCTGTCTGGGTGCTTGGCTCCATCTCCATCACGTTCCAGCTGGACTCAGTCACTCCTGAAACAAAAAGGCACTTCAGAGAAGCAAAGAACAGGGCAGGAAGAATTTCTTACACCTTAAAAAACATATATGGGACTGAAACCTCAATTACCATATTATCATAGAACCGTTTGGGTTGGAAGGGACCTTAAAGGCCATCCAGTTCCAACACCCTGCAATGAGCAAGGACACCTTCCACTATCCCAGGCTGGTCTAAGCCTTGTCCAACCTGGCCTTGGACACTCCCAGGGACGGGGCAGCCACAGCTTCTCTGGGCAGCCTGTGCCAGGGCCTCAGCACCCTCACAGGGAAGAACGTTTTCCTAGTATTATATATATAA
>VXAX01006651.1:141787-183065 GCA_013399835.1 Leptocoma aspasia | reverse complement strand
TATATGTTATAATACATACTACTATATATTATATACACTGTAATATAATATAGGTTATATATATGTGTATATATATGTATATATATGTGTGTATGTGTGTATATATATATACACACACTATATTCAGTAAAAACTACATCAATTACTCCTCTATTACCAAAGACTCGTAACTATCAACTGTTTGAAGAATTGTTACAAACATTTTACAGAGACGATAATAAATAAACGCATTTTCGCAGGCTGGAGAGAGTGCAACAGCTCCCCCTAGCGACCGCCGCACCGAGCACAAACGCGGCTGGCGCGCGTCCTGGCGGCTGTTCAGCCTTTGAAATAAACCACGTGAAATAAACCACGGGAAATAAACCACGGGAAATAAACCAGGCGTGTTCCAAGCGCCCTCCCGGCGGAGCGGGGAGCGGCGAGGGCAGCGGGCAGCGCGGGGCGAGGCGGAGCCCCCTCAGCGCCCGGGCACAGCTGAGGCCCGGCCGCGCCATGGCGGCCGCCCCTGAGGGGCCGCGGGGGGCCCGGCCCGCCCGGATCCCGCGTGTTCCCCCCGGGAATGGAGGCTGTGTGTGTCCGTCGCTGAATGCCAGCTTCCACCGGCTGCGAAACGCCGCCGAGGCCAGCCAGCCCGACCTATGACCCGGCAGCAGCGCCCCGACACCAGCGCCACGTCCCGGCTTTCCTTCAACACCTCCCCGGGCAGCCCGTTCCAATGTCTAATCACCCTTTTTGTGAGGAAATTCTTCCTAATGTCCAACCTAAACCTCCCCTAGCACAGCTTAAGGCTGTGTGCTCTCGTCCTGTCACTTAGCTGGGAGAAGAGCCCGATGTCCCTCCGCCCTCCTTTCAGGGAGTTGTAGAGAGCGATGAAATTTCTGGATAAAATCAACCACCCCAACTCCCGCAGCTGCTCCTCGTTCACACTTGTGCTCCTGCCCCTGCACCATCTCTGTTAAAGTAATAAGGATGTATTACCTTCCTCGAAATTCAGCAGGCTGAATTAAAACCCAGCACATCAACAGAAAATTAGTGGGTTTGGCTCGGTTAGCGCTTTTGGCGCTCTGGATCAGGTCACTGAAGAAATCAGCAACAGGGGTATAAGCTGGAAGGGGGACTAAGCCCTTGATTTAAATTTAGTTTTAAAAACTGATTTAAATGTATTAAACTGAATTTGCTACAGTAAGATTACTCAGCTTCTCTCATATAATCACACAATACTTTCTCTGTAAAACAGTTTAAGACTCTTGCAAAAAGAGAATGGCAAATGTATTGATCAGGGAGAAATTGATGAAGAGGATGCTGGTTCCATATGTCAGGAGGCGTTATTAAGGAAATGTTTCAGTTCCCTTAGTACAGGTTAGGCATAAAATTTGTTCTTTGACTTGCTACACTTCTAATGATAGAATAAATACACAAGGAAAAATACCTGACAGTTTTTACAGCCCTTTTGAAATCTGGGGAAATGTGGCAATCTTAGGAGCTAAAATGTGGGTGGAGAGGAAGGAGGAAAATAAACGGGAAGACTTTTTAATATTGCGATGTGATTTTTCTCATTTTTGGAGAGATAACAGAAATTGGAATTCATTTTCTGTACATACATCTGTGGTAATGTTCACATTTAATACATAAAACTTAGGGTGGACTACCAAGATGAACCAGAGAATGGCTCTGCAGTGAAGTGTCCACTTCACAGAGAAAAACCTGCACTTCTTATTCTCATTCTAATAGAATTTAGAAACTAAACAACTTGTGAATGCAACAGAAAAAACAAGACTGAACAGCCACCTTGGAAACCCTTGTAATAACTGCAGAGCATTTCCAGCATAGCAGAGCGCTCCATTAAATATTTTTAAACCCGTATTTTGACAGTCTTTGAGTATATCTTATAGCTTGTCACTTACTTCTCTGCCTTTTTGTAAGTAACTGACTTTGTAAGTTACTGTATTGTAAGTAGCTGACTCATAAGCCAAACAATGTTAAATGACAAAAAGTGGTTAGCTTCAATGAAGGTCCTTCAGGTGCAAGTGTGGCAAAATGCACACAATACAGGACTCTGACAATTTTAAAGGTTGAACAAATTAGCATACTTAACAGAAATCATCCAATTAGAGGAACAGTTAATTAAGTAATCCCCCCTTTTGGTTCTGCCCCCCACTGAAGCCCCCCCAGCTTCTAGCCCCACATTTATTATATCTACAATATCTGGAAAAAAAAAAGCATCCTTGGTTCACTCTAGAGGAAAGACTAAGATTCTAGGCAGGTTAGCTTGCTGTTCTACAATCTAAGAGAAAAGGTAGGAAAAGGACTTGAGTTAGTAAAGGAGCTATATAACTATATAATAGTAGTCTACAGAGCTACAAATTTATGAAAAATGTATAAAAAATANAGCTTCTAGCCCCACATTTATTATATCTACAATATCTGGAAAAAAACAAAGCATCCTTGGTTCACTCTAGAGGAAAGACTAAGATTCTAGGCAGGTTAGCTTGCTGTTCTACAATCTAAGAGAAAAGGTAGGAAAAGGACTTGAGTTAGTAAAGGAGCTATATAACTATATAATAGTAGTCTACAGAGCTACAAATTTATGAAAAATGTATAAAAAATAAAAATCTTTTTGGCATCAACTTTGCCTAGACAGTAGACAACATATGCTTTGTAAACATCCGTGGCAAACAAAGCAAATGTTTTTAAACTTGCTTTTAGTGCAGTACATCTCCAAACAATTCTGTAGTATGCATTTGGATTGTCCTTTTCCAGATAAGTAATTTAGCTATGACTTTATCATAAAGGGTTAAAAACTTTTTAACCTAGCTCCTTTTCTGCTGATGTGCTTTTGTTTGTTTGCAAGGAAATTGCCTCCAAGGTCCAGCTGAAGACTACAAGAAATTTTTCTTCATGAGAAATGGAATAGAGAATGTGACTGTATTCGAATTGGTAACCTGATTTGGAGGATGACATTCTTTTGTCAAGGGAATTATCAGAAATACATTAAATGATATCTAGAAAAAAAGTGTTGAGAGATGTCCCTAAACAACATATGGCTTCAAAGATAATCAAATAAAATTTCAGGCACCTATAACTTTTTCAAATTTTTATTATATTGCATAAGCTGTAACATTTTACAAACCTTAGTTACATTTTCAGCAACAGATACACTGATACTGTAGTAAATACAGAGATGAAAAGACACCTCTGACAAAATATAAAAAGGTAGAAATACTTAAAACCAGGATGCCAAATATCAAGAATGTTTTACATAAACAATATCCATACTATTTGAAAATAATTGCCAAGGTCATATTGTTGAACGTAAGGCTCCAGAATTCAAGGTGGTGAGCACAGTCAGTGCCATGAGCTCACCTGCCTTGCAACATCCAGAGCCAGCCTTTGTATGAGTAACACGCTCCAACGAGCACTAAAACCCGCCTTTCTACACAGTGACATGTAAAAATAGTACTGTTCTAACGTGCACTGAAGCGCAACAAGTGCTTCAAAGGAACTAAGTCAGTTAAAGTACCAGGATGTTTTGGGGAGGGGGGATATAGGAATGTTCAGTAAGTCCTAAAACTGACTGAAAAGATTCATTTGGTAAAACAGTTTTCAGGCTGAGAGTGCTAGCACAACAAGAAATGACAGAGTTTTGCCCTGCCAGTCTTAAAAAACCTAAGCTTTTTTTTTTTTTTTCTCCAGAACACAAATGAATACTGCTTTAAAAAGAAAACGAAACTCAGATTCAAGTCATTTAAACCACCTTTCATATAAATTTTTTAAACATAAATGTAGCTGCCTACTGTTAGAAGTGTGGCACAAAGTATTACAAATTACTATGAAAGAATCCTCATCTTTAGCTTCGTAGGCATAGTACTGTGTTTTCATAAAACCACTGAATTAAAAAAAAATTTGAAAAAGCAATTAAAAGACAATGCAGGTTGGGCTCCAAATTGAGATAAAAATTGGTTCCAGAAAATAAGAATTACGTACCCATGTCCATACACTTTGTGCTGCTACTGGCAAGCAAAGTTAGCAGCTGAAAAAAGGACTTTCATCACTATAATAGTGTTTACATATAAACATATGTTAATTTCGTTTTTAAAGTTAATATCCCAGTCAGTTTCATACCTGTAAATCCAGCGACTTCAAGATGCTTGCACTTGATGCACAAAGTTGAATCAGATCCCGTATGAGCATTTTTAAAAGACACTACTGTTCAGATTGCTAAAGATATATTTTTTAAAATTCTTTTCAAATATAAAATACAAAAACCAGGTTTTACAACAACTACCATCATCATCAACATGCAGAAGTCAGTATTCCAACATAAAAAAAACACTAGACTGCCTCTTAAAATATTGTAAAAGCTATATAATTGTATGAATTCAGGGGTTTTTTGGCTAACAGAAAAAAAATCATAATGTGCTTTTCAGATAGTCAGGTGTCCCACTGATAAAATAAGTCTGATGAAAGAGAAAGGCACTTCCGCAGGCTAATTTATCTCCAGGTTTTCCTAATGTAAAGTACTGGACAACAGATGTAGTGCACTGCCTTTTCATTTGCACAGTGTTTGATCAGTAGCGTTGTGAAACTTGGTCACTTTTTTTACTAACAAGGATTTATACTGGTGCCCGTTCATTTCATCCTCTTTGGTACAATTTACTGCATAAAAACAAAGGAGACAACTAAACATTCCTACATCCTGGATTATTTTTGGTGCATCACCTCTAGATTTATAGTGGTAAATAATGTCCCTAATCAACACATCATTTTTACTTTAAGGTTTGTAATAACAGAGTTCTATTTTCTGACCGTATTATAAAGACTTTTTTTCTCTTAATCAAATGTGATTTTTAAGTGACTCCCCCACCTTTTTTTTTCATCTATAATATCTAGCATTTGGTAACAACCTAAAAATTACTGTCAATGCTTAAAAATATATGTACATAAATAAGGGCTTTTCTTGCAAAAGCTGACGACAGCTCAAGAAGTGCCTTGTGAAGAACTGAGACGTAAGCCTTGCAAACATTTGTGTTCTTCAGAAAGAATTGATTCCACCAAAGCACAAACACATATCAGCTTGCAAACTAGCATCAGAAAGAAGCTGTATCCTTTCCAATTTTCCCTACTCATTCCTCTCTCTTTAGAAGGGGCTCCCAGACATGGCCCCCTTCTTGTTCTCAAGGTAAGCAACCTCCAGAGTCAAAGAAGTCAAAACCTCTGAATGTTTCCCCAGCCTTTCCAAGAGCTGTGTGCCACGAATCCTTGTTAATTTCTGTATAGGCCTAATTCTGGCACCAGCATTTTAACAGTCTGTTAATGCCACAAAGAACCAACAGAAAAAAAATCTTAAAAATAAATTCAGTAATTCCTATAAATTCATAAGTTTAAATCATATAGAGAAATATAGAAAACCATTAGCTTGACTACCAAAACAAACTTCATTGTGACATTCTGTCTTCTCCACATGTTACACATCACATAGAATTTTTTGTGGAATTAAAATTTTTAGAGCTCAGCATAGTCAAACTCCTCTTTTTAATTATCTGAAACAAAAAGAATTCTAATCTCTAGCAGGCAATACAGGTTTTTCCAGTGCATAAATTCCAACATACAGCTGGAATGTGAAGACTGAGATAATATATTCTGAAATATTCTGTATGAATATAAATCATAATAATTTTAGTTGAATTTCTAATCCTTTTTCTTTAATGACCAGATACCTACTCTGTCAGAGAATGAGAACTACGGAGTGCCAAACTTGTTTCCTTTGAACTCACGTAAATAAAGCTATTTATAGTATACTGTAGTTTTTGATGATACAAGTAAGTTTGAGAAATTAGATCTTTTTGGTATGTACAGTGAAAAATGTATTTTAAAAACCTGAAATAGTACTGTAGGTAAACAAAATTTCAAGTAAAGACACATGAACTTAATATGAATTCCTCAAAACCTTTAGCTTGTTAGGGATTTTCTATTATGTTCAACAGAATGTATAATAATCTCGTGATGAAAAGGGAGCCATCAGAACCAATGCAACTCTGCAAACAGGGCAATACTGAACCCCAAGAGCAGCTTTCAGAAGAAATGTGCATATATAAATTGATTCCTACTAATGTACACAACAAAGCAAAGGATGAAATTATCAATATCTGGGCCTAGAAAGTCACATAAAAATCCAATAGAACTGCACATTAAAAAAAAAAGTTTTTGTGAAAATGTGTTTGGTATTGGACAACAAAATTCCTGTTACCTAGAAAGAGAACCAAAGGCATGCTAATATGACAAGCCATCTTTACATCTGAAATAGATGAATCATAATTAAACCTCTTTTAGGTTCTTTAGGCCAATTTAGTTACAGATTTATTTGCACACTGTAGTGGTTTGGCCCTGGCTAGATGCCAGGCACCCACCAAAGCCACTCTTACCAATCCCTTGCACAAAGTGGAGGAGAGAAAATAAAATGAAAATACAAAGTGAGGCAAGGACTGGGAGAGATCACTCACTGAATGCTGTCACAGGCAAAACAGACACACTCACCTTGGGGATATTAACTGAATTTATTACTGACAAAACCAGAGCAGGATAACGACAAGTAAAATAAATCTTAGAAACACCTTTCCCCCACCCCTCTCCCTCTTTCCCAGCTCTACTTCCTCCCTGCAGTGACACAGGGAGACAGGAATGGGTCAGTTCAGCACGTGTGGTTTCTGCTGCTGCTCAAGAACAAGTCCTTCCCCTGCTCCAGTGCAGGGTCCCTCCCACAGGAGGCTGCTCTCCATGAACTTCTCCCACTCGAGTCCTTACTCAGGAGCAGCAGTTCTCCACAAACTGCTCCAATGCGGCTCACTCTTCCACAGAGTGCAGTCCTTCAGGCACAGCCTGCCTCCAAGCTGTGAGTCCCCCACAGCCCCACAAGTACGAGCAGGAAACCTGCAGCATGTATGGGCTCTTCTCTCCACAGGTCCTGCCAGGAGCTTGCTGCAGCAGGGGTTTCCATGGGTTCACAGCCTCTTTCAGGCATCTTCCACAGGCTGCAGGTGGATACCTCCACTCCATGGGTTGCAGGGGGACAGGTGCTTCACTTTGTGTATTGGGTTTGGGTGGCCAGATTTTGATAGTGGGGGCATCTACAGGGGTGGCTTCTGTGAGAAGCTGCCAGAAGCTTCCTCGATGTCCAGCAGAGCCAGTGGCAGCAGCTCCAGGACAGAGCCGCTGCTGACCAAGGCTGGGCCAATCAGAAATGATGGTAACACCTCTGTGATAACAGATTTGAGAAGGAAAACACGTTATTGTGCAGATGTAACTGTGGCCAGAGAAGAGCAGGGTGGGAACATGTGAGAGGAACAACTCTGCAGACACCAAGGTGAGTGCTGAAGGAGAGGGAGGAGGTGCTCCAGGCACCAGAGCAGAGATTCCCATCTGTGATGGTGATGCCCATGGATATTGGGTGTGGCTGAGCTGGAGTTCATTTCCCATAGCAGCCTTCCCAGCACTGTGCTTTGCACTGGGAGCTGGAAAGGTTGATAACACTGTTGATAACACACCAGTGTTTTGGTTGTTGCTGGGCAGGGCTGGCACAGCATCAGTGCTGACTCTCAACACTCCCTGACAAACAGCAGGCTGGGGGGTGGGCAAAATCCTGGCAGGGGACACAACTAAGCCAGCTGACCCAAATTAACCAAAGGGATATTCCATACCATGTGACATCAGCTCAAATATAAAAGCTAAGGAAAGGAGGAGGAAGTGGGGGCATTTGTTATTTACAAGGTTTGCCTCTGGAGCAACCACTACACGTGTTGAAGCCCTGCTTCCCAGGAAGCAGCCACACATTGCTTGCTGATAAGAAGTAGAGAACAAGCCTTTTTTTTTTTTCCCCTCTTTGTGCACATGCAAACTCTTGCTTTTGCCTTAGCAAACTGCTTTATCTCAATCTAGGAGTTGTGTTCCATCTTATTTTCCCTCCCCTGTCCAGCTGGGAAAGGAGAGCGATAGAGCAGCTTGATGGGCACCCAGCATCCAGCCAAGGTCAACCCACCACACACACCACCACCACATCTCAAACTTAATTTGCACTTTCATACTTGTGAACTCAATAGGAACATTTTGTTCATGAAGCAAATGCTCAGTTTGGACTGATGCATTGCTTGTACCATCCTGGTCACCTTCCATATTCTTCTAGAAACTGCACCAGACAACTGACAATCCCAACACAACAGACATATTTCACAGTAATATTTCCTGAGTAAATGTTCCCAGAAGCCCAGCTGCATAGGATACTTCCCAACTCTTGAGTGTACTACAGGGCAGGCAACCAAGCACCACTCACATCACAATTCAAATATAGGCATTGTATGTTTGGGTCTTGGTACAGACCCTTAGCCAAGCTCTAAGGGAAATATTTATAAAGCCTTTTTAGGATGATTTATAATCAAACTGCCAAAGCCAAAATGCTGGAACTTATTTCACCAGGGAAACAGCCTCAAAGCCACAGAAATACATTCTGTTTACTATATGAAGCACATTAAGAGATGCATCCATTTTTCTGTTAGCCAAAGTTGAAATGATCACTTTGACAAGATGAACATTAAAATTAAAGAATATTCTGATGGCCTTCCCTTCCTCTATACATATCTTAATTACACTTCATGCATTCATGACTTTTGGTAAATTTAACTCTAAGATGAGTCATAAATAGTATTTAGATTGCATTATAGACCAAATTTTGCAATCTGCTGTCTCATGCTCATAACCCTCCCCCCAACTTTTAAAGCCTGTTTAACTCCTCTGCAAACCTAGACAAAAGCAGCTCAGGCTGGTAAAATGTAGGCACATAAACCTCAAATCATCTCCCGTTGTTTTAAACATGAAATAAAAAGCAACAATGCCAAGCTTTCCTGCTCAAGAAACTATTTCCAAGGCGTAATTTGTCTAATCTTGCACACTTCTTCATCACAGGCCAAACTCTTGCTTATAAATAGGCAGAGATTCAAGGCTGTATTCTGGAGCACAGCTGGCCCAACAGCATGCAGAAGAGCAGATGTTCACTGACAAAGAAGCCAAAATAAGACACTGGGATCAGGAGGAGCTGCAGCTTCAAATGCTACCAGAACCAGTCCTTTTCTGCTGGATGTGGACCCTTGATAGCCCATGGCAGTCTTCAACATCCATGGGCCAGAACAAAGCAGATTTAAACAAAGCAGATGGGCAACATCTTAAGGTAGTGGGGCCCATGAACTGCAGCGGCCACACTTGTACACTTCCCCTTCCCCCAGTGTTGTATGGAATTGCACATGGATGGGCACACAGGGAGGGCAGTAATGCTATAGAGCTCTGCTGATAAATCCAACAGAGCTCATCTGCTGGTGTCGTGGGACCAAGGGATGAAACATTTCACATTATACAAAGAAGTAGTAACAGATCCCTAGAAAAGTTCACATATAAAATACTGTACAGATGGTCACATTGGTTAGGAACAAGGCTGAGGAATGGCTTTAACTAGGCTACATTAGCAACAAGTACAAAAAAATTAAATCGTGTGCCTACATTTCTCACTGTGCATTCCCAAAGACATGTCCAAGAATGACAGGCTAAGTAAAATGTGGGCCTTCCTCATACTGCCAGTAAAATTAGGAAGTGGAAAAGTTTAATAGTAGTATTTCCCTGTTTTCAATTTACATGGAATATCAATTGCCCAGCTGAAGTTTAGTGGCTCAATCTGTATGTTAAAAAAGGAAACTTTTCTTGATACTAGAAAACAACATTTCCCTTGTAAACCCAACACTGCAGAATTACAGAAGCAGGCAAGAGGTCAACAACCAGCAGGGAGAGCAACAGCACAAAGCACACTGTGTTTTAATTTATAGGAATAAGCGGCCTCTCCTCTCTTTTCTTCCAGATATTGGTTTTGCTATCTCTTTTCATGAGAGGTGGTCTATCCCTTTTTTTAGCAGAAGGGATACCAGATTCATGACTTCCTGGTAGAGATTTTTTCCTTAGACCTTCCTCATGATGCTGTTCTAGGACTGGCCCATTCCCTCCTTCCGTAATGTGTCTCACAGCCTGGTCCTCTGGAGTGCAAACAGTGGTCCCACTTTCACTGCTACTCAGATCCAGATCTTCCAAGTAAAGAATCTTAGAATGTGGCATACTTTTAATGAAAGTTTTCTCTCTTTCCAGTTTCCTGTTAGGATGATGCTCATTCATGTCCACACCGGAGTCCAGACTGGTATCATTACTCTCAGTTTTTTTGCCCTTTTTCAGATCTATGAAGGAATGCCTCACTTGAGCAATTGGCTTTCCATCCAGGGACACAAACCACGCTCGAGGATGCGGAGACGGTTTTCCTTTAGAGAGTTCCAGCAATGTCTGTTCCGAAATCCCTTGAAGTTCGGATGAGAACGGAGTCATTACAACTGCTTCATTCAATGTCCCAGGAACAGAGACAGACTCCAGTAAGCTGTTGGTGTACCGGCCCCAGTTGGATGTTTGGGAAGGTAAGCCCTCTTCACCATCCAGGGCACCGTTCCCATCTCTGCAGGCAGAAGGCTGGGGATGAGAGTGCACTGGCATTTTGGGGAGTGTTTGCATGTAACTGTCACGATTCATGGGTTCCATCATGGGGCCATACACCAGCTGCCCTTTCCTCGGCAAAGTTGCTGATTTAGCAGGATGCAGCTGTTCCGGGGAGTGGAAAAGGTCTGAGGTTTGAAGAATAGCAATAGGCTGATTGTAAATATGCATTAAATGTTCTGGGATATGGGAAAGCCCATACATCTCCTCTTTCAGTGAAAGGTATCTGTTTTGGTCTGGAATGTCCCTAGGAGCCTGGGTTATAGCACTGTTACTGTGCTTTGGCTGCTGTAAAAACCTCACTGCAGCACTAGGCTCCACTGAATGGGCTGAATTTCCTGCCTGACCAGTCTGACAGGATGACTGATAAGAAGCATTCTCTGAGTAGATTTTAAAATTGTCTTGTGATTTTCCATCTTCTGTGTCTATGGACAGCCTTCTTTGAGGGCTGTATGAAGAAATCTTCGGTGTATATAACTGTGACTTATCCTCCAGCTTTAAAGACCCTTTGACAGCATTGATGTGATTTATGTGAGTTGTTGATGTTGTCTGGTCTTTTTTTATGACCTCCAGCTTGGTTGTGTTTTTTTCCTTCTTCCGTGTCCGATGACATTTATCCCTATGCAAAAGAGAAGCAAAGTGACTGCAGAGCATATTAGGAAATACTGGACTGTTGACTACCAAAGCTGAAGGTTGGATTTTGGTTAAGAAGTTGTAGTGTAATTTGACATCACAAACTTAAAATGAAGTTCTGTAATGACTGTAATTTTAAAAACAAAATATTCAGCTACACATTACAGTTTAGCTAAGAAAACAAGTCTTAACCTCAAAAGACTATTTTATCAACCTCAAATTCTACTCATAATGAGCTCACTGGAACTTCTTTTGCTTACCTGCAGTAACAAAGAAGAACAGCAAAAAATCCAATGATAATGACAACAGTTCCTCCCAGTATGGCCGTAAGGAACACGGTGTGATAGGCTGTTATATCCTTGGAAACAGCACTAATAATGGATTCTAGATTATCAAACAAAACCAGACAAGCATTAGTTCTTAAAACCAAATGATTCCACTTGATGTGCAAAGCTAATAAACTGAACAGTACTTTTCCAGTGATTTTGTGTTCCAATGGCATTAAGTTCATCCTTCCCTTTCCCCCTTGCTATTTCAGCAAACTAGAAAATATACAAACAGGTTACAATATAATGACAGGTTTATCTCAAGCACTAAAGCCTTACCAAGACATCTGCTTCATTCCAGACAAATTGTATTTGTATTAATTGTCCAAACTAACTTAGAAAACTGGTCTACATTCTCTACTTAGCACTCTGTCAGAGAGTGCTATCTGTTTTTGCCATTAGCCACACTGTTTCTCTGATAGATCCCTTCATGTGAATTTACAGAACATGCAAGAAAATCACTGTAAGGACTCAAAGAAAAGTTATCCAAATGGTGAAGTTGCATGTCACTCCTCCCTTCCTGCTGTTAAATGAAGCAATCAAACTGACAGCCCTATGTGGGGCACTCAGCAATTGCTTGGCCAGTTGTTGCCATACCTCTTGCTCCAGGCAGTGGAGCTGCTATCCAGTAGCCCAAGTGCTGAGCAGTGTATGTCCACACTAACTGGCCATCCACTTCCTTCACCATTCCTAGCCCACGGTTTACCCAAGCACCTGGGGGAAAAAAAAAGGACAAAACATTGCACATGCCATGCAGGATTCTTCTGTACTCAAACCATCAGCAATTAGGCCATTACCAAAAATACACAAGGTCACGGGAAAAGCTGAAACTTCTGACCTAGCCACTGTGTATTACACAGCTTTAGCTAAACAGGCAAATTTCCTCTCCTGACAATTTCATTGCAATTATTTGCCTGTAGCCGTTTACTTTGAAGCAAAGCATCAACATTACTTACCAGAAGTAAACTTAATATGATTAATTTTCTATTAATAACTGTCTTTGACAGCTATGCACATAAATAATTTGAAAAAGCCTATTATATGACCTTCAGCACGCATGAAGGCCAAGATTAAAAAATGAGGGAGCAGGTAGCTGATGCATATGAACACAAGTTTAACATCAGCTAGCAGAACTTAGTGGGAAAACATTTTGAACTTATTAAGCCACAATAGGATAAACAATGTTTGTCTTGAACATTTCTCTCCTCCTCCCTGCCCCGAGGCTGTAACAGTTCAGTTAGCCCAAGGAAGTGCTATTGTTAGGACACAGGTCCCACACCATCTGTTTGGCAGCGCCAAGGAAAGGTATTATGGTGTGCCAGCTTCTACAATTAATAAAGCATCCATTGGGAGAGAGAGAATTATACTTAACTCACTTAATTGTGGGCCGTTTGTGAAATTCTAAGGACAGAAAACAGCCTCATGTAACCAGCCTGACATATTCAACCTGCAAATACTGAGAGGTAGGGAGATCCACCACCTTTTTTAAAACACCAATAATCAAAGTATAAAAACAGTATAGCTCATGCAAGCTGGAGCTTATATGAATGTCAATTTGATTTTCTTCCAGGACCCTTCTCTCAGCAAAGGAAAAGGAAATGTCTCCCAGCCAGGAGGCAAAGTGCTCACATGCACAGGCACACACAGAGAAAATACCATTTAGCAGTAAAACATGCTGCCTTCTCCTGGGGCTTGTGATGGCTGCCAGAGGGGAAAGGCAGCAGCAGCCACCTAGAGCTCGGCAAGTGCCTTCTCATTCGCCTGAGAAACCTTGTCCAGAGTCAGGAGTAATATCAGCAAACATTGTAAAACATGTAAAAATAATTTCTAGGTCTCCAGAAGTTCTGTCTTGACTGAACAAATCCAAAAGAAGCTATACAATGTTTGCTGTTCTTTTCAGCAAATTACATCTTCCCCCAATATACTCCATAGAAAATACTTGGTATTAAGAAAAAGTATTAAAATGTGCTTAATGAGTAAGCCCATTTTCTCTATGGTTTACTGCCATTCAAGCAGAAGGATTTAATTCTCAATTTAATGTTGAATGCAAGCTTTCTGTTTTTTATAATTCTATTAAAATCCACAAAGTACTTTTAGCACTAATGCAGCAAAATACTTCGTAAGAAGGAAGCCACACTCAATATGCATGAACAAATTCTGCATTTACAGCAGCTGGAGTATGATTACCAAAGCTCATCTTCCAGGAACAGTCTCAGTACTACTCCACTTGGAGTAAGCCCTGGGAACACTGCACAGGCAGTCCTGTGAAAGCAGTTTCTATCTTTTTCCTGCTGCATATGGGTCAGCCCACACCACATCACACACAGACCTGTTCCCTTGCCACTATCAGTGCTGACATGGGAGCTCTGATTACCATCATTACACATTACCCAAGGACTCCAGAGTTTTAAATTGTGTCAGTGTCCTGCTGGGGACATCCTGCACGCAGCATCTTGGAGGCCAGAGCCTCATTACTGAGTGCAGCAGGAGCTCTGCATTCAGCTCAGATGGGGGCCTGCTGCTCCTTATGGATGCTCTGGAATGCAGAGCTGAGGTGTTCAGCTGCCCCCAGTCACCAGAACCTTCACTAAAATGTGCCTTGCACAGTTATCTTGGGAAAAAGTCATTTTGCGTGTGTCAGACCAAAGGCAAAAAAAATAAAAGGAACATACTTCAGAATAAACATCCAGAAAGCGAATACAGTTGCAAATTTTTACTGTTAGACAGGCAGAAATGGGAGAAAAAGTACAAGTTATGCCCAAAAAAATTGCTATCTTTTTTCACCATCCTCCTTTCCCTCTCCTCAGCAAGCAGCAGGGAAGGCTCCATGTGAACAGGACACCTCAGAGAGCACCCATCACAAACAACTTGCCTTTATGGAGTCTCTGTAAAGTACATCCCATTGGAGAGGAAAAAACAACTGGTTTTATTGGGGTTTGGATCAGCATGCCATGCTCCTGGCTCCTGTTTCACTCCCAAGGCCAACATGCCTACGTAGGGATGCTGAGTAGGACCCTTACCACCCACATAAACACCTTTCACTGGTTTATATTCTAACCCCATCCTCTGCTGCTCCAGTTCTGTCAACTCCTTGTTTTAACAACAGTGTTGACTTAGCTTTGTTTAGGGAGGTAAAACAGCTCAGCGCTGGATGAGCACAGGAGCTGGCAAAAGTGGCTGTGGCAGTAAGAAATTTAAACCCTGGGTGATATTTTACCACCTCAGACTAAAACCCTTTCTTTGAAGAAAAATGCCATCTCTTTCCACCAATTACCCCTCTAAAGTCTTCTAGGTGTATAGACAGACTTAATCTTCTATGCCAAAACTTATCCTATTTCCTTTTTCCCCACAAGATAGCCTGGCCAAATTTTATTAGCACATCCTTAATTCAAATCCATTATTTTGGAATCCATCCAATTCAAATCCACTATTTTTTTTCATTAAGGTGATCAGTTTCTTTCTTGAACATGTAAACAACACTTTGTTAGAGCTGGTGTCCCTCTCCTGCACTTCCAACTGCTGAACAAAAGCTTTTTGCCTTGATAAGGAGCAAGACCTTGGAGTGACCTCCTCACTCACTTGCATATTTGAAGCTTGTATATTCAATGTATATTCACATTTCAAGTGTGATGGTGACTGTGAGGTGCCATGTAGGACAATCAGGACACTAATGCACCCACACCTAATACAGGTCACCTAAATGGGTTACATGGACATAGCTCATTACTCACTCTTGACTAAAATTAGATGTGAAGGGATGACAAAAGGTTTAGAATGACTAATCCCCAGCCTCCTCTTTGCATATTGGAAGAACTATGTTGTTCCCTTGGATAACTCTTATTTCCCCTTCATTTCACTTTCTGAATTGTTTTTGTTAACTGAAGCAATATCTATTCCAGTTCTAGCATCAAAGGATCTTTAGAGCTACACTCTAGGAAACAAAGCATCCAAACCTTCAATTCTGGTTTGCTTTCTTTTAAGAGGGAATTCACAAAATTACTAGGCTTGAAATTTAACATCACTTAAAATATATGTTCTGTGAACACTCAGCTTCCCCTGAAAATAAAAATCCAGTACACTAAATGTAGGCAAGAGGAATGCTAATGAATTGTACCAAAGCTTTTTGAACTCATGAAAGCAGGGAAATACCTTTGAACAATTCAAGCTAGTCCATTGAAAAAAATGACCATCTATTGACCATCACCACATAGAATAGTGCCATCACTGTTCCATGACCCACAGTGCCCAAACCTACAGGCATGTGCTAGGAGGCAAAATAACAAATAACCCACTTACCAATTTTCATATCAAATGTCCAGGCAGGTACAGCATCTCCTGATTTTACAGTAGTGGTGGGAAGAGGAAGTGTAACCTGAATGGGACCATTTACATTCAGTTCTTTCCCAGCCAAAAGAACATTTACACATATGGCAGCCAGAGGGGTTAACTCCATGCTTTTGAAACCTGAAGGCAAGAAATATCTTGTAATTCTCCATTCACAATTTATTTTAAAATAAATAAATTAAGAATTAAGCTACTAAAGGCAAGTCTTCATCCACATCCAGCTACACAGTCAGCTGTTACCAACTTGGTCAAATAAAAATCAACATTACTTTTCTTCTGAACTTTTAAAAACTTATAATTAAAACAAAACAGAGTCATTTCTATAGCAATGCCATAAGAGAAACCCTTTTGCAGCATCTGGGTTCTATGCTGACTATAGAACTAATGATGAGGCAAAACTTGTTTTGGGGTGGGGGAGGAAGGGTTTTTCCACTCAGATAATCAGATTAAAAAACACCTAACTGATGTGAAATATAGATCATACAAGAATTTTGGTATAATGACAGTGTACATAACATTGAGTGAAACTGAAAGCATATGGAACCTCTCCTGCAAGGATTAATTTCCTAATTTGGCAGCCAGAATTAACTGAATAGTTAATCATGAGGCTTGTCAAAGCACTCAGAGGAAATGTTACATTTACAAAGCAGTCTGAAAGTTTCTTTCCTTTGTTTTCTTTTCACCAGTTTGCAAATGCTCCAGAATGCCCAGTATGACAGGATGGTGAGAGAAGCTGAAACAGAATCACTAAGTAGCAGAATAATGTTAAATCTATGCAGCCTGTTAGAAGCTGGTTGTGAGAGAACTCCTGGCACATCAGATATCAATTAGCTTCCACCTGCCCTGAAAGGAAGCTTATTCCTTTAGGGGTATATGAATAATTTAAAACACATGCCAGACAGATTGAAGGGAAAACTCAAAGAGGATAAACACTGCTTATTCTCCTATGCTTCTTTCCTTCTGCCTTCCATTTAAAGAGGTGAAATATGAGCTATATGAGATAAGAAAGATTTTAAAATATCTATGTCAAAATATCAGTATATATGCTGCCTTTAATGGAATGAAAATTAAAGCATGGAGTATGATGAGTTTAAATAAGCCATGTGGTGCACTCTTCCTGCACCACGATGAATTTAAGAGCCTCATGGCTTCAGATCCACTGGGAATAGAAAGAAAAGAACAAAAGAAAGATGGAAAGATGCACACAGTACAGCCTACCAGAGATTACTGTACTTATGCAAATTAAGAAACTATCTGATAGAATGACAAATACTAACAAAATCCAATGGTGTAAGAGCAGAGTTACAACTCATGAAACCACTTAGTGCTTCTCCAGTGAAACAGATGCACAGAAAACATTATTACAACTGTGCTCTGTACACACAGGGACCACTTGCCCAGACTGACTGACTGTGAGCCAAGCAGGGGGCTCCAGGCAATCTTTGTGCTGGGTGTAACACCCTAGAACCAATCACTCCAGTGAAAATGCAGAAACTCCACAGCTAAAGTTAATTGCTGCTGTTTCACTGATTTCTTTAGGTTCATCCACTGTGCAGTCTGGCTATAAATGCATTTTTAAAGTATTCACTAAACCAATTCCACAGCCTCATGAAATCCTGAGCATACATACGTATACTTATATATAAATGTAAAAAGCAGACTCTGAAGTTGGATTTCAGTGCAGCAGGATATGTTCTCATACTGCATGGACCAAAATAGAGTAACCCTGATTGCTCACCTGATGTGTTTATAGCTTACTCCTCTGAAACAAAGCGTCCTAATCTAATACAATGGAAGCAGGTTCAGGCCCTCTTAAATTAAGCATGGTTTTCTGAAACACTGTGCACTCATATGCATTATAATATTATAATCTTTCTTTGTAAGAATTCCTAAGCATCATATTCACATACCTGATTTATTTAGAATAATTCCCGTTGTATAGAGAAAGCTGTCCACTTTCAAAAATTGCTCTGGCACTGTCAGATAGGCTGTAACATTTGCAATATGATTTGTTGGAAGCTTTATTAAAGATTTTGGAAACTGAACACTCGGTTGAGATTTGGCATCTGTAAAAGAGTAATATTTTGTCTTAGCCACAGTAAAACAGACAAACAGTGTTTTTATTACCCTTCAGAAATCCACTTAGCATAACGATCTGTTTTCACCCATTTTTTCCATGACTTGTGTATTTCCAGTCTAGCACTTGTCACAGCCCCTCATACAGCCACATAATTAACAGAAAATCTGGCTTTAAGTTGATATATTATATGAGAATGAGATGATGCTTAATTCTTTTTCATGTGGGTACAGATGGCCATCACAAAGTGTTTAGTTACAGTCTGCATACACAGAACTTACCAGACAGTTTTCCAGTAATTAAGACAGTATCTTCAAACAGCCATATATTAGCTTGACTTTGTGGAAATAATGAGAGTGTCACAGATGAGTATACTGTGGAAAATGATAATATCTGTTACACTGTGCATCCAAAAAAAAAATCCTCCAAGGTCTCCAAATCTAAAGAACTATTGAACAGAGCAGTTAATAAATCAGTGAGCATATGAAGGCTAAACAAATCACTCCCGTCATCCAGAGCAGCTATTTTAGTGTTTAGGCAGAAAGACCTCTGTTGAATGTTTGCTGCTGTTTCACAAACAAGTGACTAGAATTCCTGAAAATCTCTTTTTTGAAAAAAGATCATGTGCCTTTTTAAGAGCATGCAGTAGTTAAACAAGAAAACCTGCGAGGAAACACTGCTGAAGCAGAGCTGTAACAGGTTCTACTTGTCTTAGAGGACAAAAAGCATTGGTGCTCCAAGAATGACTGAGGTCAACAAGATTTTTGTCAGAACACATTAACAGCTCTTTGCTAACTCGAGGCAAAATGTTTCTAAGAATTCACTGTGTGTCACAACATAACTCACTCAGATTTTAAAAGGGCTATTTTCTGTTTTAGAGTAATGAGAATTTTGACGAGTTTAACAGACCGTTCACCCTTAGATCTGCATTGACAGGCACCACCTCCCTTGACTGCCTTCACTGAGTTGTGTTCAGCTGACAGCAACTACCCAGACAGCTTAGGACTGAAATTTAATTACTGCCAGATACAGTTTAATAATAGGACTGTAAGACGCTTACATACTTGGCATTCTCGCAGTCTTCCAAGGCAAAGGTGTCAGCAGGTAGCCATCCTTGTATGAGACAATAGTTAAGCTTAATCCTAATTTGTAGGGGACTTTTATTAACACTGCTCCATTGTTTCCAGTAAGAGTGGAATTTGTCAGGGTGTAGTTAACAAACACCTCCACCACCGCTTGTCGCAGGTACTGATGGCTGATGATGTCATTTACTTGAACTTTTAGCGTAAAAACAGATCCTATTGGCAAAAAGAAAAACAGGAGGTCATGATAATACATCTCAGCTAGAGACCATAATTTTGTAAAGAAGTCCTGGAGTTCAGGTCTCTGCTATTCATCCCCTGCACACTGGATCTCTGTCTCTGGCCAGAGAGCTAACCATGCAATTATATATCCCAGAGAAGGGGAAAACAAAAAACCTTAAGACGGGGCACAAAGGTGTCAAAAAGTGTTTATCAAACTCAGCAAATATAATAACTTACCAGTTAAAAAATAATTTGAAGCCAAATTACAAAGCAACCTTCCCCATTTTGTTTAAGCTTAAAGAATACATCTGTGACAATGTGAGGTTTACTGTGCTCTGCAATATATCACACTGATAACACAGATGGTCTTGTTATCCAACCCTTGGCTTGGGACACACATTTCAAGATGCACCTTGAGTTTGTAAAGGCAGAGAACCTGATGTCTACAGACAGTGGGACAACACATTTACATTTATGTGTGTAACATTATTATAAAGAAACCAAATGCATCCAGACACTATTTTAAGCTACCATCTCCCACCAGACTTGCACTGGGCTACTTTTCACCTTCCTACATTGCAACTTCTGAACAGTGTTTCTCTACTCTAATGAGGGGATCTGATTGTACCATACCCAGTGTCTTGCAGAGATCATAATTACAGTGACTAAAAAGTACGTTGAAAATAAACAATCCACTTGAACAAAAGTCTCAAGGTGCTCTGAATCACACTGAATTTCTCTCCCACCCTGATGGCAAATAAACTATTAGGGAGCCTTTTCACAGTATGTCAAAAAGGGACAGAATTCCACATTATTTCCAGAATAGAGTTAATTTGTTGTTAGATATTAAAATATCTATGGATCACTGTTAAAAATATTCTAACTAACAAATTTTCCAGTATTTTGGTTACAGATTTACTACTATTCAATATCACTGCACTACTTTGTATCCTAATACTTTCAAATACATTCATCATGAATATGTGTTTCTATTTAGGTCAAATGTCAAGTTAAGTCATTTGAAATGTATCTACCCAAAATCATACTTCAATTTCACTGTGTTATCCCCACTATAATTGAGATTGACATTGCACCAAGAGATTAGTACCACTGACCTTGATTTAAATGAACAGGTCTTGAGGACCCAAGTGCAATCCATCAAAAAAAACCCAGCATGTAGTGGAGACGCCCTCCAAGTTGGGCCTCTCTGAAATAAGTATTTATTTAGATCTATTGCACGCATGGAGCATATTGTATATTCATGCAAAAAAAATGACCTGCACATAACAAAAGCTGCACTGGCCTCATTTATTACTGTTTACCACATACACAGCAAAAACTTACCAGCTGTGCCAGACTGATTCTCTGCAATGTAATACAAAAATCTACATCTCCTTGGGCAAATTGATATGTATTTTCAGAAAAATAAAAGAAAAAAACCCAGCAGCACTCAAACGTATTTGACACAATTAATCAAAAAATGCACAATAATCTTGGAACAATGTCATCTGGTTTGTTTTTTTTCTTTCCTTATGTAAGATATTTCGAGAATAAAATTGCTTAAAATTGCTGTGCTAGAGGGATTTTAAATCATGCAATAATGGGGGGAAAAAATTTATGTCATGTCAGCAAATTACAGGCCCCAAACAGCTCCTCCAGGCATTGATCCAGTTACACAGCTACTAGCATCATTCAGTGGCTGCCAAAACTTGAAAAACAGGTCATTTGCCCCTGGCCAATGACTAGTTAAAAGGCTGCAGAGGAGAGGAAACAGGCTGTGTACAATATTATTATCCAGTAATCATTTGGAAGTCAGGAGTCTATCATGAAATGGTATTTAAAAGTAAGAAATGCAATGGTACAAGATTCAAGCTCATGCCAGTAAGAAGGAGTACCAGAAATGCCTGTTATAAATGGGTATTTTAATAGCTGGAATCAAGTTAGGGGAAAAAGAGCCTAGTTTTAACAGCTGAAATAAGCCATACAAAATTAAAACCTAAAATGTACTCAGAAAGACACATTCTTTCAATCATTTCATACTTTTAATGAGCATTTTCCATTTCCTGCTGACAAAGAGCCTAACAAGAAAACACAGGAGTGAGGGCAGATGCCACAGCCCTCCTCCAGCTGCTGGTAAATTCAAAGGCTGTTCTGTGCCAAACTATTTCTTCCTCTCATCTTCTTCAGCCACAGCCACATTAAACCCCACTTTATCTGGGTTCTAAAAAAAAAATAAAAAATAAAAAAAAGGAGACTCAACCCCTGCTCTGGGTGCCTTTGGCCTTGCCTTATCTCCCAACAAGAGGGAGTTGTGTCCTGCCTGCACGTGGATTTGCTAACATTAACTAGAATACGCTCTGCCAACAAGTCACTTCAAACTCCCATGCAATGGTTTTGGAGAGGCTTTTTAAAAAATTTTTCTTTGTGCTCCTTAAGAGTAACAGGACAGGAGACATGAGGACACATCGTTATACCTCTACCCAAATGCTTGTGAAATGATAAGATGTTAAAAATCCACGTGAAAAAAAGCCAGAATCCAACAGTGACAGCTTTCCACTCACACAGCCACGCTCACCATAGTTTTGCAGAGCAGTTGTTGCAGCCCAGTTAAAAAGTTAAAAGCAGGACATGCCCAGGGCCCCAGAGCTCAGACTTTGTACGCAGTTCTGGTCCTACAGCACTGATCATTTCTTTCCAACCTTGACATCCCCTGACCAGTCCCCTCCTCAAACCAACCCCCTCACAAGCCTCACATCCATTTAATGTGCAAATTTATCACTAATTTAATGGCATTCAGTTATTAACAATGTCACAGTAACATCCAAGATACCTAATTTGCAAAGAAAATACTGCCTTTCTTTTTCTTTTATGAAAATATTAATTTACAAGCCTTTAAGGACAATTTTAAGTCTCAACTATGATGGAAACTGCAGTACGATATTTTAATCACAATAAAATATACTGAAAAAAACCAATTCAGCTGAAAATAATGAACAGTTGGTTTGCTTTTTAACAAAACCAAAGCTGAAAACTTTAACAACGGCTGAACCTTGTGCTTTTTTCTGGTCACTGACATGTGCCAAACACAAGTGGGTCAGCTGTATCTCAGTATTAAACAGATTTGACAGAACTCCTACAATTAGAAGAAAGAACTCAGTCCTCGCTGTTGGGGGCTTTTTTGGCTGTTGTTTCTCTCTACAACTTGCTGGGAATCTACTTCTAGGGCTCTTGAAGGAGATTCTTTGCGTGAGTTCTTTGCCAGGGATGAAAAATGAGCGAGACTCACTGATTCTTGGTCTTTAGGTTATTGTTTATTTTTTTCTTATCTTGAGGTTGATATACTGTCTACACTAGACTCAGCATCACAGGAGCAAGGCGCAAAATGGACCTTGAGTTCTCAAAATCAAGGCTTTTTAAAGATATTTGACCTAATTACTGTTTAACACGTATCTTGTTTTTACTTTACTACCAATAACTTCTGTTAATCTACACACGTAACAATTATGTTGCTACTATCTCTAACCAATGACTTTGTGCTAACAATACTACAGAAAATGAAGAAGAAGGAACAAGAAGGAAAGGAAACCACACCCTAAATCCTCTATTTTGTCTCCCATTCACTCTCACACTAAAATCTTAAAATCTTAAATTCTTCACCCTGTGATAGATTACTACTACTACTGCTACATACTTAGTTTACACCTGTGTTCTCCAACTCATCTAAGCCTTAGCAATTTTTCTCTGGGACAAAGGTTAAAAACAGTGTCTGACTGGGGGTCAGAGCTCCCTGATACAAGCAGGGAAATGTTCCCTGTGCCCTGGATTCCAACACTCGCTAATTTGATTTGTGCTGCCTCAGAGGAAGGGATTCCTCTCTTGGCAGGTCCACTGGAAATGCCAGCTCCTACAGCAGTAAAATGTTTCTGATAAACCTTCATACACATGCAGCAGCTATTCAGACAAAGGGAAACGAGGCCTTCTACCACATTTAGCTACTTCAGAAAGGTCCTGGTCAGTAAAATTGATGACACCTCATTTCTTTGATAAAAAACATCTAATGCCTGGAATTTGGCTTCACATCACTGTCCTAACTCAGAAATCATATCACAGAATTAACCCAAAGAACTGCTTGGAATTGCAAGCTGGACACAAATGTAACAGTGCAAAAAAAAAAAAAAACTCAGTTGTGGTCCATGTAATTTGTTTTTAATTCTGTTTTTAATTCTGCAGACAAGGATGTCATCTGGTTACAATTTATGTGCGATATAATTAACAGGGTCAAGGCCAGAGCCCTCACAGGCACCATTATGTTCCACACTATGCATATCATTTACTGGGATATGGTGCTGCAAACACACACACAGGGCACATACAGGAAGAATTCCTACACGTTCTGCAACCCAGCCCTAAGCCCCTTTCCTTGTTCATCATCAAATTCCTATAGCCAAAGAGGTTCTGCACCTGGAAGGAGGCAGTTACTCTTCCCAAACACACAGACAGCTACCCAGTCAAGCAATTACCTTATGGGATGGACAGGAACTACAATCAAATTATTCCTTAGTTCCTTCCTTCAGGGGGGACTCCTCTCACCCTTGCCCAGAGATGTTTAAACCCATCAGAACAGGCAGAAAAGGCACACACTGATATGAGTTCTGTGGCAACTGCCTACACCAGGCTCCCTGCTAACCAGGCAGAAAAAACCCAGGCTGTGCCCTTACCTTGGTCTTAGCTGACTGAACAACCCTTTTCCCATCTTTTACATTCATAGAACACCATCTTTTTCTGGTTAACACAATTAGGGATGTGAAAGGTGCACTGGTCTGTGAAGAAAAGATGTGTAATAAGAATAAAGGGTTTTACTACACATCCAATATTGCAATGGGTATTGCCACGGAGGGTGGAAATCAATGAAACACATCTGGCTTCAGTAAAAAAAGGTCATACAAGAGCCACCCTCATCCCCACAAACACCAATGGCTACTTCTTAAAATTTCCTTAAAACTACAGTAACAGCAGTGACAAACTACAAAAGCATAGATGGGCAAGGTAGAAGCCACCTTGAGGTCACCAAAAATCCCCATACACGAAGGGGAGTTGTGGCAGCACCCGAGGGCTGGGGGGTGATTTAGTGCAGGGCCAAGCCCCCCTCCCCACAGGGCACCATCCATCTGTGGGTACCTTTGTTCTGGAGTGAGGAACAAAGCACTGACACAGGACTGAGCTTGCTGCCTTGCACAGTGCATTAAAATGACATAATAGGTGACCCCTAAAGTCCCATAACTATTTTATGGGTGTATTGTGAGAGTTATTGCCAGGCACTGGGGTGAGCTCTCTGACTGGTTTTCAATTATGCTTCTCATAGCTATCAAATAACCTGCAAATCTAATTAATAACCACTACAGCCAAATGTAGGCTTCATTTGTTAGCTATCAGTGTTCTTTTATCCTGTCATACTCCACGCAGTAATTTATAGACCCTAGTACAAATGGGCATATACATGCATAAAGATCTTTCTAACTCTACACAAATCATTCTACCTATTCCAAATTGGTATCAGAATATCTAATTTAGAAACTAATTACATGATTCTTTATAGGGATGTTTTATATGCTACACCTCTGATTTAAAACAGAAGCAAAATATAAATAGCAGAACATTATTTTTCCTCCCTAAAATGGAAGAGGAACACTGCTAAAATAAAAAATACACCACAAGTGGTTTGGCCTGTGCAATTTTAACTTTGTCTTTATAAATTAGTTGTAAGTACAATCTGCATATTTCATTTTCAACAACTTATGACTGAAGTGAGAAGCAAAGAAGCTCACACTGTTCACAAAAGGTCTGAGAAAATTCAGCAAATACCTAACCAGCTGTAAAAATCAATTCCTCAGGAAAAGAGAACCTTAGATTTAGATAAGAACAACACATGCTTAGGACAACAAATACAATCATTCCACCTGGCTGCAAAAAGAAAATACTTGGAAGTTGACAACTACTGACAGTCTCACTCTTGCACTTAACAGGAGGTTAAGTTTGCACCACCCCTCTCCAGAATCACTCTGGGAGTTAAAACTTTCCAGCCACGGACTCAACACTAACCCCAAAGTGATGGGTAAAGAACAGGGGTACGTAAGGACAGACACAGACTGGAGCAATTGCTAAAAATTGCCTTATTTAGGCTGATCTTTAGGCAAAGTGGCAGCATTATGGTCTAATTTTAAAGCAAGTACAGGCTGCTCCTTGAAATGCCCTTTGGAGAAAAGATATTGATGTTTTACTGCTCCGTGTCAGGGGTGCTGGTCACTGCTGCTCAACTACAGACACTTACAGAAAACTGCTTTTAGACAACACAGAGACCATAAAAGATACTGTAAAAAAAAAAATTAACAAACTGAAGCACAGAGCTGATCAGCATTTGCTGGATTTGTATCTGAACAGCCAATCCACATAATAGTACAATAATCCACATAAAACATAATCCACAATACAGTACAGTTCTGTAGCTCTGCACTCCCTTAAAATATTTTAATGCAAAATCAAACATTAGGATGTATATTTAAGAGAAGCTTTGGCAAACATCTTTGCAGTGACACAGAACACATTGCAAATTTCCAAGGACAAAGCAGCAAAACAGGGTCTGGGAAAGTAGGACACCACAGTATTCCCACTGCCCCATTTCTGGTCAACCAATTTCCACAGAAGGCATCTACAAAATCTCAATTATGAGGGAGCTAAAGGTAGATCCTGGGGGAAACAGGCAGTCCCTTTTACACAGAGAAAGGCTGTTACAGTCATTTTTACTGTAGGAGGCATTTTAACCCAATCTAGTCAGATCTAGGTGCTTCCACCAAGCTCGTGCTTCACAGTCAAGAAGAAGTGTAACAGATTAGAAATTTTAAAAAATTTAGCACACTGTCACCTAAGCTTTGCCAGGCTACTCAAGTGAGCTTTTGCTGGAAAAAAAACCCCTCAACTATTTCTAACACTGAGAGTGTTTCAAACAAGTTCTATTTGCTTCAAATAATGCTTTATTTCAGGTACAGAGAAACGCTTCCTTATTTCACCTTATTTCTCTGATGACAATATCACAGCATAGCTGTGACAGGCACGTGCAGACCACAGTGCCAGAATTGTCAGGTATCTGTACATGGGTTAAGAGGAAATGGAAATTATTTACTAGAAGCTCACTCATGTCAATACATGCATCATTTCAGCACACACTATAGTATTCAGGTGACCCTTCCTCCCACCTTATTGGGAAAATTAAAAATAGAGCATAAGAACACCTTTCACACGCTATCCTGACCCCTCAGTGCCACACCAAGGAAGGGCTGCATCTCTTGAAAACACTGGATGCTTTTGCTCTTAAGAGCTGAACAAAACAATGCAGGAAGAGATGTAAACCCAACAGTCTGCTGTCATCTCAAACAAAAACACATCTGCTTTCTGCTCATCCACTGTGTTCTGAAAACTCCCTTTCCCACCTCCTATTTCCCCTTGCCTTTCACAGTGCCCTCTTTCCTTTGCAGAGCTCTGCTCTGTCTCCTTCCTTCCACAATTCAATCCACCCTGCAGTAATCTCCGTGATGAGGAGTCCCTCTAATATTTTAGCCACTGATTATGAAAAAAGACTTTTCTAAAGATGAGGTTTTCTTTAAGCCTCAGACTAAAAAGGGTGGTGAATTTATTACACGAAATTAAATGCATTGACTCAAACCCATCAGGATGAGCACTTTAAAGGGACACTTCTAATCTAGCAGACTGAGAAACTGCCAAGGATTTGCCTCTGGGAAATTAGCACGATCCAGAGAAAACTTCAAGGTTCTAAGTAAATTAGTAGGTCAAAGACTAGTCATTCATTTAGTTCAAAACAGACCCCAAATGCAGTTTCATGTTACAATAAAACTGTATCAGACAGTATGACTGCCTACTAACATACATGAGCAAGTGTTACATATTTTACAGAAAAGAACAAAGCCTTTTTCCATTCTTAAAGGGATTTTGATAGGAAACAAATGTAAATAAAGAAAGAAAAAACCCCAACACACCAGAGAAATAGAATGTTTATCTGAGTCATACCTTGTCCATTTTTTCCCAGCGAAAGTGTTCATAGACTTGGCACCACTTTTTACATAGAATTAACACTGCATTTTACTGATGCTTTCACAAAAAAAAAGTTGTTAGTTGCATTTATTTACTGACAACAATTTTGTTTCACTTCAACAGAATGATTATTTTCTTCAACTTTAACAGAATTATTTTCCTTTTATATTCAGGGGTTTATATTTTGTACGGAGTTGTGTGCATACGTAAATACAAATCTTAAGCAAACAAAAAGAGGAAAAGGAGATTTGTTTTTTGAAGAGAGAGGTAAAGAAAACTGCAAAACATTCTTACTAGAAATCTTGTCCTCCAATATTTGTTGAAAAATATTAATTTATGCCTCATTAGTACTTAGGCACTGAAAGAATTTCCGAAGTAGTCAATAGGCATTAGGTCAGTGTAAACAAATAAATTGTTCTCCCTACATAACTTTTGCTATTAGTTCTTCCAAACTCAGAAGCAATTTAAAGGAAAGATGAAATTTAATCAGGAATAAATATGGCCAATATTCATCTCTAGCAAACTTGAGCTGCCACTTTTGATGTTATATTTGCCCAGCATAATTATGTCTGTACTTCCCAACAGACATTAAATTCCCATCCGTCTCATTCCATGACACAATTGCACACTGCCTTGAGTTCACATTTAAAAAAAAGAAAAGACAAAAACCCCACCACATTTAAAAAATGCAAACTTTTAATGCTTGCAATTATTTTAATGGATTTGGATTACTTTATAATCTGGATGGCCTCAGTATTCAAAATCTTGCATAGGCATAGGTATGATTGCATAGGCAAATTATAGCTTTTTCAATTTGAAGATCTGCTGCATATATGAGGGGACTGTTCTGATGACTTTATTGAATAAATAAACAAAAATAACCATTTTCTACAACCAGATGTATTCTGCTATTAGAAGTGGTTACACTTCCATCCAAGGTCTCAGACCAGATGCATAAACAAACTGCATAAGCACAATAAAAATCATTCCTCAAATGTTGACAGGAACCAAATATTGATGAAATTAAGGTTCTGGAAAATCAATAAAATAAACCAGATGATCACAGGCAGTATCCCTAATGATTACTGCTGCATAATCAATGAACACCTTCCTGGAATGATCCTGCTTGTAAGAAGTGCAGCAGAATGCCATCAGGCTAATCCATAAAGCTGCTAACGACTCACTCTCCATCCAGTGGGAACACACCCCCAAGCACTTTGAAGTGCTCCTGGTAAGACACAGAAAATAGAAGGAAAATTCCCCTTGATATATTCTTATGGGCTACCTAAGCAAGAGCCATGAAATTCAGACAGGAAAGCAGCCATGAAGGTTAGATGGGTTTTTTTTCCCTTGTATTCCTTTAACACTGCATGGCATTTATGTAATTTAAAAAATTCACTGGAATAATTTTAAGTGCATAGCATGTACTGCTGCAAGGTACTCATTTGGTAAGGAGCTGCAAGATGTTTTTTCACCATTAGATGCCTTCTTCACAAATTAAAATCAGACTGTGTCATCACCCGAGACAGAGCATGAGAATTCACAGGACACAATAAACCTATGAGAATTAAAATTACCATAGCAACTTTGCATTTTGATTTGCTGCTATTTTGTTGAATCAGCCAGCCTGGCTCTCAGAGCTGTGGTTACTATGGAAGACTGAAGCAGAAATTCACCTTCCTGGGGCAAGGCAGACAGACAGCAGACAAGATGAAATGCTGCAGTCTGCAGAGCTTCACTTATTTAGGAGTCATTTATTTTAAATATCATCTTCTGCAATTTGAGATAAGTGAGAGGAATTATTAATATTACAAGAATAAAATCTTAAATAAAACTTACCTTTCAAATTAAGATAAATTTGCAAGTGAAAGAGATTAAAATGAGCAAGTAAATACTAGAAAGAGCTCCTGAAACCTACAAAATAAAACAGCTTTGCCCAGGCATTTCAGATGCCATTATAAGGTTATTTTTTTTTCATTTCAGTTTACTCACTGGCTAATACTAAACCTGTAATGCTGCTCTTTCATTTTTTTTAAATCACTGCCAGTATCATTTTACCTTGCATCAGAGTTGACGGAATTAAAATATTAAAAATTCACAGTTTGTTACAGAATATTGGGGAAAAAAGTACAAAGGGAAATATTATAAAATCTTCATAAATAAAATCTATAAAATCTTCATAATACTCTATTTTAAATATATCATACACCTTCAAGAAAAATGGGCAAGTGCCTATTAGAGGATAAGCCAAGAACACAGATTTCCCACTCATGAACTTTACCATGAAACCTTCAGCATTTAAACAGCAAAAATAAATCAGTCAGCAGCAGCATCTTGACAAAATGTGACCATTTCTTGTAGAGAATTTCTAACGATTTGTCAATCCTACACTCAATATACTTGGACAGAAAGAATATTCCAGTATCCTTGCAACATGATTTTTTTTTTTTATCCTAATGGGTCAGGTATAGGATTTGTCTTGTAGAATTCCTAGTGGTGGCTTGTGACTGGAATTAGCTGAAAAAAACTGTGCAATTTTAAACATACCTTCAATTTGATAGAAGGAGAAAAAAATCACAGGAAAACAAAGCAGCACCTGTTCAAACATGACATTTAATGCTGTGAAATCCTAGGACAGATAAGCATCCACAGACTCTGTGGCATAATACACCCCACAAACCAGAAATTCAATCATCAGTGCACGTTAGTCACTAACTGCAAAGGACAATTACTGTTGCATTCAGAGATATTTTTCAATAACAACCTGCTCACTACTCTTGTCTAAAAAAAAAAAAAAAAACCAAAACATTTTTTTCCCCTAAAGCTGTAAAATCTCATATTACTCCTTCAAGAAAGATATTTGTAATGCTGCTGCTGCAGTCTCTCTTTCACCTGCAGGAAAAGATCCTCTAATCCCTTGGAAGAAGGCTAATGTGTAAAGGCATATATAGGAGAAAATAGAATTTAAAGTTTGCAGGACAACATTTCCTAAGGGTAGCTCTGTACATGTGGAATGCAAATTTTTTATTGCAAGAGTCAGGAAATCCATATTGCAGCAACAAAGCAAGAGCACCCAATAAACTACAGCCTCTTTCATATAGAAATTTTCATTAAAGTTGAGTTTCATTCATAAAGTGAATGATCAAAAATCACAAAACAACAAAGAATACAACATTGGGTACTAGAAAAATGATTCCAGATTCCTACTCATTTTAAGTAAGTCTTATTCCTTATTGCCATGGTCTTTGCGGTGACAGAGGACTCTTTGACAATAATATCAGAAGGTTAATATTATTTATTAACATGATTCTGTATTTTAGAGAATTGGGTTATTATCTGCTCAGTCCAGAGCATAGAAGTTGTTGCTTCTAGCTCCGTATAAGGAATGCCAGAATAGCTTACAAAATCAGAGACAGCAGTTTTTCACCTCATAGGCTGAAAGGAAGAAAAACTTCAATCTCTCATTATTAGGAGACAGGCAGAGAAACTTCTGTCCTTGAAACACAACTCAGAGATTTGCTTATAGAATCTTGTACGGAGTAAAAAACGCTTTCTCATGGGAATAATTTTTCTGCAGGCCTGCATGCGGGGAAACTTATGTTCACACAACAATTCCTCAGAGTTTAAAAAGGTTTAAAAAAAGAGAAAGTTCCGTCAAATCAGACCACAGGCTAAAGCAAAACCCTGGAGTCAGGACTGCACACAATAAGATAACTGCTCTGGGCCAAGGATGCCATGCAGGTAAGTGCCAGTGCTGAATGCATTCAGGGCTCAGCCACTGCTGCTGGGAATCATCACTGCCTGCCTACAGCTCAGCACTCCATGGAGTGCTCCAGGAGCCAGCTGAAGCCCCCAGCTGTGCTGTCTCCAGCACAAACACAAGTTCTCCCTTCCCAGCAGGTGCCCCAAGTCCTGTAGGGAGTGATGGGAAAACAACTTAGCACCATGGAAACCTTTCTGGGGTGATGGAAATGGTTTTATTGACACTGAGGCTAGGAATGGGGCAGTAAACACTTTCTTCTTTCCCCCAAATACTCAGGATTCATTCAGCACCTCTGAGATTGTGCCAGCTGGAGTGGGAGGGAAACAAATCCACTTCAGTATTTCTGGGACCAGCTGTTCCATGGAACACTGAAGAATCCAGCAGACAGACTTGTCGAGGGACAGGTTTTCTCTACTGGGCTTAAGAAAAAACACCCAACACAAGGCGGGGGGAGAAGGAACCTGACAACTAATTAAGAGGCAAACAGCCATGACAGATTATTTTGCCCAACGCTGCACCCAAACTATGCAGGGTCTCACAAATGTTTTGCTGGGTGTCGCTTCTGCTGAATTTAATTAGAAGATTTTCTCAACATCAGTGGTCCGTAATCCAAAGAAACTCTCTACTGCAGCCCAGGGAGAGTAAGTTTTCTCCTTTGCTTCCAGAAACAATGGAATAAGCTCCTGTGATATTTATAACAAGCCATAATTCATGTTATTAACAGTTTTTATTGTTCCAAACACACAGTCTACCAAAATCCTGCATTTACCCAACATGAAATTAGTCATTTATCCTGTTCAGTCACTTAATGAAATGCTTCAAAACAGAGGAAAAACGTTTTCCACAATTACATGAAAAAGCTTTTTTTTAATTCCATTAGAGTCTATAATAGGTGGAGAGGGCAAGCCCATCCTTCTTCATCCCAGCAAGACAGCCAATATTTTCAAATATCCAGATATCATTCTTTCCAGAATAGCTCAGATTAGCACATAGAAATTATCAACCAGATTTGCTACCTCGCAGCAAATAACTTCCATGAGAGTGTTCCAATCAGTTATTTCATTTGGGAGCCTTGCTCATGAAGAGTCATTAATAATAAATAGATTTGGTGTTTGGCCAAGTTTCATAACCATGTTACAAACCAGCATCTATTTCATCAGACTGAGCCAACTGCATGCATCATATTTATGAAACAGCCCCAAATGTGCAGCAGAGGATGTAACTCCACTTTGTCCCAATTTGCATGCATTAAGGCAAGGCACATGAAAGACATGAGCCTTCTTTAACCTTGCAAAGGAAAGGTTTGGGGGGCCCTAAACTGCAACCTTCCCTCACCCAGGCATTTACCAGGGATAAAGGGCCAAGAGCTCTGTTGAGAAGCATGGCAGGGCAGCAGTCACCAACTGCAGGCAAGGATCTGACTGGACATGAGGGATTTGCTTTTCTCTCTAAGGATAAACAGTCATGGGAATAGGTTATCCCCAGTCCCAAAGCCTTTCATGGCCTGACAGGAAAGAGCTCCCAGGTGTGAGTTCAGTGCCAGCCCTGCTTTAAGAATGCCCCTGATGGCCCCTCCAGCCTAAACACCCACCCAGTTGCAGATCCTCAGTTACTCTCAAATCACAGAAAATAAAACCAACGAGTATCATCTTCACTTGATTGGTTTATTCCAGCTGCTAATTTTAACACATTTAGCAAATCTGTCTGAAAGTTTTACCTGGAGTACACCAGTCTATGATAATTTGGGGGTCACAATCTGATGCAAATTCCATGCTTCATTATGGAAATAGGGTGAAAAGATACACTTTATCTTGCATGGCCTTGCTCGGTAACTCTTGCAGTAAGTGAAAACAGTAATACCAATGATTCTGAAAGTAAAATCAGTTTGAGTAATGAAAGGGTTGCTCAGAGCTGAAACTAAAATAACCTACAACAAAAACCCTGAAAGCTACATGAATACTCCAGTGGGAAACTTTGAGCATTAAATACAGGTAAAAGATTAATGAGAAATGAAGAAAATAAAAGTATGTGAAATACAAGAAAACATTTCTGAAGAGGCAGATGAACTATTAAGGACCAGACTGAAACAAATGAACAAAAACACCCAAACGAACAAAACCCACCTCAATTCAGCTCATTCCTCCAAAATAAGCTGCATCATAATGAGTCAGTGCTCCAACAGATCTGTCTATAGCCACACTGTGGTTGGTAAAAGCACCCAAGCCAACACTCAGAGGCACAGGCTGGAGCCCTCATCAACCCAACACTGCACAGACCTGAGAGCACTTTTGGGGTGCAGCGGTCACACCAATAGTGGCTTTCAACCACAGTCTGCTGGGGACATGTTAAAGCAGCTCTGAGATTCTATTCTTTTTTTCATGATCTCCTCATGCACATGGCTCAATACATGCCTCACACTCTTACCTATAAGCACAGCATCATGTTCAACACACCAAAAATCCCCAACATTCCCCACCACAGCTGTCATGCAGCTTAACTTGTATAGCTGCCAGTGGTTCAGGTAAGGCCCACACCAAAACCATCAGATGTTTCAAAACGGGACAAGGAAAAATCACAAGGAAGAGGGACAAAATTGTTTTTTGCTCTCTAACCCACCACAAGCCACAATTTATTTCATGTAATCTCAACAAGAGGCCGCCTCTTGCCTCTTCCCTTGGTAGAGCTGCAATTTCTTAGGTACCTGGCACCATCAACAGTAAATGCAGAATGCTGGAGAAAGGGTGATGTGGAAGTCCAGCAGGAGGAACTGACCCTGTAACCCACCTCCTGCAACTGCCTCCTTTCCACATGGTGACAATTGTGCCCCGAAGCCTGACTTCTTTCAGACAGCAGAGACTCTCTTCGAGTCCATGTGATGAAACATAATCAGGGAAGAGAAAGAAGGACAAGGAATTGAGGGGAAAGAATAAGGGTTCATGCCTGCCCTTGGAGAGATTTAGGGGGCTTATGCACACACAGACAGGCAAGAACATCACTGCCAGGCCTGTCCACCCCAGCAGGGCACACAGATGGCTTCTAGGAGCTACATCAGACAAGGCCACACACCACCAGGGTGATGCCATGCAAGTGCCATGAGCTGCAGACCTGTCACTGTGGCGTTGACAAAAATGCACAACATGCTTACAGCCAGAGGGCACACAGGGGCATTTGGAAAGTTAGGGCAGCTGGTCCAACTGAGGCAGGAGGAGAGTTTCTTCACATCCTCTACAAACCACTGACAGCTGCTTGTGAAGCTCACAGCCCATGATTTTGTACTGGACAGAAGTGCTGGTGCCACACATTAGCCCTGCACTCTGGCTGAGAAGCTGTGTTGAGGCAAGTGGTGCTTTGGAGGGTCCTCCACACATGGAAGATCTAAGAGCCATCCCTTCCTGACTTAAATCCCCCCAAATTGCCCAGAGGTTACCCTCTGTACAGGCTGTGTGGTGTGGATGTGAAAGGGAGATGTGCTCTGTGCTGCAGGCTCAGAGTTTGGAAGGATGGCCCTTTGCCAGGAGCCCAGCTCTGCTGAAGGGATCTGGAATGCCTGATCCAGCTGAGTACATCTTGAGTGAAACCTGCCCTACTAAACTAGGCCTACTGAACATCAGCCTCAGGGAGCTCTGCAAGGTGAATTCCTTCTCTTCACCTTTCCAGCCCCAGAATTCCCTAGCACAGCTTCTCTCAGCAAATACACTTCTCTACTGCTGGTTGTAAAGCTGTGCACACTCACATCCTCCCCTCAAACGTGGGCTAGCAGGAAAAGTGTTCTCAAACCTCACCTTTTCTGCTACAGCTAGTGCCAGAGAAGCAAGGCAGGAAAGGTAACAGCTGCCTTGCAGCCTGCTGAGTACAACTACTTGCAAGCCAGGATTAAGCAAGGAGGAACTACATCTGGTGGTTTAAACCAGCTGAACATGGAAGAGTTATCTGAGAGTAAACTAACTGGGATGGTTCAAGGGAAATGGTTGATCACAGAACGTGGGTGCTCCTTCAACACCCCAGATGCAAAACCTATGAATTAAGAATGAAACACAGTATCAGGAGTAATAAAGAGGACACATTTGCTCTGTCACATTGTGCCTCGAGTCCCCATTCATTACAGAAGGATACAGTGATGTAAAAATATGCAACTTTCATGACAACAAAGTAACCTGTGCTGTTTTGCTAAGTTTGACACACCAAGAATTACATTTATTTTGAATAAACTTTCCTCTCAGATCTTTGCCTGTGTCTTCAAAGACTTTATCTACTGAGCTAGTTCACAGAGAAAGCATGCTACAGATCCCCAGTGACCCAGATAGCAGCTGCATTCCAAATTCTCAGCCTGACTGCAACTCTGTGAATGTTTTTACATAGCAATTGGCCTTTGATGGTGTACTTTCTGCCAACAGATTGACAAGAAGCAAACTTTAGCAAAACAAAGAAGAACTGCAAAAACCACCACCTTGCAATAGGTAGCTTCCTGCCATCACTAATCCCTCGTTTCCTGCCACTTCTGACCATGTAACCATGGGCCCTGATTCCATGGATGCTAAAACACATTGTCTGTCTCAGTTCTTTACAATTAAAGCTACTATCAAGGCAAATTTCTTGAAGTCAAGCTTCCTGAAGTATAGAGCATAATGCTGTATAATGTATTACAGACTTTAATGAAAGCAAGCTTTCAGCTCAGGAGAGATGTCTTACTCTTCAGAACTCCTCAGTACCCCTGTGTTTATGTAGATTCTCTTCCTCAGGAAAAAAAAAAAAAAAAGTAATACTTTTTTTTTTTTCATGTGTGCTTTACCATGAAGAACCTCAAACTACTCTTCTTCCTTGTATTAGCAACTGAGTGACCTATATCCTGGATCACATGCACCTATGAATATTTCTTTTTCCTTATCCATTCCCATTTCAAACTGCAGATGCTTTATCCCCTCTCAGTGTCCTAATGCCCTCGCTGATATTTTGTTGCATTACTATGTCTCAGAACAGCGCAGAAAGCTCAGACCCTTAAGAACATCATCTCCAACAAATCAGGACATGTCTAAGTCTTGCATTCTTTCTCACCTAGCTGAGAAGCCACCATTGTAAATACCAGAGGCTGGGAATCCTGAGAAAAATGAACAGCAAATCAAAGGCCATTTTCTGAGCTTTATTTCTATAGGTGGAGCTAGCTTGCTTGCACTAAACCATTTGGCTGGGGTGTGCATGTAACACTTCTAACTGGAAAATAAACCTTTCCCCTGACACCAGTTACATTCCAGTGTCTACAGGATAAGAGGGCTGTGTTGCTGCTTGTGTAAAACAAATAATCTGATCAGAAGTCTCTACTCAGACAGCTCTGGCTTCTCGAGCAGGAGCTGTATCCTACATAATCGCTGAGCCATGAAAATGACTGAATTTCCTTCCTTACTGGAATGCTGAAGAATCTCCCACACAGCTTTTAATTCCTCCCTCATCTTCTTGTGGTATCTGGCTGCAACAAAAGCTCCAAAACAAAACTGGATTTATTGTTGCCTTATTAATCCCCAATCCAGTGACTTTGGAGACAGCAAACCATAAAGATTGTTCCATCAAGTGACAAGGAAGCCAGTCACACTACACCATGAGGTTTTTTAAGTGCATTATTCTGTGTTATTGCTTAAATTCAAACCCAGACAAACGTAACAAGATAACAGAACCAAATGCTACTCTAAACACCAAAGTATTAGTATCAGCTACACACCAATATACAAGTCATTAAAGGAAAAACATTCTACAGCAAGAAGCATGGAACACCACGATTAAAAAAGCATAAGTCACACATCATGTTGTTTTGCAGAAATATTTCTCTTTTGGTATCTCAAATAAAAAGGAAGCATGAGAAAGTTTCCTCCTACTGGAATGATGAGGAAGAATAAGACAACATACAAAAGAGTTTAGAAAGCTCTGAACCAGAAATGACTTGTCTACAACACAGCTTCACATTAGGCAGCCACTCATCACCACATGCAGGCAGACAGTGCTGAGACATGGGCTCAGAATCCAATTCCACAGGCAGCATCCAGGCACTGGATTTGTCTCCAGCAGGTAAAAAAGCAATCTCTAATTTTCTTCTGGGTTTGTCAACAATCACATATTTATCTCATCTGTCTCGACAAAGAGGGGTTTGTGTATTAACAAATAAATACACATAGCAATTCCAAATCCCCCCTCTCCTTTGTTCAGCACCACTGTTAGCTGCTACAGCTTTTGAATTTCACCCTACAGAACCAAGCTAATCTCCCCATTGCATGCAAAGCCATGTGTCTAAAAAAAAAAAAAATACACCAAACCAAAATAAACTCCTTTTTCCCTGAATTCTGGAATGAGAGGCAGATTGGGCATGGTCTATAACGAATAACAGGGCAAGGATTTTCTTGTACATGGTGGGATTACAAAAGGCACAGGGACTGCCCACACTAGAAAAAAACACGTATTTTAAAACATCGTTCAAGTCTAATTTAATGTCTCAGCACGGTAAAAAAACATCAACATGAAGATGCTGTATGTCACCCTGTGTAAAGTGACAGTTCCCACTGACACAGCTGCTTTTTCTGCAGGAGCATGTTGTTCATTCAGTACATGTCAGGCCTGCCACAGAGCTGATACAGATAACTATCACTTATTCAATTAGTGGTCTCTGCTCTATTTATAGAGCAATATCTGCATTATAAAGAGAATAATAATGCCCCACATCAGGATATCCCAAGTTTCATGAACATTAAAGAAAGTAACTCTGAGCTCCTATAAAGAACGTACCTCAATAAAGATAAAGGAAAGGGAACATGGAAAACAAAACCAGATTGGCCTGGATCAGAGCCAGGACTATAATTCACTGACTTCTGTGCTCAAGCCTGCTGACCTCAATGATGAATATCTGAAGCTCCCAGCAGCTTCTCTCCAATTGCTCCTGCACACCAGAGCCTGGATTTCCAAACTGCCACATGGAAAATGCAAAAAATCACTATGAATAAGGAAGAACCAAGGCAGGTTCTCCCCTCCAGCAATCACCACCCTAACCAGAGAGACCTGTCTCTCTCGCTCTCCAATTTTTTTATTTTCTTCTTTAATTTGGAAGAATGCCTGTATCTGTGAGATGAGACGAGTCAGAGTAACTCCATGAACCGGGTCCCTCTTGTAGGTGTTCTCTGCCTTGATATAGAATTTACTTACTTCTCTTGGCAGTGGCAAGTTTGCTGTTGTTTTTAGGGGAAAAGAAAGAGATGAACAAAAAACCCTTCTCAGTGATGATGTGCCACCACCTTCTCACTGCTGCACTCCCATGTCAGCACAGAGCGTGCACCCCAGACACCGCACACACAGCTGTGCTGACTTCAGCATCTCTCCTCAGACAGCACAACAACCCCACCGGCAGGAGCCAGCTAATCCGGGAGGGAATTGATCTGTAAAACGCTGTAATGAGCTCCGACAGAACAGGGCCATCGATAGGGGAACAAACGTCAAACACCAGCAAGCTGTCAACTCCAGCCCTGCCCTGTGCCCTCCCGGCCGGGGAGGATAAGCCTGCTTTGCTGTGGCAGCTCTGGGGTGACAGTCACCCTGCACAAAGCCAAATTCAGCGTGGCTGGCAGGAGGCAGTGCCTGCCTGGCAGCCCCAGCTGCAGGAGCTGCAGCTGCAGGAGCGCTGCCCCGAGGGATGGCTCTGCTGCCACTCTTCTGCTGCAAAGCCAGCAGCCATTTGTCCTGCCTACCTGGCAGCTGTACGCCAGCAAATCATCATTTAGCACAAAAAGATATTAGTATCCATTATATATATGTCTGGAGTCCCGTTCCCCTCCTAAAAAATGTCAAAAATGTCAATAAAGCAAAAATTACTTACAGGCTTTGCTGAAATGTCACACACACAAAAACAAAGGGGCTTAGTAGCTTCTTCAGAATAATAAAAGTTTCAGAGCAGTAATTAGCTTATCTTTTCCAAAGACTACCATTGGCTTTTTTCAGTTTTTATAAAAGAAAATATTAAGCAAGATCATTTAGAAATACAGCTAACAAGTGAAATAAACCTTTAACTATATTTAAGCCTAACATAAACAAATGCTGACAACCAACTCAAATTTTTAACATTCATAAGTTTAGAGTGATCATGAAAACTGTGGACTAGAAGACACTTTCTAGACTCTCATACCTCAGAGCCTATGATGCCAAACGAGCAAATAAAAGAAAGCAGCAAGAGCTGGGCACATGGGTCTGCAACAACAACAGCAAGCCAACAGAACAGGGATCAAAATGTTAGATACCAACAAAGACCTTGGCCAGGGCTGAAGGAGATAAGGTAACAGAGCTTCTTGAAAAGAAATCAATACCTGAAACCAAAGAGGATCGTTGAATTAGAAAAATTGTCCCTTTTTTTTTTTTTGCCACTCAATTTTTAATGAACAAAATGTTCACTGCCCAAGTCAGAAATGCTGCCAATGCCTTTTAAGTGGGGTTTGCTGGTGATTAATGGTATATTCTACTAAAAGTATGATAAGAAGCAAACCAATGAAAAATCATCAGTGGAAATGAAAAAAACAAGGACGAAGATGTTCATCAAATGCCCTTCTGCAAAATGCTACAGTTTTAATGTTTAGAAAATAATAAAAAGCACAAAGCCAAACCCACACAAAAAAAAGACCTGAAGAGCAAATCAAGGCATTTTAAGAGTGTATAAAGAAAAATTTAAGACTCTGTTAATTTTCTATCAAATCTAGTTACTTGTCCTACATCTTAAAGAAGTTGCAAGCAAATCCTGCAATTTAATATATGTGCTTATATTTCCTAATTAAAAAATATACTTTGGCAGCTTTGTAAATTGGCTTCAATTCAGGAAAATATTAACCATCTGCCTAAAACTAAGCACATTTTATACCTTCCTGAAGTCAACTGGAAACAGAAGCATGCCTATATGCTAAAAATGAAACATATGCTCCAGTGATATGCTGAAACGGAGCCCTGGTGTTAAAAGGTCTCAATTCACGTTTGAAACCATCTTGAAATTCTTTGGTGAGNTATATATATATTTATATTCCACGGACGCTCGGCTGTCTCCCTGTGGCGATTCCTGCCAGCCAGCAGGGATCCCAGGAGCCCCGCTAGCCAAGGCCAGGCTTCGGTGGCCCGAGGTGCGGGGCAATGCCCGCTCCCCGGGGGGCTCCCGGCCCCATCCCCCACCGNTTTTTTTTTTTGCCACTCAATTTTTAATGAACAAAATGTTCACTGCCCAAGTCAGAAATGCTGCCAATGCCTTTTAAGTGGGGTTTGCTGGTGATTAATGGTATATTCTACTAAAAGTATGATAAGAAGCAAACCAATGAAAAATCATCAGTGGAAATGAAAAAAACAAGGACGAAGATGTTCATCAAATGCCCTTCTGCAAAATGCTACAGTTTTAATGTTTAGAAAATAATAAAAAGCACAAAGCCAAACCCACACAAAAAAAAGACCTGAAGAGCAAATCAAGGCATTTTAAGAGTGTATAAAGAAAAATTTAAGACTCTGTTAATTTTCTATCAAATCTAGTTACTTGTCCTACATCTTAAAGAAGTTGCAAGCAAATCCTGCAATTTAATATATGTGCTTATATTTCCTAATTAAAAAATATACTTTGGCAGCTTTGTAAATTGGCTTCAATTCAGGAAAATATTAACCATCTGCCTAAAACTAAGCACATTTTATACCTTCCTGAAGTCAACTGGAAACAGAAGCATGCCTATATGCTAAAAATGAAACATATGCTCCAGTGATATGCTGAAACGGAGCCCTGGTGTTAAAAGGTCTCAATTCACGTTTGAAACCATCTTGAAATTCTTTGGTGAGAGGCAGTATGGCAAGAAAAATACCGGGTCTATCCTCATTTGAGCCACTAAACTTCAGCCTATACACGTATTTTTTAAACCAAATGACAGTACAGACACCTCATCATTTGCTCTGGTTCTGCAAAGGGGTACCCTCAAAAATATTTGATTGCAAAACTAAGGCCTGAAGCTGAAACATGCACATTATTTTCGTGGTCTTGGATAAGCATCTGCAGAGGGGATGCAAAAACTAACGAGCTCAGCAGCCCCATCACTCATTTGACAGGCTCAAGATGCTCGCACACGTATCAGCTGGTTCATTTTTAAAGTGATACAAATATACACAGAAATAAATACTCGTC